>OY804596.1:12455611-13055611 GCA_963680895.1 Fragum sueziense
TAAAACACTCCAGCTTCGTTGATCTAACCGAACACGTGAGCATGCTGTTTTATACGTTTACGCATTCATAATAGCACATATTTTGGGTTTTCTGTTCGTATTAAATGTAAGACGTTACTTTAAATCCGTTTTCGGGACTAAACAATTAATATACAGCTTTTTATTAGCATTTTAGTGACCTTGGACAGGTGCAAGAAATTGTGCATTTTTTCGATGTAGGGGTATGTGATACGAACGCCAATAAAATTCAAACAAGATTGCTGACCACCCATTTTTATTTTACTTTTCAATTGGTAATAACATGTAATTTCAACATACAAAATATAAATAAACTCTATTATTGGGAAAAAATTTAGGAAACTGGAGCATTCCCCCTTAACCAACAAGAATTTTTGTCATCATCAGCTTTCAAATTGTATCACTCTTAAATTTCATTGTTTGGGAAAGTGTGAACTCATCTCATTTTAGTCATAATGTGAATACCAGTTCCACCGGTAACTACTAATACTTGACAATTTTAACCCTTTTCCAAACAAGACCTGGTTTTGACATCCTTAATAGAAAATGCTTGGGAAAACATTGAAACAAAAGAAGAAACTGCTGATAACAATCAGTTTCTCCTTTTGTCTCAATATTTTCTATGCCATATTTTACACAAATCCTATCTTTAATAACACCCATTTTTGTCATTTGTAGCAATTTTTGAAGTGGATCACCCTAAATTTTGTTGTTTGGGAAAGGGTTAAGCGAGCAGGTCCAGGGATATATGTCACAATGTTAGTATCATCTGTTTCATGGTTTATTTTCAGGAGAAGCAGACATAACAAAAGAAGTATACGATGGTTCGGTGGTATCGTCCGAGTCTTGTTCATTTGGTGGTATAGGTGCAAAATATTACAGAGAAGTCCTGCCCGGTATGTATAACAGATTTTTATTCACATGTCTATTAGCTTAGGTCTATCTGATTTGTTATGAATTAACCAAAATCATTCCGTGGTATCTATTCAGAATAGGGGAGCTATTTTAGTCATCCAGGAATCGGTATAATTCATTGGTTAAGAATCTTGAAAGTGTCTATACTGCCAGTATATTTAATTATTTCTACACATAATGTTAATTCATATGCATATTATAAGGCCAAAGTTTGATCATGTATTTTGTTTCATCAAAACTATAATGCAGAAAATGTATAACTGATTCTAGTCCTTATATGTCATTGAATTTTTATTTTTGTACTTTGCAGGTGAGATTGTAGAGTTGAGTAGAGAAGGCATCAAATCTCACTGTATTATAAGTCGTCCAGAGGCCAGTCTACCTGCATTCTGTATATTTGAATATGTGTATTTTGCCAGACCAGACAGTGTCATTGAAGGTAAACAACTTAACTAGGGCATGTGGGTTTTCATTCTTCAAATATTAAATGAATAGGGGCATTCCTATTACATGTTAAAAACATCTTTCCATTATTCTGTGTTCTTTGTGTATCATAATTTTCATGACAAAAACAGCCACAGCTGTCCCATTATGATATGATATTAGTATGTATAATCCACCTACTAAAAAGAGGCAGTATCTTTAGACTTCCTCATTTCCACGCTGAGGGTTAGGTCAAAAGTCAATGTCACAATTGAACTTATTCAGATATCTGTTTCTTTGCTGTAACCATTTGACCTAGGACTATGTAACTTCAGAACTGTTGCCCTTGACCAAATGAGGTGCCCTATTGTGTTAGGGTTACGAAGGTAAAAGGTCAAGGGGCAAAATTTGACTTTGTCTAAAATTAGTTTCTGTACTCTTACTCATGAACAATTTTACCTAGCTATGACCATGCAGCATTTACTATTATTGCCCTTGACCCAAAGAGGTGCCCTTTTGTTTTAGGGTCATGTGGGTCAAAGCTCAAGGTAACAATTCAACTTCCTTAAAAATTTGTATCTGTACTCTTATTTTAAGTGCAGATTGACTGACTTTTTTACGCAAAATCATTGATAACTGCTTTATGACTTAACACATGCTTGTGTCATCTAAATAGTAGTAACTTTATGGTTTGTCAACTGTATCCAAGTTTCCCTGATATTACAGGTCAGATGGTATATCAAGTGCGACAGAGATGTGGTCGACAGTTAGCTATAGAATCCCCAGCTGATGTAGATCTAGTCAGTACAGTACCGGAGTCAGCTACACCTGCAGCACTAGCTTATGCACAACAGGTAAATATTAATTACAGGTAGATATTAGTTATTATAGACAGTTATAGAATCCCCAGCTGATGTAGATCTAGTCAGTACAGTACCGGAGTCTGCTACACCTGCAGCACTAGCTTATGCTCAACAGGTAAATATTAATTACAGGTAGATATTAGTTATTATAGACAGTAATAGAATCCCCAGCTGATGTAGATCTAGTCAGTACAGTACCGGAGTCAGCAACACCTGCAGTACTAGCTTATGCTCAACAGGTAAATATTAATTACAGGTAGATATTAGTTATTATAGACAGTTATAGAATCCCCAGCTGATGTAGATCTAGTCAGTACAGTACCTGAGTCAGCTACACCTGCAGCACTAGCTTATGCTCAACAGGTAAATAGTATTGTCATGCCGATTAAAAGGGACATTTCATCCCCATTTCAATTTTTTAAAGTATATCTTGATGCCAAGATTGGTTATTCTAATGGGTATAAATGCTACCAGTTTTTTTTAAATTGTTGATGAAGATCTTTTATTCAAACCAGAAGGTCATAGACCCATGAGGCATATACATTTACAACAGAATATACAATATGGCGAACAGTAAACAAGCTAAAATGATTTGAAACAAAGAATTCTCACACCAGTCCATTGCTATCTATCTTGTTCGAAACGAAATAACAAGACAGATAAATGGGTTGATGTGAGTTTAAGTACGTGAAAATAGAGAATGCGTTTTATAATGTGTATTATATACCTTATTCAATTGCTACAATAAGTAATATAGAACGATTTCAAAGTTTAAGCAGATGACAGAATTAATCCATTTTAAGAATATAAATTTTCCTTGATATGGTAAAGATGTTGTAGGAAAGGCAGAAAATGCCAGTAATCAGCGTTTTCTTCATTTCTTCAACCTCTTCAAAATCCTAACATCAATGAAACTTTCCATTTCAAACTATCAACATGAATTTGGGACATCGTTAGAACCAGTTACATCAAATATATATCGTAAGTTGTATCTTTTCCAAAACGACATCTTTACATTGGGTCGTCCTATTTCAATTCTGAACAGACTACAAAGTTAATCCGTCTCTAAGGATATAAATTTTCTTTGTTTTAGTGAAATATGTTGTTGAAAAGGAAGAAGGCGCCAGTAATAAGCGTTTTTCTTCAGTTTCCTCAACATTTTCAAAATTTTAACAACAATTATACAACCTACTTTAAATTATTAAAACAAAATTTTGGAACAACGTTAGAACAAACTATTACACAAAACTTACTATATACTTTAACCCTTTCCAAATGACCGATTTAAGATTGTTTAATCTCAAATTTTATGCAAACTTGGTGCAGACGAAATAATCAATCCGACTCTAGAAATTTAAATTCTCAAAGATAGAATGAAAAATGCTCTTGAAAAGGGAGAGACGCCATTGATTGGCGTAATCCTCATTTTCCACAGCCTTTTCCAAAATATTAATCAGAAGAAATGAACCAATTGTATACTTTTTATAAGAACATCATTTTGGTGTAACACTAGAACAATTTCATCAAATTTACAATACATTTTAAATCAGCCTTTTCCAAAACGACAATATTTAGGATTGTTTGATTTCAAATTTTATGCAGCTGTTTTGCAGACGACTTAATTAATCAGACTCATAGACAATAAATCGTACGTGCATGTGTATAGGTAAGAATGAAAGGTCTTTTTGAAAAAGGGAGAACATGTTATAATCATTATCATTATCAATTTACATACAGCACATCTATAACTTACATTCTCCTATAAACAACCTCATTTCTTAAGATAAACGCTTTATTTACATACTTTCCCAGCATTTTCAATAAATTTTTGTTATCTGTAGTGAGCAGAGCTATAAATTTCTGCATGTTTGGTGCCTTCCAGTAATATTTTGGAATAAATTGCTTTCTTATATCGCAGTAGAGTTGACATTGTAAAACAAAATGATATTCATCTTCTAGTATGTTACAAACAGAACATTTGCGTTCATCAAAAGGCGTACTGACAGGTCTATTCCATCTCCCAGTCTCAACAGATAATCTATGTGATGAGACACGGAGCTGGGATAAACTCGTTCTTACTTTAACATTATTTATTACATCAAGATATGTTTGAAACTTAAAACTAGCAATGTTTTTATAAAAAATAGCTCTAGTCGAATTATTTAAGCGACTCGTCCAATTCTGATAAAACTGGTCTTGAATTCTCTGTTTTGCTAAATGGAGGAATATTTTAGCGTTACCAAATGTTTGAAAATGCCAAACATCCGAAAATCCTAAAGAATTAAACAAATCCCTACATAATGAACACCAATTTTTACTATTTGGCTTTTCAGTGATGTCTTGTAATAAGTTGATGATAAGCGACAAACACGCCTCTAAAGTTGAGACAGAAACGACAAATTCTATAATTATACATCTGAACTGTTGTGGACAACAATTTGATTTATTTTAACACAGAAATGCATATTTCTCGTAAACAGCGAACAATTTTGGCTTGAAAATTTCAGAATTTTCATTAGAAAATATGCTCTTTAAGATAAAAATAAAAGTGAAATTTATGAGAAAAAATTCTGAAATGTCACTTTAAAATGAGCAGGTACATGTACATGTAGCATAGAATAAAGCCTTAAACATAAGCTAGTGCTTGTCTTGCAATAATTCAATGGACATGTTGTAAGGTAGAGATGTTATAAGTTAGCTATGGAACAAGCTGCAGAATCTTTTTGACTGATTCAAATTCAAAGATGATGAAGACAACAATTTTAAGAAAATGAAATTTTACATTTTTTGGTCTTTCTAGATACAAAACATTGTGGAAAATGAACAAATCGCTGTCACAAGCAATTCTTTCAATTCCAACAGAGTTGTCACCAGCAATTTAATCTATTCCTGAAATGTTTTCCAAATCTTTTATCTTTTCGGGTGTGAAAAAGCATCACTTTGTTTAATTAACTTGGTTAAATGTTTGATATTATCTTCTATTTTCAGTTAGGAATACCCTATGGTGAAGTGTTGAGTAAGAACAGATATGTTGGCCGAACTTTTATCCAGCCAAGCAACCGACTGCGGAGACTTGCTGTGGCTAAAAAGTTTGGCATGTTGTCAGAAAACTTTAAGGACAAAAGAATAGTGTTGATTGATGACTCTATTGTTAGAGGAAATACCATGAAACCCATCATACAATTGCTCAAGAAGGGAGGGGCAAAAGAGGTAATAATACGTACATGACAAATCTTTAATAAACAGACAAAGACTAACATTCGGTAAAAAACAACATTGTTGTGTCCAAAAAGTTTTTAAATGCAAAAATACAGAAAACTCACTAATCATTTAACCATTTCCCACACATTGACGCTTTTGGATACCCTACAAAACAAGAGCCGTCATAGACGGATTATGCTCCCCGAATAAGTGTTTGTCACAAAATAAAAGTCATCACACATTAAGCCCCCTTTTCCCATGACAGATTTTTTTGTATACATATAATTCATAGGATATGGTCTAGAACATCTCATTTATCACAAAAGTACAAAATTTCATTAAATTCTGCCCATTGGGTGAATAGAAATTGGAGAAAATCTAATTTTTACATCAAGGCCCCTTTTTCCATGACGCAACCTCAAATCAACAAACTGAGAAAAAGGTCCCTAGGGATTATGCCTGGGAGTTCACATGTGAAGTTTCGTTGAATTTGGTCCAAGGGTTGCTGAGATATGGCTGTGGACGGACGGACAGACACACGGACGGACGGACAGCCGGATGGACGGACAGCATGGCGACTATATGCTCCCCCGAAATTTTTTCGGGGAGCATAATAAAGACTTTGGATAACATTGTGGAACATGAAGAAATTGCTTGTGACCAGCAATTTCTTCATTTCCCACAATGTACTCTACCAAGAAAGACCAAAAAATGTTAAATTTTGTTCAATGGAACTTGTCGTCTGAAACACCTATGAGTTTGGACTAGGCTAAAATTTTGTTGTTTGGTAATGGGTTAAGATACATGCATATTGGTTGGGTTTCTGTGTTATTTACAAACTTATGTAAGACTTTCCATGCCATACATCACCTACTACTCATGTATGAAATTTGTATATTTGAACATGAAATCAATATGAGAAAAGTAGAAAATTCTAACTTCTCTGGGGTTTCAAAAAAAATTCTCTGAAATTGGCTTCAAAAGAAGGATTTGTTTGGGACATTGTTGAAGTTGTAGCAACACTGGTGGTGAACTCGGCCAAAGCGTGGGACGTTTTTTTTGCGATCATTGTATTCCGTCGGTGTTGTTATAAAATATCGTAACTACAGCTTCGATAAAGCCGTAGTTACGAGATTTTATAACAACACAGACGGTTTGTCAATACATATCGGTAAACCCGGTCTATTTTTAGAAGAAATTCATTATTATTAGAAAAGCTATCCAATCAGATCTTTAAAGTGACATTTCAGAATTTTTTGTCATAAATTTTACTTTTATTTTTATCTGAAAGAGCATATTTTCTTATGAAAATTCTGAAAATTTCAAGCCAAAATATTGAACGGTTTACGAGTAATATATATTTCTGTGCTATAATTAAACAAATTGTTGTGGACAATTGTTCAGATTTATATGGAATTTGTCGATACTCTCTCAACTTTAAAGGCATGTTTCTCTCTTATCAGCCGCAACTTCAAAAAACTGATGGCATTTATACTCATTAGAATAACCAATCTTGGCATCAAGACATACTTTAAAAAATTGAAACTGGAATGAAATGTCCCTTTAAACTCAAATTTAAACGCAAAATATCTGTACCTTGTTGTAGTGAAAAATGTCCATCGCTTTGGCTGAGTTTACCACCAGTGAACAAGTGATCAGTTTAAGTATAATTGAAATTACATTTTTTTGTTGCTATATTTCCAGGTACATGTAAGAGTTGCATCCCCTCCCATCACCCACCCATGTTATATGGGTATAAATATTCCCACTAAAGATGAACTCATAGCCAACAATGTGCCAATAGACAAAATAGGAGAACACCTAGGTATGTATAGCATTATGCTTTATTTCTTTAAGAGGATCAAAGTAATGTTGTGTGACCGTCAAACATAGGGGGCATTTTTGGCTTGGTAGTGAATACATTGGGATTGTATCATCATGTCTGTGCTCCTATATCGAAAGATGGAGGGCATATTGTTTTACTGTTGTGTGTCTGTCTGTCCGTCCATCCATCAGTCAAAACTGAACTTGAAAACTTAACATTGGCCTTTTCAAGGGCATTTGTGTTTTACAAACACATCTTTTTTTCAATTTTGCCATTCCTTATGCTTTATTATAAAATTTGTCTTTTTACACTATATTTTGAAATACCTATTTTCTAAATTGCAACCAATAAAGACGAATATTCTCATAAATGCACCGTTTTCTAATTTTACAGGGGCAGATAGTTTAAAGTACCTGACAGTAGAGGGCCTAACAAAGGCCACTACAGAAGGAATTCAGCTGGACAGAAAGACAGGACATTGTGTGGCTTGTCTGACTGGGAATTATCCAACTAAACTAGACTGGTGATTCGGTTTTTGAGGATCGGACACTTTCTTAAACCATTACCAGATGGCAAAATATTAGACTGGTCCAAATATAAGGATGTTGCAGAAAACAAGTTCAAATGAGAGAAATTGTATATTTTTTGGCCTTTCTTGGTATAAAACATTGTGGTAAATGAATAAATTGCTTCTAACAAGCTATTTATTCATTTTCCACAATGTTTTTTCAAAGCCTTCATCTTTTGGGGGATCAAAAGGCGTCACTGTTTGGGAATGGGTTAATCCTTTTCCATCCCATTCGCTGCATATTTTGACAACCCTAATAATCAAAGATTCGGAAAGATCATACAAGGGCAAAATGAAGAAAAGGCTGATAATTGGCATTTCTTCCTTTCTCTCATTTTTTTAGTCATAACTTAAAACCTTGATAGTATTTGTAACCATCTTGTGGTCTGCAACATTTTTCAAAAAGGAAAAGTCTAAAATACTTTTTTTTAAGGTTTTTGAACTTGTAAAGAATGATAAGTTATTCTTTGAAACAAAGCATAATATTGAAATTAGTGGTAATGATAAGAAAATCCATGACATTATAAAATTTCCTGTACAGTTTATTCTCTTCATTTGTTATCATCTTTATCAATTATTTGAATGATGAAACTATTCTCTATTAACCCTTTCGCTGCCATAGGCGAGTTAACACGACTCTGGGGGTCGCTGCCATAGGCGAGTTTTCTCGACAAATTTAGGGGGGGTGCAGTATATGATTATTTTTTCCAGCTAAGTGGTTTTCACATAGTCTTTTTCTTATAGCACCGGTTTAGTAATCAAAGTACTAGCGTATGACAGATAAAACAATGAAATTTGTGTTAAAATCGGTAAACTATAAGTGTTTTTACGAGGAATTTTCCAAACAAAAGACAACAATATGGCTGCCATTAGAACATGGACTTACTATTTATGCATATAAGCTGAAAATATCACCATGAATGACACCAAAAATGCTGGAAAAGGCTTCGGGATGGTTTGAAATTATGTTTAGCTGACAATTTCAACAATCTGCTCCATCAAAACCTTATACTTTCAACGAAAACATCTAGATGAGGTTTGTTCATCCACTTTTCTAAGCTGTTCTAAGATTCCAACAATTTGTGATTAAAATCAAATTAAATAGATATTGTCACTTCATAAATGACTTTAAAATTTCTGTAATATAGTAGATTCCTAATCTCTCTGTATGTGCTGAAAATTTGAAAGAAATGTATCAAATGAGTCAAAAATTATGCCTGTTTTTGTCTATAGGATAAGATTCTTGGAAATTTCTTCGAATTAATTTGGCAACCAGAGGACAGTCCAATATTGGAAATTTGGCAGCGAAAGGGTTAAATCAAAATACTTACGGTTTTTATTCATAGTGCACCAATATCAACCCTGGATATCTGCATATCGCTGCTTTTCAACAAAAACCTCCTAACTGCAGCTTATAATAAGCTGCAGTTATGAGGTTTTTGTTGAAAAGAGGTGATATGTAACAACCATGTTTTCTTTTGACTCTAAACTAATTTTTTTTTTCGCTGTAAACAAAGTTGTCTTGGGTTAACCCTTTACCAAACAAGACCTGGTTTTGACGTTCCTAAGAGAATAGGCTTGGGAAAACATTGAGACAAAAGAAGAAACTGCTGATAAACAGCAGTTTCTCCTTTTGTCTCAATATTTTCTTTGCCATATTTTACACAAATCCTATCTTTAATAACATCCATATTGTCATTTTTAGCAGTTTTTGAAGTGGATCACCCTAAAATTTTGTCGTTTGTGAAATGGTTAATGTTGGTGCACTATAATATTATGATATTCATTTCCATTCATGTTAGTATTTTTTGTAAATAACATAAATTATTGTTCTCAAATTCCGTGACTTTAAAGCTTGGCATTACATTAATAACATTGTAACAGCTAGAATCAGGAAAAATTTGTGCACGCTGATCTCTATCCATGGATATTCCATATGCTAAAATTTGTATCTTGATTGTTTTGATGTTAATACTATGTTCCTACAAAATAAGATTTATTTCTTTATGTGTATATCTGTTTTTAAATAAATTTATTTTGTAAAAATAGTTTATTTCTATTCCTTTTCACCCTTTTCCAAATAAAAGTTTTTGGACAGTTCAATTTGACATATAAGGTGACATAGGTATGCTCTGGACAAAGAAGAGGACCCTGCCTGGACGCCTTAGGTGATCCCATAATGTCTCATCTTCAATGGGCGTATAAAAATTTAGACTCTTTTATTTTGAAATGTGCTGCAAACAAGAAAATAGATGCTGATGAAAATGTAATATGTGTAAAATGTAGCACAGAAAATATTGAGACAAAAGGAGACAATGCTGGTTGTCAGCCTTTTATTCTTTTGCCTCAATGTTTACCCAAATCTTTTTAACCCTTTTCCGAACACCAAAGAATTAGGATGGTCCAATATGAATGTGTCTTCGAACGACAAAATGGAGGTTTTTTAAGGTAGAATTTGTGCATATTATTACACAGAAAACATGGAGGCAAAAGGAGAAAATGCTGATTATCAGCATTTTCTTTTTTGTCTCAATGTTTTCCAAAGCCAATTTTATAAAGGACGTAAAAACCAAGTCTTGTCTCAGAAATGGTTAAAGTTTTCCAACTTTGAAGGAGCTGCAAATGACAAAGTAAATATAGTTCACATTTGTTGCAGAAAATTGCAGTTCAATGGTGCACAAAGTACTGAGAGAAGAAGAGGATTTGCTGGCCATGTTCAATTTCTTAAATATAATTACCTGATGGCAAAATTTTAGATTCATCTACTATCTAATCTGTTGCGGAGAAATATTTCATGTCAATGAAATTTAACATTTATTTGGCCTTTCTGGATAGAAAACAGTATGGGAAATGAATGCATTGCTTGTCAGAAGCAATTCTTTCATTTTCCACTATGTTTTCCATTGCTTTTATCCTATAGAGTGTCAGAAAGTGTCATTATATGGTAACAAGTTAAAACATTTCTGATTACCCGAGATTATAAGTTTTGGGAGTGTATTTAGGCTACTGAAACCAAAGTCTTGCTTTACTCTCTACAAAACAGCAACACAAGATTAATCCAAACTCAAAGCTGCTGTAGGATTTGTGTACAATAAATCACAGAAAATATCGAAACAAAAGGAGAGTATGCTATTTATCAGCATTTTCGTCAGAACCAGCATTTTCTTTTGCCTCAATATTTCTACCATTACAGACTTCGAAATGAGGTCATGGTCTAAATTAAAGGTCTTGGCACAAGCTTTACACATAGGAAATATCGAGGCTCTGTCTCATAGAGTAATGATATAGACCAGGTTTAACCCTTTCCCAAACAAGACCTGGTTTTGACGTCCCTAATGGAAAAGGCTTGGGCAAACATTGAAACAAAAGAAGAAACTGCTGATAACCAGCAGTTTCTCAATGTTTTCTATGCCAGATTTTACACAAATGTTATCTTTGATAACTTCTATTTTGTCATTTGTGGCAGTTTTAGAAGTGGATCACCCTAAAATTTTGCCGTTTGGGAAAGGGTTAAGTTTTATTTTCTATGTAACCAACACTAATGGAACTAGTGCTGTATTGTCTGTAAAAATTCACCTGAACCTGATGAATATGCAATGAGTAATTGTGACATGGAATAATCATTACTTGCCAGCAATCCTCACTGTCAAGCAGAGTCGATGATTTCCATAAGCATTATGACTTTGCATTCTGCACATGCTTCTCATGTCAATATATGTTGGAAAGTGACTATTTCACATCACTATTACTCATTGCATATTCCACAGGCTCAGGTCAATATTTACGGAAATAATATTAGCTCCCTGGACACATATTCCTGGCTCTCACAAAAAGACAAGATCTTTTTATGTAACAAGGCAAACTTTAATTCAAATATAAAATACTTAAGGAATTCAAATTATTACAAAAGAAATGATTCAAAACTTGCAAAATCTTATCAAAATTACTATGGTACATCTTTAGGAAATACAAATGGGACAAAATACCAAATTCTAAACCCTTTCAACAAGAGCTGTCACAGACTGATTATGCTCCCCGAATAAGTGTTTGTCACAAAATAAAAACTATCATACATTAAGCCCCCTTTTCCCATGACAGCTTTTTTGTACACACTTTATTTATAAAATTTGGTCTAGAACATCCTATTTATTACATAAGCACAAAATTTCATTAAATTCTGCCAATTAGATGAAGAGAAATAAGAGAAAAACTTATTTTCACACTAAGGCCCCTTTTTCCATGACGCAGCCTTAAATTTACAAACAGAGAAAAAGGTCCCTAGCTATTGACCCAGGGAGTTCACATGTGAAGTTTCATTGAATTTGGTCCAAGGGTTGCTGAGATATGGCTGTGGAAGGACGGACGGACACATGGACGGACGGACGGACAGCATGGCGACTATATGCTCCCCCGAAATTTTTTCGGGGAGCATAAAATTTGTGCATATTATTACACAGAAAACATTGAGGCAAAAGGAGAAAATGCTGATTATCAGCATTTTCTTTTTTAGTCTCAATGTTTTCCTAAGCCAATTTTATAAAGGACGTCAAAACCAAGTCTTGTCTCAGAAATGGTTTAAGTTTTCCAAATTTGAAGGAGCTGCAAATGACAATGTAAATATAGTTCACATTTATTGCAGAAAATTGCAGTTCAATGGTGCACAAAGTACTGAGAGAAGAAGAGGATTTGCTGGCCATGTTCAATTTCTTAACCCTTTCCCAAACAAGACCTGGTTTTGACGTTGCTAATAGAAAAGGATTGGGAAAACATTGAGACAAAAGAAGAAAATGCTGAAGATCAGCATTTTCTCCTTTTGTCTCAATATTTTCTATGCCATATTTTACACAAATTCTATCTTTAGTAACTTCTATTTTGTCATTTGTGGCAGTTTTTGAGGAGGATTACCCTAAGATTTTGTTGTTTGGGAAAGGGTTAAATATAATTACCAGATGGCAAAATTTTAGATTCATCTACTATCTAATCTGTTGCAGAGAAATATTTCATGTCAATGGGTGCGTTCAGGGTTCTCCCATCGGTAGCCATCGGCGCCGTTGGCAACCATCGGTAGCCATCGGTAACCGTCGGCATACCGATGGATATTTTGTTGGTTACCAATTGTCCCTACAGTAGACAAGTCGGGTAGCATCGGTAGCCTCGTTTTCATTACAGTAAGATGGCGGATAACAATCCAACTACGGCGATCCTAATCATATATTTTCTTCAATTGCAAGCGAATAGCATTCTAACCGTTCTTGATAGAATTTATTGTAATAGTTGAAGCTACAGTTATTTTATTTAGCCATTTATTTCTGAAAATATCTTTTTATTCATAAATTTTTAAAACGAACGATCACTCTGCGGGAAGAATACGCTCTTGGTAATTGATTATCCGCCTTGTTTTACCGATCGGTACAATTTTCGTTCAGAGTTTGTTGGTTGCCGACGGTGCCATCGGCTACCGATGGTACCATCGGTAGCCGACGGTAAATACACTCGGTTACCGATGGGAGAACCCTGAACGCACCCAATGAAATTTAACATTTACATGTATTTGGCCTTTCTGGATAGAAAACAGTGTGGGAAATGAAGGCATTGCTTGTCAGAAGCAATTCTTTCATTTTCCACAATCTTTTCCAAAGCCTTTATCCTATTGAGTGTCAGAAAGTGTCATTATATGGTAACAAGTTAAAACATTTCTGATTACCAGAGATTATAAGTTTTGGGAGCGTATTTAGGCTACTGAAACCAAAGTCTAGCTTTACTCTCTATAAAACAGCAAAAGCTGCTGTAGGATTTGTGTACAATAAAGCACAGGAAATAGAAACAAAAGGAAAATATGTTATTTATCAGCATTTTCGTCAGAACAAGCATTTTCTTTTGCCTCAATATTTCTACCATTACAGACTTCGAAATGAGGTCATGGTCTAGATTAAAGGTCTTGGCACGAGCTTTACACATGGGAAATATCAAGGCTCTGTCTCATAGAGTAATGATATAGACCAGGTTTAATTCTTTCCCAAACAAGACCTGGTTTTGACGTCCCTAACGGAAAAGGCTTGGGCAAACATTGAAAAAAAAAAGAAGAAACTGCTGATAACCAGCAGTTTCTCCTTTTGTCTCAATGTTTTCTATGCAAGACTTTACACAAATGTTATCTTTGGTAACTTCTATTTTGTCATTTGTGGCAGTTTTTGAAGTGGATCACCCTAAAATTTTGCTGTTTGGGAAAGGGTTAAGTTTTATTTTCTGTGTAACCGACACCAATGGCACAAGTGCTGTATTGTCTAAAAATTCACCTGAACCCGATGAATATGCAACAAGTAATTGTGACACGGAATAATCAATACTCGCCAGCAATACTCACTGTCGAGCAGAGTCGAGCATTATGACTGCATTCTGCACATGCTTCTCGTGTCATTATATGTTGGAAAGTGACTATTTCACATCACTATTACTCATCGCATATTCCACAGGCTCAGGTCAATATTTACCGAAACAATATTAGCTCCCTGGACACATATTCCTGGCTCTCACAAAAGGACAATATCTTTTTATGTAACAAGGCAAACTTTAATTCAAATATAAAATACTTAAGGAATTCAAATCATTACAAAACAAATGTTTCAAAACTTGCAAAATCTTATCAAAATTTATATGATACATCTATAGGAAATACTAATTGGACAAAATGCCAAATTCAAAACCGTTTCAAAAATGGCTAAATATACTGAGAGGCAAAATAAAGTATACACTTTTTGTTTTTCTCAATCTCTTAATTTTTATCATACCAACTAAAAAATTTGTACTTTTTATTTCTACCCATAGACCAATAATACAGTATTGATAAATTTCACCTAAAATTGCTTGACTAACGATACTCTTTCTTCAAGTCGATTTTGCAAATTTTGCACTTGCGACTTAGTGGAGCATCAAATATTGCTGTTAATCTGCATTTGATTTCTTCATTGTTTATCCAAGGTGGTCATACCACCTGATTAATGAGGTCATAAACTGACGGTGTTAATGTAAATTGTCACCCCACATCAACATTTCAAACGGCTGTAATTACATTATCTTTTGTTTAAAAGAAGCGAGACAGGGCCTATTCGAAGCGCAATTTTGTCATTTATAAACGCATGTTTACACCTTGTTCCAAAAAAGTGCGGTTTAAGCAATATTCGTGGACAATTTCGTGAAACCGGAGAAAATCTGGTAGAAGACCGGAAACAAGAGCCGTCAGAGACGGACAATGCTCCATGAATAAGGCATTGTCACGATAAATATATGCCATGCAGAGCTAATATAAAGCTAACAAATGTTAAGCCCCCTTTTTCCATGACATATTTTGTATACGCAAATTTTAAATAGTTTATTGTCAAGGGCATCTGATTTGCTTCTCAAATATGAAATTTCATCAAATTCTGACCATTAGACTAGGAGAAATTAGAGAAAAACTGTATTTAACCTTAAGTCCCCTTTTCCCATGACGAGGCCTCAAATCATAAAACCGGGAAAAGTACATCGGCATTTTGTCATAGGGAGTTCACATGGTAAGTTTCATTTGATTTGGCCCAAGGGTTATGGAGAAATTGCTTCGGACGGATGGACGGACCGATGGACGGACAGACGTACGGAATGACAGACGGACGGACGGACAGACGAAGCGGCGACTATATGCTCTCCCTTCAGGGAGCATAAAAATCTGGTAAATACTACGGTAAGCAGGCCCAAAATTTGTAAGAAAAATGGCATATTTGTATCAATAATATGTTGATAACTTCATAGTGACATTGAAATGAGTCTAAATTTACCTACATAAGAACGTGCTATTGGTAAAACTGTACGAGGACATCGTAGTAAAGGCCGTCATGAATCGGCTACAGCGGCAAGCAATTTCTACCAAGCTATATTGGAAAGCATAATTATGAATGGTTTCAGAAAACAAATGCAAATGAGTATCTTTTGCGAACCATAATGTTTTATTCAACTGTTTATCACATATTATGTCTTTGTAACTTCGGTGTGTTGAATTCTTCCTTAAGAAGGGCTCCTCTTACTTATTTTGTAGATGACTATTTGGTTGGTGTCTGTTTCACCACCGACTTCTTTCCACCGCTTCTAATCCGCTTTAGTTGACGAGGTGTAACAGGCTTCAATGGTGAACGTTTGAAATCTATGACATTTATGTGTCTCACAGGGAATTCCACGTAATTGGCAATTTTCATCATTACAAATTGTTTTAGAAGTTAGGCAACTTTTAGTTCTTCTTTTTTCGATCTTTATTATCTTTTTTCACAAGTTAGGCCTACCATCAACCGAAAAATAAACAAAGATTGATTGTTAATCGTGTGTGAATAATCCGGTTTATTTTTTCTTTTATTTATTTATTTATTTATTTATTTATTTTATTTATCTATTTTTATTTTTTTTTTGGTAACCTAGAAACGTTTAAAGTATCGACCAATATGTCTTTTTTTGTTATTAAAAAAGACCCATTTTTCTATGTCGCAGCATAACATGAAAGAACGGGACACTATATACACTTAGTCAGATGACATGGGGACATTCTCCACAAATTGTATTAAAATCCGTCCATAAATTTAGAAGGGGTTGTGTAATACAAATTGTTTGCATCAAGCCCCCTTTTGCCATGACTCATCGTAATATGGAAAAGCATTAATAATGTACGTTTGGTTCTAGATGACTAGGCATTTTCTGTGAAAATCTTATCCAAATCCGTTCATAAATGTAGGCATTGTGTTAACGTGTATTCTTGTGGGTACTCAATTATTAAACCCTCCTTTTCGATGCCACTGTATGACACGAAAAAAACCTTTGCAACAGAAGGAAGGACATATAGACGGGTAGGCAAAGACGTTAACATCAAACAAATGGCCACATTCAGTGGCATTTAAAAATCGTAATAATCTATACATCATTTTCTCACAAAACATGGAAAACTATTATTTTTGCCTCTCAGTACATGTATATAATATTGCTCCGCTTTGATAGCTGCTGCTAAGTAAGTGTTAACTACAAAACATTTGTTGATGAAGATAAGAAGTGTGTACACAATATACCACAATAATTGAATGGAAAGGAGGAATGCTAATACAACATTTCTTCTTCTGCCTCAATGTTTTACAATGTCATTTCTATGATAGATACAAAAACCAGATATTGTTTAGGAAAGGGTAAAATATTAGATATCTGATCATTGTTTTGATCTTATTAAACCTTTCCAAAAACAAGATCTAACTTTCATGTCATTCATGAAAATGGTTATGGAAAGAATCAAGAGGAAAGGGGAAAATGCTGGAAACAAACATTTCCCTATTTCACTCAATGCTTTCCATGCTAAGACTACAACTTTCATAAAGCCTCTCTTACAACCGGTCGTACGTGCTCTTGCGTGCGGTCTACGCCTAAAACGTATGTTCAGTCGTGCGATGCACGCACCTGTAACGTATGATTTTGGTGGACGCGACCACGTCGCA
Organism: Fragum sueziense; assembly: GCA_963680895.1. NCBI lineage: Eukaryota > Metazoa > Mollusca > Bivalvia > Cardiida > Cardiidae > Fragum > Fragum sueziense. The sequence continues at coordinate 12,472,922 of OY804596.1, forward strand.
GACTGCACGCAGCAAAGAATTGACCGGACAATATTTTGAGGCGCTCTTACAACCCGTTGTGCGTCTTTATAAATCGTGCGATTTTGCAGAGTTTTAAGACGTACGATTTGAAAAGACTCACGACGGGTTGTAAGAGAGGCTTAAGTTATGTATCACTAACATTGTCTGCAGCTCTTTTTACTATAGACTAGGACAGTATTCAAATGTTTGGAAAAGTGTTAGTCCTTTCCTAAAATGAAAATATTTGGACTGATCCAATGTGAATGAAGCTGCATAGGACAAGATGATTTCCCAATCTTTTATCACGGACATTATAACAAGCCCCTAGTTTCTTGAAAAAACTTAAGAACATACTCATGAGTACATGCTAAACTTCAATGGAATACTCTCCAACATTGAAGGGTATTCGATTGAAGTTCACATGGATTTCATGTGAATTGAGTACGGTGCTCAGCTTTGAGTCTGATAACTTACTTAAGTTTTTTTGAGAAACCAGGGCCATGTCTTGTTCAAGAAAGGGCTAAAAGAAGATGTTGATTCTGCAGACTGTAAGACCTATCATAGTGCTCTAATCATGGCCTTTAACCCTTTCCCAAATGACAAAATTTTAGGTGTTCCAATTCAAAAGCTACTGAAGACAGCAAAATGTATGTTGATAATGATCATGTATGATATAGCATAGAAAACATTGAGACAAAAGGAGAAACTGCTGGTTATCAGCAGTTTCTTCTTTTGTCACAATGTTTTTGCAAGCCATTTCGTTAAGAGACTTCAAAATCCAGTCTTGTTTGGGAAAGGGTTAAGACACTGCTTACCATCAAACAACCCCTATATATAACTGCTAATGCATAGGCCTTGGAAAAGGACATGACAAATATCAGAAATATCTTTTGCTGTATCAAATCTTAAAATAAAATTAAAAGACTGCAAAAGTATTCTTTCACCACTAACTAGCACTAAGTTCCTGATTAGATTTGGGCATACTATATCACAGATTTTGTTTGATTAAACAAAGGATATTTACAAAGTTTATTGGTATCACTTAATATTATAAAAAGACAGCGACCAAAGCAAGTGATATTGTTTGAGCTATAGGAAAGAGGGAGTGAAAACATTCTAACTTTTTTTTTATTTCAATTTGAAACCCTGAGACGATTCCAATGAGTACCCACAACATGGGGTTTGATGAATAATAAGTTAAATATTGCATTTTGAAAAGCCATCAACCTCTCTTTTCTTGAGCTCTGTATTGATATTTGCAGTTTCACTTCTGTTGTACAATGAGTTCAATATCATCCGGGTGTTTTGGACAGGAAGCAGTCAGATTGTAAGGCCCCGATTCTGTTATCAAAATGTTGTCCTCTATCCGTATACCAATACCCCGATACTTCTCAGGCAAGTCAGTTCTTTCAGCATCAATGTAAATACCTACAAAGAAGTTTGAAAAAGGCTTTATTCAAATGTGTTTGAGCAGGGATCAACCGATATACCCCCCCCCCTTCTACTTTGTAGGTAAGCGGGTATAATAAACTTCTGTTACAAGTGTGCAAAAATTTGATCAAAGTAAAATTAAAATTTAGTTCTTATTGATGTCAAACAGTAATTTATGAATTTATTGGAAACTTGTAGACACCTCTAACTTGAGACCAAAAAATCCTACTGAAATTAGAGAAGATAATGTAAGTTAAAGGAAAGGGAAAACATTTAGAGCAAAGGAGAAAATGTTGTTTGTCAGCATTTTCTTCTTTATTTACAGACATGTCTGACAACAATATCATGATCATGACTTATTTGGAAAAGTATTAACCCATTACCACATACAGACTCTTTTTGATGCCTCAAAAGATAAAGGCCTTAAAAACATTGTCAAATGAAAAAAATGCTCGTCACAGGCAATTTCTTTAATTCCCACAATTAAATCATTCAATTGAAATTGTTATCTGCAGCATCTTTGAATTTGGACTAGTCTACAATTTCAGTCTGGGAATGGGTTAACCCATTTACATACATTGAATTTTTTGACACCCTACAAGATAAAGGCTTGTGAAAACATTGTGGAAAATGAAGAAATTTCTTCATTTTCCACAATATTTCCTACACAGACAGACCAAAAATTACAAAATTCCATTTCATTCCAGTCTAAATTTGCCATTTGCTGATGGTTTAACTCCATTTAAATATTCTCAGATCTTATCGTTTCTCAAGATCACTCAAACATATTACAGTAGCCGCCATGAGACAATTTCTCCCATATCATTCCGCAAGCATAACAACAGAAGCAGACCTAACAACTATTTAAGGCTACGCCAAACATTCAAAAGTCAATTATATCGTCATAAATGTGATAAAGTTTCATCAGATGAACAAGTCATGTGATTTGGAGACACTCCACAACGGGAAATGCTTCCGGGTCGTAGTATACAAACATAGTTCCGTCAAAAATGGATTCGCTCCTTTTGTTGCATTGACTCTGTGTCTATAGAATAGGCAGATGCATGAAATGTGGTTCTGTACACTGGCAGACCATCAGTGTACTGCTAGGATGTGTTTTAATGAATTTGTTGGGAACTAGTTTCTTGCGCGGTCGTGACCTTTCATGGGGGTGTGTCACATGCAGATCCCGAAATAGATGGCAAATTTCAAGGGTGGCTGTGTTCACGGGTGCGTGATTTTAGCTGATGGTGCTATTGATACCACTTTCTTGGTAGTAAATTAAAGACAAAGAAATGGTCTGTCAGGCAGACTAAGTAAAAGGTGCCACAAAGACTTCTGAGAGGAGCTAGAAGCTGCCAAATTGACCCATTTTACTATATATTTAATAGGCCCTTTTCGTTGAGGAGTGACACCTATATGAGCCAGAAGTGAAAATTACGAAATTTCAACTTTGGCCACATTTTTGTGTTTGAAGTTGCTTCAATTGATCTGAAAGTAAAGAATTTGTGAAAAATAGACCATATTTTTGAAATTTACGTCATATTTTAACTTGAATTTAAAAAAATTAAAAAATGTTAAAAAGAACAAAGACAACGTTAGAAACCACATCAAATGGGCTCGATTGCTTGTGTTGTCAATTCCTGTGTATTTTGGATAGATAATTCCGTTTAGTACTAGTTCAATGCGAAACTAGCTTAAAAATATCGTAGGAAAGGCGAAAAACCCTTTATCCCAGAAACACCCCGCCTAAATTTAAAAAGGTGCGTGACATGATTTTTTCATTGAATTTGATTTGAAATGAACCTTTTTTGCACAAATTGCCCTTTGTTTTGCTTATCGCACAATAGATAAAGCAAATTATTACAAAATTCTGGATTTTAAATCGATTTAATACATATTCAAACATTTCAATAACAGAAAATGACTTTTTAATGTTTAACATTTACCCCCCCCCCCCATTTTTGTATGCCCCCCCCCCCCTTCGTGATTTCCTTCTATTTTCTATACAAAATCATTTTCTAGTAGGAGAAACACGTATGCAGTAATTATGAATTTCAAAGATATTTTGAAAGCGTTTTTAAATGAAAATAGACTGCAGAAACCCTTTATCCTATAAAGACTTATTTTACTATTGATTTCTGTTTCGTGTGTTTTCCACATTTGTATTGTCTTTAAAACCTTTGTTTTTCCTTCTCAAAGACACGGTTTTCAGCTAACTTGAATATCTGAAGATGGGAAATAGCACGAAGAATCTTGGGTAAAATATTTCAATCGTTTTTAAGATTTTTTAGGTCCACAAAATAACGAATTTTAGTAGAAAATCGATAATTTTGTCATTTTGGCCCCTTTTTATGTGCCCTGTTTCTACTAATTTGTCACAGGAGTTACGAGCTTTGTTTTAAATAGTGTTACTAATTGCATAGTAACGATTTGCTGTATTTCCACATTCAAAACATCGTAGGAAAAGGCGAAAAACCCTTAACTCTCCCCAATACTTACTTTGGTCATAATCCGATTTAAGAGGCTTAATTGGCCAGTAGTGGCCATTTCCTGTCCCAAATCAGTCTTTGTTTTCATTCATTTTATTGTAAAAATATACATCTGCACTAAAGTATTACTTTTACAAAATTCGAGTTTAGTTTATACAGTTTAAAATGTATATAAATGATAAAAATAGGATTTCAGCCTGAAAAGGGACATTTGTCTTAAAATAGCTCCCTTTTCCGCATTGTTTTATGCAATATTTTCAATAAATGCATCTTACTGTGAACGCTTAAGGACGACAGAGTAAGTATCTTTTTATTTTTTGGAAATCTGACCATAAATTCCTGATTTATTCCAATTCGAGTAAGCCAGGGGGGTCTCAACCCAGAATTGCATTAAAGACATCGTTTTGCAGTTAGGGGTGCCCTTTTTAAAATGCCACTTGGTTGTTATTTAGAGACAAATTTTAGACTCTTTTTATGTTTTCTCTTTGGAAACACCATAAAGCACTGACCTGAGACAGATTTGGTAATTTTTTTGTAAAATCCTTCATTATATAGGAGACACTCCACAACGGGAAATGCTTCCGGGTCGTAGTATACAAACATAGTTCCGTCAAAAATGGATTCGCTCCTTTTGTTGCATTGACTCTGTGTCTATAGAATAGGCAGATGCATGAAATGTGGTTCTGTACACTGGCAGACCATCAGTGTACTGCTAGGATGTGTTTTAATGAATTTGTTGGGAACTAGTTTCTTGCGCGGTCGTGACCTTTCATGGGGGTGTGTCACATGCAGATCCCGAAATAGATGGCAAATTTCAAGGGTGGCTGTGTTCACGGGTGCGTGATTTTAGCTGATGGTGCTATTGATACCACTTTCTTGGTAGTAAATAACAATTACAAGAGCCGTCAGAGACGGACAATGCTCCCCGAATAAGGCATTGTCACAATAAATATATGCTATGCAGAGCTAATATAAAGCTAACAAATGTTAAGCCCCCTTTTTGCATGACATATTTTGTATACGCAAATTTTAAATAGTTTATTGTCAAGGGCATCTGATTTGCTACTCAAATATGAAATTTCATCAAATTCTGACCATTAGACTAGGAGAAATTAGAGAAAAACTGTATTTAACCTTAAGTCCCCTTTTCCCATGACGAGGCCTCAAATCCAAAAACCGGGAAAAGTACATCGGCATTTTGTCATAGGGAGTTCACATGGTAAGTTTCATTTGATTTGGCCCAAGGGTTATGGAGAAATCGCTTCGGACGGACGGACGGACGGACGGACGGACGGACGGACGGACGGACGGACGGACAGGACGGACGGACGGACGGACGGACAGACAAAGCGGCGACTATATGCTCTCCCTTCGGGGAGCATAATTAAAGACAAAGAAATGGTCTGTCAGGCAGACTAAGTAAAAGGTGCCACAAAGACTTCTGAGAGGAGCTAGAAGCTGCCAAATTGACCCATTTTACTATATATTTAATAGGCCCTTTTCGTTGAGGAGTGACACCATTTGCCGATTATTTACATGATATTTCACTTGAATAAATAACGTTTCCAAAAAGGATGCTTTGTTTTGATGATGTCATTTACGCGAGTATATTTTCACGTTCAATATGGCGGTCTCTGCATTATGCTCGAGATCATGTTGCAAACAGGTTTTCATTGCAAACAGTCTCGAGGGTCGCAATTGGGTTTAACTCATGATGAGCTCTAGTCAAGACTTACCTGGTTCTATTGTGATGATCATGCCAGGTTCAAACTTGGTGTTTTTGCTGATATTTGGCGTGTCATGGACGTCCATGCCCAGAAAATGGCCAACACTGTGCGGACAAAACACTTCAACTTGCTGCAATTTCAAACATGACAGTGAACTTTGGAGTACACTTCATTTTTTCCTAGTCAAATTTTGATGAAAATTCCTGCTTTAACCCTTTCCCAATCAAAATCTGGTTTTGATGTTCTTAATAGAATAGGCCTGGGAAAACATTGAGGCAAAAGAAAAAAATGCTGATGATCAGCAATTTCTCCTTTTGCTTAAAGATTTTCTTGAATGAATAGTACATAAATCACATCTTTATCAACATCTATTCTACCGTCTGTGTAAGTTTTAAATAGGACCACTCTAAGATTTTAACATTTCAGAAAGTTTTAATGATAAAAAATTAAAAAAACTGTTTATTATGCTATAGCATGAACATACACACACAGAGAATGACAAACACTGTGTGGACAGAACACTTCAACTTGCTGCAATTTCATACAAGATAATGGCATACACTTAATTTTATTCCTAGACAGTTGGTGAAAATTCCTGTTTTAAAAGATAACAATTTAAACTAGAGAAAGAAATAACTCTCTAAAGTTTATAAAAATACCCCTGTCACTAATTTTGTCTGGATAAGCCTTTTATTTAATCAATAAAAGAGCTGTAAATCTGATAAAATTTCTGTGAAATTTGCGTCATGCACATCTACTGGTCCTAATGCACAAGCTTGTCACAAGCAATTTCTTTATTTCCCACAATGGTTTCCACAGTCTTCATCTTTAGGGGTGTCAAAAGTGTCAATGATTGGTCACGAGTTAAAAGGCAATATCAAGCGCGGATCCAGGTATTTTCCCAGGGGAGTTCCGATCTTAAGCCCCTTTTTTGCCAAATTCCAGGGGGGTAGGCCCCCTGACCCCCTCTGGATCCATGCAGATACATGTCATATCATGAAGGACTATATATAACAACGGTTTGTAGTGGCACACCAGGACGAATGACGCAGCTTATGTGGGACAGAACCAGTAATCGTTTTGATAACCCCCTTTTTTTCCAAATTCCAGGGGGGGAGGGGGTCATGACCCCCTGACTCCCCCTCTGGATCCGCGCATGAATATATTATACAACCCACCATCCCAGTATCCTCTCCCCTCTTTAGGATACCAAGATCCACCAGTTTTTCACCTATCATATCTATCATGGCATGGTAGATCTTGTCACAAGCAAGTTTTTCATTTCCCACAATGTTTTCCAAAGCCTTTACCTAAGGGAGTCAAAAAGGCCTTAATGATTGGTAATGGATTAACAGGCAATGAATAGGGAACAATTCTATCCAGTTAACCAGGGCGCTATTTCGGACAAACAATAGTATTTCATGGGTGTTGTAATACAATCTCATAACTACGGCTTCATTCAAGCCGTAATTACGGCTTGATTCAGGCCGTAGTTATGAGATTTTATAACAACACCGACAATTTATCAAAACATAACAGCACACCCAGTCTATTTTTAGCACAAAATTGATTGCTATTATAAAGCTCACCATTCTATTATATTCTCCACTCTGCAGTATACCGAGATCCACCAGTTTTTCACCAATCATGTCGATCATGGCACGGTAGATCTGCACCAGGGTTGATCCTGGTCTACACATTGCTACACATTTCTCTTGGACGTCTAACACAGCATTATATAGCTCTCTCTGGGGAGCTGTGAATTTTCCTGAAAATAAATTAAACATTTTACATGTTACTTCACCAAGGGTGAACTTGATAGGGCTCTCCATTTACTTGAAGTACTCCTTTTATTCCAAACTAAAATGAAATGATACCACTTGGAGTACTCCACCAAACAAGCAGGGAACCTTGGAGTGATACATCATCAACATGGTTTTTGATAGATAATGATAATCCAATCTAATAACAGACAAAATTACGATACAAGAGGGCCAAGATGGCCCTTGATCGCTCACCTTAGAGAAGTTTGAAACATACCACATGCAGAACAAGACCCATCTTTTACATGACCTAGGTATCTCTAAGACAAGAACACACAACTTATGATGCGAGATTATGATCCAGCTGAAAACAGCATTCTTTATCTTGAATGATCAATATTTGTGGCTGTTACAGTGAAAACAAAGTCGGAAAAAAACATTAATTTTGTCATAATCAAGGGCACATAACTCTGTTCTGATAAAGATATTCTCATCAACATTATGTTCAAGTTGATTTTTTGATTGGTCAATATTTATTGCTGTTTGAGTGAAATTAAAGTCGAAAACGGCAATTTTGTCACCGTCAACGGCACACAACTCTGTTTTTTCTAGTCCGATCAATATGAACAAGAGTGCCATGGTCACAATATACGCCGCCACTTATAAACCTTGAGAAACAAAAATGACATTGACAAGGATTTATAAATATCCATACAAAAACCTGTAAAAAGTTGTGTTCACAAGAAGGTTTTATAAATATCCAGTCAAAAACCTGGAAGGAATTGCGTTAACAAGGCTGAAATATCATTAAGCCCCAGAGACTAAGTTTTAAGGGGGCATAACTCTAGCAAAAATCAATGGACCATAAAATCATTACTTCAAGCAAATCTACCAAATAAGGTAATAACATCCACCAAGTTTCATTATGATCCAGCCAGAATCTTAGGAGTTGTATTGACAAGGCTGCAATTTCAATAAGCCCCAGAGACTAAGTTTTAAGGGGGCATAACTCTGGCAAAAACAATGAACCATAAAATCCTTACTTCATGCACATCTACTAATTGAGGTAATAACATTGACCAAGTTTCATTAAGATCGAGCCAGAAACTTAGAGGAGTTGCGTTGACAAGGCTGCAATTTCAATAAGTCCCAGAGACTAAGTTTTAAGGGGGTATAACTCTGGCAAAAATCAATGAACCATAAAATCCTTCCTTCATGCACATCTACCAATTGAGGTGATAACATTGACCAAGTGTCATTAAGATCCAGCCAGAAACTTAGGAGGAGTTGCATTGACAAGGCTGCAATTTCAATAAGCCCCAGAGACTAAGTTTTAAGGGGGCATAACTCTGGCAAAAATCAATGAACCAAAAAATCCTTCCTTCATGCACATCTACCAATTGAGGTGATAACATTGACCAAGTTTCAAGAAGATCCAGCCAGAAACTTAGGAGGAGTTGCGTTGACAAGAAAAGTGGACGGACGGACGGACGGACAGAAGGATGGACGGACGGACAGGCGGAGAAGATGACGCCAATATACGTCCGCCTCCGGCGGCGTATAAAAATGAAATCATGTAAGAACTTATGGTCACGAACATTGTGACCAAGTTGTGTCTTGATTGGTCAATATTTTTGTGTTTTTTTTAGAGTGAAAAAAGAAAGGAAAACGGTAATTTTGTGAAATTCAAGGGCCAATAACTCTGGTTTTTCTAGTCCGATCAAGCTGAAAATTTAACTCATCAAGCATCTTATGGTTACCAACATTGTTGTCAAGTTTTGTCTTGATTGGTCAATAAATGTAGATGCTAAAGTGTAAACAAAGTCGAAAACGGCAATTTTGTCAAATTCAAGGGCACATAACTCCAGACTTCTTGCTCTGATGACACTGAAAATTATAGTCATCCAAAATCTTATAGTTACAAACATTTTGACCAAGTTTTGTCTTGATTTGTCAATATTTGTAGATGCTAGAGTGGTAACAAAGTCGAAACTAGCTATTTTTGATATTCAAGTCCACATAACTCAGGAATTCTTGATCCAATCTGACCCAAAATCGAACTCGTCCAAGAACTTATGATCATACATATTTTGACCAAGTTTGGTCAAGACTGGTTAATATTTGTGGATGATAGAGTGGTAACAACAAATTGTGGACAGACGGACGGATGGATGACGGACAAAAAGCGATCACAATAGCTCACCTTGAGCAATTTGTGCTCAGGTGAGCTAAACAAAGACAAGACTTTACTTAAGAAGCTAAACAAACATATTTGACATGTTCTTTGGATGATTTTGATGATTTTGGACATTTATTATTAAATGCAATAGTTATCTTGTTTTATTCCCAAAGACACTTGATTAGAATGTATAGTAGTAGGAGTAAAATGAAGTATGTCCAATCAAGTATGACCCAAGTGTAACTAGTATGAAGCGTATGTGACCCGTCACGCTAAAAGGGACCTTATCCGAACTCCAAAAATCTAAATTTTGACAGACTTGTCAGACTCAGTACAGATGAACTAGATCCCGTATGCGAACAGTGAACATATAGTAAGATAGGGGAAACATTCTGGATTTAGAAAATTAAATAAAGGTGAAAAGTGTCGGCCCTAGTCTGGCTGCGCGGACTGCGCAGACTGACTAGGGTCAATATTTTTCACACATCCGATAAGGTCCCTTTTAGCGTGATGGGTCACATATCCATTTTAATTCTTGTAATGAGCTTCTATGAACAATAAATGTTTGGAAGCTATAGAACTAAGCCATTTATGATAACTGATAGACTGCCACTCACCCCAGATGGGTCTCAAAGAGGGTGTGCTGAATACTGATTTGCTTCTAACCATACATCTTTTGTATTCATTCTAAATAACTGTAAGCTTGTGACAGGGGAATTCACCCTGGAATAAGTTATTTTTTAAATGCATGATGCATTTTCCAAATTAAGATTTCACGAATACTGATCAGGGTTAACCAAATTCTGATACCTGAAACAGGCCAAGTTCTGGTTATATCACTAGTATAACCGTGGTATTCACATCCGGCATCCATCAACACTAACTCGTTGTTGTAGATTAGCTGATTGTTGTTGATGTAGTGGATCGTATTGGCTCTGTTACCACCTACAAAAGTATTAGCATAGCTATAGATTAAGGCGTGTTCCCATTGCCAACCAAATCTACTGCATCAAGCTTGATCAAGTACTGATCGAGCTTGGTTGGCAAGAGTGATCGGGACAATCGAGCATGGTCGGCAAAAATGATCGGGACTTAATTGACAAGAAATAAAGGAGAAGTCATGTAAATACATTTGATCGAGTTTAGTGATCGGGGATCAAGTTGATCAAGTTGATTTTGGTCTGCAATGGGAACGCGGCTTTAGTGGATGTGATGGCATTTTTAGAGAAGACATTTAGCCCTTTCCAGAACAGGAATTTAAGGGTGTTCCCATCTAACAGCTGCTGCAGATGACAAAGTGAGTGTTAATGAGGATAGAACAACAATAGATATGTGTACAATAGGCTATAGTACAGAAAACATTAATGCAAAAGGAGAAAATGCTGATTATCAGCATTTTCTTCTTTTGCTTAATGTTTTCTCAAGCATTTTCTGCTAGGGATATCAAAAGCAGGTTAAATCACTTCATCATATGCTTAATCAATCCCCATATTGTTAGTACTGTTAGAGAATAGGTACCCCACTCAGCCGTTTTCAATTGCCAGGAATTATATCAATTCCTGGCCTTGGTCATTAAACCTTGCTGCAGCTTTATTGAGTGATATTTTGTTGTTGTTGGGTTTTTAGGCAATTTTTGCACATTTCTAAGACCAGTCCTACCTACCTAACTCTTACAATCAGTTCACGTAGCCTATTTACTATTTTTGTAAATTCAGCCATTTTGATTTATCTCCCTTTGACCTACACTTAATACTACAATATTATCTACACTAAGTACCTACAGAGTGCCTCATATGGTTAAAAACGTGTTATTTTGTCTATGTGGGTCATCCAATAAATAGTGAGACTGTCCTTATAACTGAAATATCTTGTCTTATATTCTTTCAATGTTCTTATATTCCTTCAATATAGGATCTTCCCTTTTTAACGACAAAATTTAATAAGTGGAAAAATCTTCTAATTTTGGTTGCTAGGCAACCAGAATTAATGCGTCATACTGGCCACGTCCACTTCCAATGCATTTAGCTCCTAAAAGCGCGCACTTCGCAATAAATATTCTTACCCAGAACAATGATCAAAATCTGGAGGACTTATGTGCAGAAAATTTTGAGGTTGCGGTGAAATGTTCCAATAATAGAGCGTCTATAGTAACGTCACCCTACATGCTTTTTGACAGACGACGTCATCATGCAGAATGAATGTCGTACATTCATGCAACTTTGGTCGCTTCTTGTAAAAGGCAGATCACAAGACAGACATTAGAAATATACAGCAATACATAACACTGGCTGTTATTCCAGATAGGACGCATTTGCAGATATTTGGGCTGATTTACATAGACAAAAATCATCATTTTTGGATGTTTTTCTTCACTTTTCGCTTCGGTTTACCGACCAAAGATGGGTTGCTTCTGCATACTAATCCTTTCGTCATTTAACTTTTCAACCCACCAGAAAACAGCTGCCCATGACAAAGCTATGTCTAAAAAATATTTTAGTAAGGTATTGATTATCTCCGTCCCAGGATTGCCCTTAAATTACGCAATTTTTATACATGCACTTTTTTGTCTATCGCCAAGCTGACTGAGACGTGTCCACGTCACAACTGTTTGTGTTACAGGAAGTGACATCACAAATATGATGTCATAACGTAACAAAATTTTGCGCAATTTTTCTAAAGCTAATATGTTGGGCAATGTATGTGCCAAGTTTCATTAAATTATGTCAGATAGTTTTTGAGATATGACAACAGTCTCACTTATTATTGGATGACCCTCGTATAGTTTGTTTTTGCAGAAACGAATTTTCTTGGAACTTGGTAGTAAATGAGTAATTCCATTCCTGGCTTTGACCTTGGAAGTTTGGATGGATGGAAAGTTTGAATCCTTTCCACCTTCCCACTCCAGAGGTCCTAATCTTCTTTATCAGAGTAATTTGCCAATATTGTAGGGTATAAAGAGTTAGCTTTTTAAATGTATTTTCCAAATACTTATGTGGTTATTTTATATCTTTTTCATGTTAAGAGTGAGTGTAAGTAACAGGATTTGCTCCTGGCAACATGGCCTAAATGTCCAGGAATTTTCTGTTTGCAGCCAGGATTCCTGGACTGCCAGGAACAAGTTGATTGGCTCAATGACACCTTCCATTTTCTTTGGTTGGTTAATGAGGGTGTAACCTAGGTGATCAAAAGTTTATATAAAGGGTAAATCCTAGCACTTGGTTTAGTTTCATTATCAGAGTCATTGATGTCATATAGATCATGTAGATATATCTTTTGGACCATCTTCAAAAATTTAACAAATTCTTAAACAAATTAAGAGGTAATTTAGGAGAACTAACATGAGGCTTATTTATTAATTTTATCCATTCATATGAGAACATTGTGAAAAGAAATCTAGAAGAAAATCCACATTGTTTACAGTACGCATTAGATTCATCTTGTCAATACTATTCAAATAAGTACCCACAACATATAATTAGGTTAAACAAGAGGACCATGATGGTCCTATATCGCTCACCTGAACCAAGATGATATGAGCCACAGTTATGTTTGAATCAATTAATATATGTGACATTAAGACTGAAAACAAACTTATGGTCATCAACATTATGTCCCTGTTTCCTCTTTATAGGTCAATATATCTGGTTGTAAAGAGTGAAAACAAAGTCAAAAACGAGAATTTTGTCTATTTCAAGGGCAGATAACTCAGCAACTGCTTGTCTAATTGTGCTGAAGTTCAAACTCATCCATGATATTATGGTGATTAACCATTATATCCAAGATCAAAGTTTTGTCTTGATTGGTCACCATTAATTTTGTGGTTGTTAGAGTAAAAACAAAGTCGAAAACAGCAATTTTGTCAAATTCAAGGGCAGATAACTCAGGACATTCTGGTCCGATCAAACCAAAACAAAAACTCATCCGAAACCTTATATAAGGTCATCAATATTGTGTCCATTTTTTGCATATATTGGTCAATATTTGTAGATCTATGCTAGAGTGTAAACAATGTCAAAAGTAGCTTTTTTTTCTTTCAATGGCAGATAACTCCTGACTTTCTGGTCCGATCTGACCCAAAATCAAACTCATCCAAGATCTTATGGTCACTAATATTGTGTAAAAGTTTTGTCTTGATTGGTCAATAATTGTAGATGCTATAGTGTAAACAAAGTCAAAAACGGTAAAAAACGACAATTTTGTCAAATTCAAGGGCAGATAACTCAGGACTTTCTGGTCCGACCTGACCCAAAATCAAACTCATCCGAGATCTTATGGTCACCAACATTGTGTCCAGCTTTTGTATTGATTGGTCAATATTTGTAGATGCTAGAGTGTTAACAATGTCAAAAGTAGCTATTTTTTAAATTCAAGGGCAGATAACTCCTCACTTTCTGGTCCTATCTCACCCAAAATCGATCTCATTCAAGATCTTATGGTCACTAACAATGTGTTAAAGTTTTGTCTCAATTGGTCAATAATTGTAGATGCTATAGTGTAAACAAAGTCGAAAACTGTCAAAAACGACAATTTTGTCAAATTCAAGGGCAGATAACTCAGGACTTTCTGGTCCGATCAAACCAAAAATCAAATTCATCCGAGATCTTATGGTCACCAACATTGTGTCCAACTTTTGTATTGATTGATCAATATTTGTAGATGCTAGAGTGTAAACAATGTCAAAAGTAACTATTTTTTAACATTCAAGGGCAGATAACTCCTAACTTTCTGGTCCGATCTGACACAAAATAAAACTCATCCAAGATCTTATGGTCACTAATATTGTGTTAATGTTTTGTCTTGATTGGTCAATAATTGTAGATGCTATAGTGTAAACAAAGTCAAAAGTAGCTATTTTTTACATTCAAGGGCAGATAACTCCTCACTTTCTGGTCCGATCTCACCCAAAATCAATCTCATTCAAGATCTTACGGTGACTAACATTGTGTTAAAGTTTTGTCTTGATTGGTCAATAATTGTAGATGCTATAGTGTAAACAAAGTCAAAAGTAGCTATTTTTTACATTCAAGGGCAGATAACTCCTCACTTTCTGGTCCGATCTAACCCAAAAACAATCTCATTCAAGATCTTACAGTGACTAGCATTGTGTTAAAGTTTTGTCTTGATTGGTCAATAATTGTAGATGCTATAGTGTAAACAAAGTCGAAAACGGTAAAAAACGACAATTTTGTCAAATTCAAGGGCAGATAACTCAGAACTTTCTGGTCCGATCAAACCAAAAATCAAACTCATCCGAGATCTTATGGTCACCAACATTGTGTCCAACTTTTGTATTGATTGGTCAATATTTGTAGATGCTAGAGTGTAAACAATGTCAAAAGTAGCTATTTTTTACATTCAAGGGCAGATAACTCCTCACTTTCTGGTCCGATCTCACCCAAAATCGATCTTATTCAAGATCGTACGATGACTAATATTGTTTTATAGTTTTGTCTTGATTGGTCACTATTTGTAGATGCTATAGTGTAAACAAAGTCGAAAACGGTAAAAAACGGCAATTTTGTCAAAGGGGGTGTCTCACGAATAGGAAAAATAACATGAGAGTCTGTCCACGCTCGGAATTTAACAAAATTTGGCGTGAAATTAGTACACTAGATAACGGTTCATATTCATGAAATGTTTCAAATCGCACATTCCAGAAAACAATTTTCTCGGAATTTTAAGTTTTCACCATGAAAAAAGAGGGTACCCTGATTAAAACAGTGTGCAAGCGTTCTGGTTCTTAGTTTCATCGTGTAATTTATTCTAAAAATAATGCCCAGTAGTCCTTAATCATGTATGAAACAAAAAAATATATAATTATGTACAAAAAAAATTGTTTTATATCAACTGATGTAAGGGGGTAACCCAAAAATTCATTATTTTTAAATATTTTAAGCAAATTCTGTTCAAAAATTTTCTTTGTTCCAGTTTTTGTCAAGATTTGAAAATTATGTAAAAGTTGCGCACAAATATACTGATGATTATCGTGAAATATCGAGAAACAAGAGCTGTCACTGTAAGATGACAATGCCCCCGACACCGCTTTGATTTTAAATTATGGCCAATCTATGTTCAAGGTCAAGGTCATCCAGGGGTCAAGGTCACCAAAGTATGTGCCTACAGAAAGGTAATGTACCAAGGAATGTTGTGGTAAAGTATGAAGCGAATATGTTAAGTAATAAGGAAGTTATGGCCAATGTTAAAGTTTTTGGACGGAATGACGGACAGACAGACAGACAGACAGACGGACAGACGGACGGACAGACGGACAGACGGACGGACGGACGGACAAGTCAAATTTATGATGCCTCCCTATCGGGGGCATAAAAATAAAACCGGTAAATTGTTGCTTTTGGAATTTCCCCCTGAGTAGTGCACATTTCCAAGAATGGACAAAATTAAGATTTTTTAAAAACGATTTTTTTCAAATGTTTTGTTTCCTTTTTTGATTATTTTAGTTTACCTGAGGATAAATCAAGATGCAAGGCATTTTTCAGTTATTTCCTGTCATCTGTCCGTGTGTCTGTCTGTCTGTTGGCATTTTCTCAAAAATTCTTTTTTCTCCCAATCTAACGTGTAAATCTTTTTGAAACTTGATAAAAAGTATCCTTGGGTTAAAGGAGTACAACTCTGTGTATTAGAATTTCTTTTTGTCATAAACTTTTGTTGCTGTGGCAGCATAAAAGGGGAAACATTTCATATAATAAAAATAAGCTCTTTTTTGTAAAGCTTTACACAGCCATGAAGTTTTAAATTTTGTACATGTAAGTTTGCTAAGGGGTAGACTTCAAAGTTGGTTACAAAATTTTTGTCCAGGGTCACATTAAATCTTGTCCCAGGTGTACATACTTAACAAAAAAGAGAGGAAATTTTCTATAAAAATCATTTTAAATTATTCAAGTCAGCCGTGATTCATGAAAGCTAACAGCAAGAGTTATTTATAGATCTTTTGAAACATGAGAAAGCAAATAAGTAAAAACACCGATTTCTCTGATGGCATTTGACAATCGTGCAAAAGTGAAAATATTGTTGTGTCGCATAAGAAACGGAATCCAGCTCCAATGTGACTTTTAAGGGCTATTGATGGCTAAACAACATGTTAATCATATGACATAATTGAAATGTGTATAAATTGTGTATCAATACAGGTTAAGCTATGGTCAGAAAAATAATTTGAGGAAATAATTGTACCCTGTTTTATCCCAATAGGGCCACGTTTTGAAATAATCAAGCACATTTTCAACTGTGTAACTGAAAATATATAATGCTGTAACAGTCTTTTATTGAATCATAGGGGGCCTTCCATATCATGTTAGTTCATTAGGGGCGCTTAGAGCAAAAATATTTGGTTGTGTATTGGTTACCCGGAAGGGCACCTTTTGATGCTTTACCGTACCGGTTCTAAGCGTCTTTTCAATTTCATAACATTTGGCTTGACA
Source organism: Fragum sueziense (assembly GCA_963680895.1). Taxonomy (NCBI): domain Eukaryota; kingdom Metazoa; phylum Mollusca; class Bivalvia; order Cardiida; family Cardiidae; genus Fragum; species Fragum sueziense. The sequence goes on from OY804596.1 coordinate 12,489,953, forward strand.
TTTATTGCATGTCATAGTCTCACTAAAAATGGTGCATAGACAATGTGACCAAATAGTAAAGAAAACTTGCAATGTGTATATGTATGCCAATCTTGGCTTCCATGCATGTAATTTTGAAAATATAAGTAATATTTATATTAATTCTATGTTTTTTTCCAATGAGTTTTTTGGGCATGAATATTGCTGTAGGGTTGTACTGTATGCTACAGTTGATTTTACTGAATATAAAAATGTTTTAGGGAGCACAAACAAAATTTTACTGAATACAAGTTTTGGACCAAAACGTCACCTTCGTCAATAATATGTATTATATGACATTGTTACCGGTTTTGGATTTCTATATAATTTGACTCAAAGTAAGAGGAAATATGTAGCATGTTTTTGTGATGACATAGACTCCAACATGCTTAACTTTGGAATTTAATTTTACTCTTTTCCAAAATTTTGCTGAAAAATATTCATTTTTTCATGATTAATTCAATAAAAAACATTCATAATAATTTCCTCAAATACTTTTTCTGGTATGAATGTAATGCCTTATGTGTCTCGGATCAAATTCAATTGACAGATCTTGAAAATACACAAAACTAAAGTTTTGCGACACATGAAAAAGGGACCATGTTTCATGTCATAGTGGGAATAAGTCAAGGTGGCTTTTTGGAATCCAGTTTAGATTATCTAAGAAACTAAATGCATTTTCATAGCTTGTATATGGTCCTTTATCACCATGCAGAATTAAAAGAAAATTCATGCGTGGGCAGATTTGAGACACCCCCTTTTTTGAGGGCAGATAATTCCTGACTTTCTGGTCCGACCTGACCCAAAATCAAACTCATCCGAGATCTTATTGTCACCAACCATGTGTCCAACTTTTGTATTGATTGATCAATATTTAAAAGTAAAAAAAAGTAAAGGTGGTTTATCAGTCTCAAATTTACGAACTAGGTCCATATTCGCGCGACTTTCACACTTTACTCCACGATCATCGAGCTTCAAGTCGGCTGTTTACAGTCGGCGCCTGCGGCAGCCACAGCACATCGGCTTTCAACTCTCCCGTGTACCCATTTATACACCTGGGTGAAGAGGAGCAACGTGGGGTAACTTTTTTGCTCAGAAAAATTCCCGTGACCTCGGTGGGATTTGAACCCAGGACCTCTCGATCCCTAAGCCCGCGTCATGCCACTAGACCACGGCGCCCCACAATATTTGTAGATGCTAGAGTGTAAACAATGTCAAAAGTAGCTATTTTTTACATCCAAGGGCAGATAACTCCTCACTTTCTCGTCCGATCTGACCCAAAATCAATCTCATTCAAGATCGTACGGTGACTAACCTTGTGTTAAAGTTTTGTCTAGATTGGTCAATAATTGTAGATGCTATAGTGTAAACAAAGTCAAAAACGGTAAAAAACGACAATTTTGTCAAATTCAAGGGCAGATAACTCAGGACTTTCTGGTCCGATCAAACCAAAAATCAAAATCATCCGAGATCTTATGGTTACCAAGATTGTGTCCAACTTTTGTATTGATTGGTCAATATTTGTAGATGCTAGAGTGCAAACAATGTCAAAAGTAGCTATTTTTTACATTCAAGGGCAGATAACTCCTCACTTTCTGGTCCCATCTCACCCAAAATCAATCTCATTCAAGATCTTACGGTGACTAACATTGTTTTAAAGTTTTGTCTCGATTGGTCACTATTTGTAGATGCTATAGTGTAAACAAAGTCAAAAACGGTAAAAAACGACAATTTTGTCAAATTTGAGGGCAGATAATTCCTGACTTTCTGGTCCGACCTGACCCAAAATCAAACTCATCCGAGATCTTATGGTCACCAACCTTGTGTCCAACTTTTGTATTGATTGGTCAATATTTGTGGTGCTAGAAAGTAAACAATGTCAAAAGTAGCTATTTTTTTACATTCAAGGGCATATAATACCGGACTTTCTGGTCCGATCTGACCCAAATTCGAACTCATCCGAGAGCTCATGGTCATACATGTTTTGACCAAGTTTGGTTAAGATTGGCTTATATTTGTAGATGCTAGAGTGTAAACACCAAATTGTTGACAGACGGACAGACGGACGGACGACGGACAAAAAGCGATCACAATAGCTCACCTTGAGCACTTCGTGCTCAGGTGAGCTAAAAAAGAATTAAGACAAATCTAGTCTAAATAGGGTTTGATGAACATTTAACAAAACATTGTATTTTGAAAAGTGATTATTCCCTCTTATCTGTAGTTCTGATGAGCAGCATTTGCTCCATTCGTCTTTACATTTACTAGGCAATATGGCATACATGAATGATTTTTAAATTAAGTTGTTTAAGATAGCATTAAAGGATAAAGATTCCAAATGAGCACAACAAAACATTTCATACCTGCAACCACTGGAGGATAGGCCAATATTTCAGCTCCTCTCACTCTGCACTCAAAATCCATCTTGGCGTACAGGTGAGCTTCATTAACCTACAAAATGTACCCAGGTTTATGTGTATATTATTATAGTATATACTAGTATATTATGTGTAGAGGCCCACAGGGAAGACTGGGTTTATCCCAACTGTGCTACCTCGTTAAATAAAGTCTTTATTATTATTATTATTATTATTATTATTATTATTATTATTATATAAACTTGTTTTTATGAATACATAATCAACAAATCAAATGAAAATAGAAATTATCAAATTGAAATAAGATTTATTGGTGAATTCATGGAAGCAAAAATACCACATTTTCGAAAAATAACTGGTTTTGAATGATTATAGATATGTGACACGTCAAGCTAAAAATGACCTTATAGGAAGTGTGAAAAATATTGACCCTAGTCAGTCTGCGCAGTCCACACAGCCAGACTAGGGCCGACACATTTCACTTGTATGTAAATTTTTAAATCTGGAATGTTTTCCCTATCTGAATACATGTTTATTTTTCGCATTCAGTTTCTGGTTAACATATGCTGATCCTGACAAGTTTGTATACACTTGAATTTTTGGAGGTAGGATAAGGTCCCTTTTAGCGTGACAGGTCACATATGTCTATTGAGCTATCACATTTTTTTCTTCAAAAATAGCAAAATTGCTCTTACAAGATGCAGACTTAACTAGCTTTTCCAAAAACAAGAGCTTGTTTTAATAATGTCCCCGATAAAAAAAATTAATGAAAAGATTGACGCAAATCAAGAAAAGGCTGATCAATATATATAAAACAAATCCTATCCGTATCAATATTCACTTTTATATCTGCAGCCGGAAGTTTTCAAATTAAACTAGTTCCTATCATATCTATTCTGAAAAAAGTTTTAAAAGTCTTCAGACAGAAAATTGACTTACACCAGGATGTGAATATTTCATGACTTCAATAAAACTCTGTGAGGCAATTTCTGTGGTTTTCTTCATGAGTTCAATTTCTGCTGGAGATTTGATAAGCCGAAGTCTTTGAACAATAGCATCTGGAGTTTCAAGCCCCTTTTTGTTGCCCCACTTTAGAAATTCACATATGACTGTATCATTAAAGCGTTTGTGGACAGGTTTGGCATAGTTGTACCACACCATGTATGAAGGATTGTTTTTACAGAAACTATATAAATAGCTATCTAACTGATCAATGTTGAAAGCCTGCGAAACTCCAGTCAAAATTCTAGCCCCTGCATCCCCTGATCTAGGACCATCCCATAATTCCCTCTCTGGGTCTCTCTTTGGCACAAATAAAATGGAATTATATCCCTTTGGTGTTGTGTGAAGCACTAATACACTGTCAGGCTCTTGAAAGCCTGATAAGTACAGAAATTCTGTGTTTTGTCTGAAATTGTAGGGAATGTCATGGGTCATGTACACTTTTGTAGAAGATGGAAAAATAAAAATATGGTCTTTGATTGTGCTATAGTTTTTGATGGCTGTATTGATGAGGTCACTTCGTCTGGTTTTGTATTCTTGAAGACCGATTCCTGGAGTTACTTCCCCTTCCTTTACAAGATGAGGGTGCGTTTGATAGGCTGGCTGACCGAACGTCCGACTCAACTGACATACTGTTGATGATCGATCCGTCAAGAAACCTGAAAATAACAAAATCGAATGGTAAACTAACTCAGAGTTTTCCCTTGACTTTCTCTAGAGGGGGTCATTATGTCCCCCTGGTCTTCAAATTAAGGGCCTTTGGGGGTCGCACCTATTGTAACATTGCTTCTTCATGTCCAAGCTGATAAATTTTTGAGTCGTTTAAGTTAACAAGAAGGCCAACATGGCCCTGCATTGCTCACCTGAGAGGACTCTGAAATAAACAACTTGCAAACTTCAAACTGGCATGACCCACTTTTTACATGACCTAGATATCATCAAGATAGACATTCTGAACAATTTTCACAATGATGCGTAAATATTTAGGTTCTTAGAGCAAAAACAAGATTTGACCTTTTGACCTAGTTTTTGACCTAACATTAGCCACTTTCTATATGGCCCATTTATCATCAAGATAAGCAATTCTGAACTATTTTGAAAATGATGAATAAATATTTTGCTTTTTTAGAGCAAAAACAAAATTTGACCTAGGTTTTGACCTCCCATGACCCACTTTATACATGCCACAGTTATTGTCAAAATAAACATTCTGAAAAATTTTCAAAATGATTCAGATATCAATATGGTTCTAAATGCAGAAAAAAATTGACCCTGTGACCTAGTTTTTGACCTCACATGACCCCATTTTTACATTTACAAGATATCATCAAGATAATATTCAGAACAATTTTCACAATGATAAAGTAAATATTTTGGTTCTTAGAGCAAAAACAAAATTTGACCTAGTGACCTAGTTTTTAACCTCAAATGACCTGCTATTCATATCATCAAGATATCATCAAGATAAACATTCTGAATTTTCATAATAATTGAGTAAATATTTTGGTTCTTAGAGGAAAAACAAAATTTGACCTAGTGACCTAGTTTTTAACCTCAAATGACCTGCTATTCATATCATCAAGATATCATCAAGATAAACATTCTGAATTTTCATAATAATTGAGTAAATATTTAGGTTCTTAGAGGAAAAACAAAATTTGACCTAGTTACCTAGTTTCTGACCTCACATGGGCCCCTTTTTACATTGACCAGATATCATCAAGATAAATATTCTGAACGATTTTCACAACGATAAAGTAAATATTTTGGTTCCTAGAGCAAAAACAATATTTGACCTTGTGACCTTGTTTTAGACCTGGCATGACCCACTTTTAACACCACCAAGATATCATCAAGATAAACATGCTGAACAATTTTCACAATGATAAAGTAAATATTTTGGTTCCTATCGCAAAAACAAAATTTGACCTAGTGACCTAGTTTTTAACCTTGAATGACCTGCTATTCATATCACCAAGATATCATCAAGATAAACATTCTGAATTTTCACAATGAATGAGTAAATATTTTGGTTCTTAGAGGAAAAGCAAGATTTGACCTAGTGACCTAGTTTCTGACCTCACATGACCCACTTTAAAAATGACCCAGATTTAGTCAAGATAAACATTCTGAACAATTTTCACAATGTATATATTTCCGTTCTTAAAGCAAAACCAAGATTTGGCCCAATGACCTAGTTTTTGACCTTACATGACCCACACTTTGTACATAACCTAGATATCAAAATAAGTATTAAGGCTAGTTTTAACAAAGTTTTGGGGCAAAGTTGGCATCTCTAGAGCAAAAGGAAGGATTCTGTAATATTTGACCTTGTGACCTAGTTTTTGACCTTGCATGACACATCTTTGACCATGACCAAGATATCATCAAGATAAATATTTAGGACAATTTTGACAAAGTTTGGACCAAAATTGGCACTTCCAGAGCAAAAGGGAGGATTTTACAAGATTTGGCCTCCTGGCCTAGTTTATGACCTGGCATCAGGGCTAGAATTACCTTAAAAAAATGACTAGCAATATTTTGCTTGTGACTTTTGAAATCACTAGCAAAAAGGCAAATTAACTCGCAATTTTGTTTTTATTTTAGAAAATAAAGTTAAATATGGTGCATATAGTTGTTCTTTCAAAGGAAATGCCTGAAAGCTGGTACACTTAGTAAATATTTGGAAGTTGTTTTGTATGCCGTTTCAGGCTGCATTGATTAAACTTGTGGGTGGGGATTATTTTTCCACTAGCCAAAAAAATCTAGTGTCAGATAGAATCACTAGCAATTCTTAATTTTAACTAGCAAATTGCTAGTATGCTAGTGGAAATTCGAGCCCTGTGGCATGATCCACTTCTTGACATGACCTAAATTTTGAGAAAGTTTGGGCCAAAACTGGCATGTCCAGAACAAAATGAAGGATTTTAAAAGATTTTACCTTGTGACCTAGTTTTTGACCTTGTATGACCCACTTTTAATCATTTCATAGATATAATCAAGATAAACATTGAGGACAATTTTGACAAAGTTTTGACAAGAATTGGCACTTCCAGAGAAAAAGAAAGGATTTTGTAAGATTTGACCTCTTGACCAAGTTAATGACCTAGCATGACCCACTTCTTGACTTGACCTTGATATCTTCAAGATAAACATTCATGACAATTTCTACAAAGTTTGGACCAAAATTGGCACTTCCAGTGTAAAAAGATGGATTTTACAATATTTGACCTAATGACCTAGTTTTTGACCTGACTTGACCTTTTTTTAATCATGACGGGATTGACCTAAACATCATCAAGACAAATGTTCTGATCTATTTTCACAACGATTAAGCAACAAATGTGGCCCCTAGAGCAGAAAGAAGATTTGACCTAGTGTCAGACCTATTTTTTTAACCCATTATGGCCCCGATTCAAATTCTTTAAAGCTACTATTTCCCAGATTTGGACCCAAAATTGTTAAATACAAACGAAATGTACACTTTTTAAGCTTTATATGACCTGATTAAATGATTACGACAAACTATTGAAGCAACGACTCATTTTTTCGCAATTTGATACCAAATTCATGAAGCGATGTCGAAAGCAGGTCAAAACAGTAGGACATGCGACTTTCTTAAATGACGTCACAACATACATGATGACGTCATATTAAAATTCAAGTATGAATCTCATTTGAATCATGGTCCGCGCTGTATGCGCACGCGCAACAATTTAAAAATAATTCTAACCCCATCTGAGACGGGGTTGAATTTAGGTTTGGATTCTCCCTAAATTCAGCTACCTGTCTTGTAATTTCGGCTCATTCTCTGTCTGAATCGCATATTATTAACCATCCCGAGGTGGTCAACACAAAAGTTTTGCATATTTTTTCAAAAAATTTCATTTTTTGCAATTAGACCATCTGTTACCGTCGCCCTTTAAGTATTTTGACAAAGCATGACCACTAGATCATAATATGTGTGAAATATGATTGAATTCTGCCAAGTACTTTAAGAGGAGAAGATTTTTTGTGAAAAGTTGACAGATGGACAGATAGACAGACAGACGCCGGACAACAGACCGATCACAATACCTCACCTCGAGCACTATGTGCTCAGGTGAGCTTAAATGTGCCAAAAACTGAGTGACCGTATGAATACAAACTTGTTTTAGTTTTTCCCAATTTAGGTAAAAACGTCGCTATTTTTTCCAATTTCACTGGCCCCTGGCCCCAAACAAAAACTGGTACTGTCAGTCCCACTGTCTGACAGTCACACTAATTTTGATCTGTTAGATAGTGAATAATAATTTTGTCGGACAAAATTCTATTTGGTCTGACAGATTATTCAGTGTTTCAGACCGACAGTCTGGTGAAGATTTCTTGTTCCTGGCCATGTCTGATATGGTCAGTTTTACCGTTTTTCTGAATGGTTCCCAAACTTTCCCAAACAACAAAATTTTCAGGTTGTCCATCTTCGCAAGCCAAGGGTGACATCTACGACGTAACGTCGTTTCTGTATTCACCCTTGGCGTATTTAGTCCGATTTTCTTGGTCTCCTGGAAAGCGTTTTCATTGGTTCCAGCGAGGTCTCGCTGGAACCAATCAGATTGTCGACTGATACATTTGTTATGAGTAACCAAATCATGACAACAGGCGGGAAAAAGTATTGCATTTGCAACTCAAAAACGCGAAGATGGGCGATTTTTCCTAAGAATTTCACTGCAAAAGACAGGAATTCCCTAACTTTTATCGACGCATTATTATACTTTCGACAATTCGACCAAAAAAGCTGCTAACTTTTACATAATCTGCATGACGTATGACGCGAAAGACAATGCGCGTTAATGACGTCATCAATAATGGACGTAAACAACCAGCAGAACAACCGCTAGGCCAAGGGTGAATACAAATGTACCGTAGGTGGGTTCAACCTTGGCTAGCGAAGATGCAGGTTGTCAGATCTTAAAGCTGCTGCAGACGAATATATGGCAGTTGATAAAGATAAAATTTGTATAAAATATAGCATGGAAAATATTGAGGCAAATGGAGAAATCGTAGTTACCACGAAACTATTTGGTACGAAGTGTAATCTGCGCACCGGAAGTGCGCAATAGTTGTCTTTCTTAAGTGCACGTTCCACGAGACTAGGCCATGCCTTTAGGAGGCGATCACAAAAACCCCGAAAACGAGGGCGACAGGACCTTCAATTACGGAGAAGGCGCGACAGCAGGGTTTTCCCTCGGCCTTGGAATGTAGGAGTCCTTGGGACTCCCAGTTATGATTTTTGAGAGTCCCTGTGTTAATTCTAAGAGTCCCATCTTGAGAAAATACTGTATTATACAGTAACTTTATACACAGTGAAACCGTAGATGTACCTTATATTATATCAGATACATTGTCGCTTTTCGATGAAAACCTTGTAATTGCAGCTTGTATTAAGCTGCAGTTCAGAGTTTTTTGTTGTAAAGAATCAATATATTATTATTCAAAGATGTTGTAGGTGACCAATTCAGGTGAATGAAATCTATTTGTGTCTCTTTGGATAGAAACAATGTAACATTATGAGGAATGAGAAAATTTTCATTTTTTCATAATGTTTTACAACTTTTTATTTCATGAGGCCTCAAAAGGCATCAAAATTAATTATATGGGAATGGGTTGATTAAGTTCAAATTTCATTAGTCAGTAATTATTTTAATAACAATCAAAAGTTGAACTAAACATGAATATTTCATTTGAGCTATGACTAGAAAGCAAATAAATTGTAGATCTATAGATCTGGAAAGACTGGCTTTATTCATCCCAGTTTCATCTGTCCCTTGTGAACAAAAGTTTTCACAGGAAACATAGGTTTTAATGAATTATCATTTCAATCTATGTTTCATATTTTCAAACAATCTTGCTGCCACAGGGAAGTCAAAATCGTCAATATCTGGTCCTACAAGTTTGATGAACATCAGTCTGTTAAGCCTCTCTGGATTTAACCTGTTTCTGATTTTCGTTTTCAGGGCATTCTGCACAGAAAACCCTCGTTCACAAGGAGCAGATGAGACAGGAATGACCAAAGCTAATCTTGCCAGGTCTGCAAAGTCTGGATATTGGTCATGTAGTTCATTTATAATCTTGCAACAAAATTCTGAGAAGGACAGTGAACCTTTGTAGGACTTTGCAACATGTTTGAACATCAAAAAGGCTGCTTGTGCTCTATTCCTATCAATTTCATTCTGATAATGGTTGCAAAGGGTTTCAAGTTGATTCTGACCATATTGATGGATTTCTGCAAAAGCATCTGGATATCTCATGGGATTTAAAATAGTATCAATACATTCCAGAATGTCGATGTCATTTTTTGGGAATCTTTCATTTAGGTTTTCAATTAGGGTGTTTATGTATGTTTGTCTCAAGTTTGAAAATCTCTGTCGTAGCTGGTTATTGTCCGTGATTTCAATCCCACTGTATGAGGCCTTCTCACCTGCAACTGGAACATTACCCAAAGTTTGCAGAACTTCATCAACTTTGTCAGAACCAACTTTCATAGCCTCGAGAGTACTTGTTGTACTTTGGACACAGTGTCTAATATGCGACAGGTCAACAGAGTCCCTTTGAAAAGTAAGACTAAGAATGCCTACAACAGTTAGTACATCTATAAGCAAGGCAGTGAGCAACAAAAATAAGCTGTTCGCTATGAAACGAAACAACCCAATGGCTTTGGGGTCTTTTTCAGCCTCCAAAGAAAGAACAATGGCATCATAGCTGGAGAAGATCTTTTTTACACAGGCTTCAACCGACAACCAGCGAACTGATGTTGGCTCTGCCATTTGCTGCGCTTTCCCATGTAACAGTATCTGCAGTTCACGCAGTCGATCGTATTTGGGCTGGGAGTTGGTGTAGAAGTCATACAGGGAGTGAATCTTTGCATGGTATGACTGACAAAATTCAATATTTTTGCCTGCTTGAGAAACAGCCAAATTAAGCCTATGTGCCACACAATGTACCTGTATCATTTCACTATTTCGGCGACTTAATTTGGCTCCAAGACCATTAAACCTCCCTGTCATAACTGCTGCACCATCAGTGCCCAGCCCAAATACTTTTTCAAGGTTTTCAGAACATATATTTTTATAGACCAGATAATCTACTAGAGCCTTTTCTATCCCGGCAGCCTTGCAGTCGGTAATATGAGTGTTTCCTAGGAAAGCAACAACGGCCTTCCCATTTTCAATGAATTTAATGTAAATTGCCAACTTTTTCTCTACAGAAATGTCACAGGTTTCGTCTAACATAACACCTAAGTATGTACTTTTATTCATTCTTTCAATTAGATTTGTTTCAATTACTTTTTCGATGCAGAGCTCAAATTCACTCAAAATCTCTGGCTTTTTATAGTAATCACATGAGACCCCATTCAAGACTTGTACATACATCAAGTCCTCAAAGTTTTTGCTAGCAATGTCATTTTTTGTCATCACATATACTAGCCTCATTTGTTTTATATAATTATCTAGTTTATTTGATTGTAATCCAAAGTTCTTTTCTACTACCCTTTTCTGGGCGTTCATCATGTGGGCACGGAGCTCCAATTTCTGGACACTGATTGTGTGATCCTGTGATTGCTGATGCCTGGTCAGGGTTGATTTCTGCCAGTTTTTGCAGCCTTCTTCAGTGGTGAAAGGATTGTTGGCAGATGCTCTCATACAAATGTCACACTGCATGCCATGATGGTCTGCTGTTTTCTTCAACCATGGGAATGTGGAAAGCCAGTCGTCATTGAAGGATCTTTTCTTTTTTTTGCCACCACTAGGGACTGAAAACAAAAAAGTAAATGGTAAAGTGGGTTGGGGTCGTCTCCTAAACAAGATCGGGTCCCTAATAGGCTTGAGAAAACATTGAGGCAGAAGTCAGGGCAAGAATTTCCCAAAAACTTTTACTTGCAATATTTAGATAAATTGACTTGCAAAAAATCTGTAACTAAAACATGATGAACAGTCATAATATTCACAAAGAGTTTGAAAATCACAGTTATGCCACAAAGAAATTTTCAGAAAAAATACTTTATCTAGAATCTAGTTCTACAACACTCCCAAAAACGGTCGACCCCCATCTTTTGGTTTTTTGTTTTGTTTGGGAAAGGATTAAATAAACATCTGTCTATTTAGGCTAGACACATAAATATTGTCGCATTTCAACAAAAACCTTGTAACTGCAGCTTGTTTTAAACTGCAGTTACAAGGTTTTTGTTTAAAAAGCATCGATATGACCCGGTTTATAAATAGAACTAAATGTAGGTCAGGACTCTTTTTCATAACTTGGAGGGAGATGGGTCAGCGATAACTCGATATTTACCTGCTTCAGCATTTTCGGACAAAACATTCGTTTGGGAAATTGCAGGCTCATCTTGATTCTCATCGAGCACAGAGTTGTTATTTCTGTCAGAGCAACTCGGTGTTCCAAAGAAACGTTTTATATTAAGCTGACTCGCCATTTTACATGTACGCAGTGTTTTAGCTGAGTCATTCAGACCGCGTGGAGTTAAAAAAAGACGATCTAAAAATAAGCAGAAAACGGGTCCAAAATTTAGCGCACAAAAGACGTTGTAGTTCGTTAACGCGGGTACCAGTATGATTCGCTCCAATAAATTCAGTCATCAATATTCGCAAGTTTCCGTATAACTATCCACTGGGGAAACAAATGATACGGACTTTACCGAGCAACTCCAAAAATGGCAATCGGGAATCATCGGCTATTTCCGCAGATGGTAAACTACACGATTGATAGATTTTTACGATGTGGTCCCGGTTCAGTTGTGATGAACGATGTTATAAATAGATTTCTCGGAATAGATAGAAGTAGGCTAAAATGAAAGTAAAAGTACGAGGCCTGTCAAATGTTTTGGGATGCGCTGCAATTATTCGTGGGTTTTTCAGCAATTATTCGTGAGTTTTTGCGAGTCCCGTAGGACGCACATGATATATTTTTGGGAGTCCAGACCTCGATTTTGAGAGTCCAGGACGCAATATCCTGCGTCCGGGAAAACCCTGCGACAGGTTCTAACATCGAGGACAAATTGTCTCAAATATTCGAAGAAATTACCCGCATTAACCATCGTATAGACTTTTTCGAGTCCAAACCAGAAAGTAGTCCGTCTCATGTAAGACCCCCCACCCACTCGCGTGCAAGTGAGAATCATTTAGATTCATTGAACCAACCAATTCAGGGTTCCATCGGCTCAATTCCTATTGGAGAACAACACTCTAAGGTACATCCCGATGAGGATTTCTTCAAAGACATCCAGCAGGAATTTAATTCCTTGAAGTCATCAGTAGAGAAGGTCGTACTTCCAGCCCATTTAAAACTTCATGATTCACGGTCAGGTATTAAACGTGAAGATCAGCCTGTATTAAGCAGAATAAGAAGAGATTTGGATTCATATAGGCCTGACAGATGTGAACGTGCCGGGACGAAGGATAAGCAACACTATAACACTCAAATTAAGGTGAGTGGTAACGTAGGTTTGTAAAATTGTTGATTTCTTCTTTTGCCACAATATTTTTTCCAAAACTATTCTCCCAAAGACGTCAAAACAAGGTCTTGTTTGGGAAAGGGTTAACTAGTTTTAGGGGCTGGTTTTACCATTGAGGATCCTTTTTTTTCGGCGGCCGGTTTTACTGGTTCCCAGATTTATGGATTTTATGTACGTTTCATAATGGGTACGAATTAATTTAAAATGTACGAATCATTACATCTATCTATCAAAGAATCCCATGCTATATTTAATTTCATGGAGTAAAACATTGCTAATTATTTTCCTTTCAGATAAGTTTAAAATGTAGCATTGATTTCCACTTTTCTTACTAAATTTTCTCCAAGAATTTCGACTAAAATTTTGTAACACTGCGGCAGCCATTTTTTCAGATGCTTATGTCTTTTAAATTCGAAAAATCTCTTTACAACACACAGAATCATTTTTATGGGAACATTTGCTTATTTATTGTAAGTGCATGTTAAAAAACTGTCTGCTGAAAACTCATTTTGCAAATGTTTCTTGCATATTTCTCAATTTGACACACCTTTTATTTTTCAATGGTGTAGGCTGCCAATTCTAAGGTGAAGGTCGTCGAAATTTCAGAAGAAGCGTGTAAATAGCCAACAAAATTTAATCTGTAAGTGTCGTTTTAAGTCTTGTCATGCTTTAAATAATAAGTGCCTATATATATTGAATAACACTTGAAGCTAAGTCATACAATTTTTTGCCAAAGCATGTTGTTTTAAATGAAAGATCATGATGCACTTTCGTTTCAGTTAGGCCGACTTCGATTGGCCATTGCAGTGGCGGACCCAGGATTTCAGTGAAGGGGGTTCGGACATTCAAAAGGGGGTTCGGAAATACACAAGGGGGGTTCGTTTTCCTAGTTTTATGCAATTTTGACTGAATTTCTGCATGAAAATGAAATAATCAGGCTACTGGATCCACCACTGCATTAGGACTCTCTCTCGAGTTATTGAAGTACTGTATCGACTATCGCAGACTTCCCGAAACTCTACACCCTTCTGTCAGACATTTGGTCTGACTGGACAGAATTTTCTGTCAGACCTCAGGTCATTCAGTCAGACCAAAGATTTTTCGTGATATTTTTTTAATATTTGATAATTTAATTATTTGCATTTGGGAGAGAATTAAAGTCTTCAACCTTATAATATCATCCTATTATTAGATGATATTTAAAATTAGACTGTTTCATAATTTGAAATTGTGGAGTAAAGCAGGTCTAGGTTCTAAATCCTACTTTCAGTTTCACAATTTCCCATTTCTAGCTTGGAAAGCTACACAGATCTAATTGAAAAAGGATAAATTATTGTTTTATCCATTTTCATGTTAGCTTAGCTATCAAACATATAAAATTGCATCTTTTCTTCAGAGTGAAATCTGTTAAATTTGGACCGGTAAAAACAAATCAACTCTAAATGTATTATGAGAACAAAAAGAAAGAGTTGTTCTAAAATATTAGTAAAGGGTAAAAAAGGTTAAACAATGCAGAGGCACTGAACCGTTACGTAACCCTGCGGGAGACTGAGAAAATCAATAATGCCAGTTTGTGAAACAGCCTTATCTACATAGCAAAAATAATTACGTTAGAGGGTTTTAACACAGACATTGTAAAGTCTAATTGTTATGCTGAAAGATTACACAGGTCGCGTGTTTTATGATGTCTGCCTGGAAGGTTTTAATTGATACTTATAAACAATTAGCAGATCTTTGCTAATTATCGGATTATTGTTAAAAGTAAGATATGTTTTACTCTTCTCTTCATAAGGTCCCAAATTTTGGCTTTTTCCACGGCGATTTTCCAGGCTACCTAGACTTCGCTTTGATCAACAACTTGTTAAACAAGTTAGGCGAAATCTTTGGAAATTAAGCGATTATTTGCCTATTTCGCTTGCTTTGCTGAGCCTTGAATTACAAGAAATGTAGAAGTACAATTTAGACTGCATACTGTGCTATAAATACACTTGATATTAGCGATGGGAAAACCCATCTATTTGCATTTAAAACCATGAGAAACTTATCATATTTAGAGGAAATTTATGGGCCTACGAATTACGATTTTCAATCGGACCTTGTTCTCTGTATTTTATGCCGGACATTTTGGGCCGACGAGATAAGAAATTCAATCAGACCTAGCCAATTTTTGCCGGTCAGGTCCGTAGGTCCGACGGAGTTTCGGGAAGTCTGCTATCGTAGCTAAAAGCCTTTCTTTCAACCCGTTGTGCGTACGTGATTTTTAAAACACTATGACTATGAGTTGTAAGAGAGGTTCTTGTGTGTTCCTTGCACCCAAGAAGGCGCAGAATGGACTTGGCGAAGAATTTTCTGGTAAATTCTTTGCTAGATGTCCTTATCGCATCTTTTTTGTGTCCAGCAAATAAGTACTTTGCATGTGCGATGCACATGCATGCAATGCATGAGTAGACCTAAATTTCAAACGCAGATGGCTCGCAGATAAGGCGTAAAAAAAAAATAGGTGTGTTTCCGGTTACATGAAATTTCAAAATAGGGACGGTAGGTCGGATTTTTTTTTTTTTTTTTTTTTTTTAAATGGGACAAATAGGGAAACAAAATGGCGGAACAGGAAATCCCTAGGAAATCCGACAGTCTTTCCGAAAGTTGCAGAATGTTTTCTGGACATTCGGTCTGGTATAAGAAAAACAATACCGCCACAGACGACCGAATACCCCCGCCCCCTGGCTCCGGCGTCGTTTGTCGAATATGTAGTAAATTGATGTCTGCTAGAGGCTACATGCACGCAAAAAGTACATGATGTGTCAGTGCTCTCAATAAGGACCAATTTCAGGAAGTCTTGGACTTCCATATCCAAATTTCAGGAATTTTTCCAGAAAATCAGGAAATTTTCAGCGCGTTTCGCGATTTCGAAATTTTATGAAGTAATGAAGGAAAAGAAGAAATAGTTAAATACAAACATATCTCTTTCTTTTTTTCAATATGAGTTAGATCTATATTTTATGCTCCAAGTTGCAACTCTTCTCCTTGTTGCAATCCGGTTGAAGCTTGACCAGTCTTAAATTGTCATCTTGGCAGTCTTATTTTAACCTTTTAATGTAGTTACTTCCTTTATGATTAAATATCTGCAAGATATGACCTTAAGATAACCATATGAAAGGGTTAGACATTCATGATTCTCAGGAGATTTGTGCGTTTTTTTTTTTTTTTTTGGTGATTTTGAAACAGAAGCAGGGCTAGTGCTGGCTCAAAAAAAGTTTGAGCCACACATTGAGCCATTTTGAAAATTCCTGAGCCATTATGGTGCCACTGGAGTCGATTACTTTCGACCCCGCAACATCCCCCCCCCCCCACCCAAACCCCCCCACCCTCCGCTGACGATCTCGTAAAACTCCCTTTGGTTTCCGCCGTCGTTAGTCTGGTTCCCGCCTCTGATAGTATCAGTACGTTGTAAAGAAATCCGTAGTAGATTTCAGGTACGGGAACCAGACTACGCCGTCGTCTGCAAGATAATAAGCCTATTGACCCGGTCAGCACAATTCTTTCAGCCAATCAAAAACGTCGTCAGCGGACCTGCACTCATTCGGTGGAGGTGAAAGCTTCGGTCTTTTTCCTTGAAGCATAACCAACTTTCAGCATTAATATCTCGACGACTACGCCTGATTATTAAAAATGCGTTGGTAGTTAGAAAGTTTAAATCACATTCTTTACAGAAAGAGTTTTGTTTATGAATTTTAACGATGGATTTTTGAAATAATCTGCCTCAAAGTTGGTATCCCGTAACGATAAAGACCGAGGTTGTACCCTCGATGAAAAAATGAAAGTGAGGCTATGACGTCATCCCGACTGATTCTATTTGTCTGTCTGCTAGAGGCTGCATGCACGCGAAAAGTACATGATCTCAGCTTTGTACTAAATTCATACTTACTTGTCAAAGTGCTGTAGAATTAAGTTTTATATTTCTGATTGTTGATCGTAGATAACGGTAATTGGATATGTCCAACATTCCAGAAAGTGAAAGTAAACAAGGAAGCAGACTAAACCTGTGTTACTCATATGCAATTATTTATGCGAAATCAAAGGAAACGCCGCCAACACAGTCGTCGTTTGATGACGTAGTCGATAGAAATTGTGTTGAAAATACTCTCCCAACAGTGGAAAATTCCGGTCTCAATATAATCACGTGACTTTTTTAAGCGGGTGCAGGTCATCCAAATATGGCTATTTACTACGGTTTGTTGACAAAAATTGCGCGTGCTATTACGCGCGGGAAAAAAGGATGACGTAATGAAGGCGTTCCCGATTTGATATCGCTGTTTTACAACCAAAACTTCGTAACTGCAGCTTAACACAACCTGCAGTTACGGGGATTTTGTTGAAAAGTGACGTTAGGCAGGAAAAACAAAACGCTAACTACAAAGTAAATACACTGACGTTACATTGTTTTAACACCGACGCGTCCCTAGCTCTTTCCGCCGCGTGATTACACAAAGGTCACAGCCTAACTTGTAACTTGCGTGCCTAATCAAGGATTATCGATTTTTCATGTAAGTTAGTGTTGCCACGCTTGTTAATTGGCCACTGGTACTGGGTAGATATCGATTTTTACCCTTTACATTTTTTTTAAAGACGTCCGGGTTTAAATTTAAGGAAGTCAGCAAAACAATCCTGACGTCTGACAGACGTCCAACTTCAAAATTCCGGACGTTTTTTCGCGAAAATCGGACGTAATATACGTCGACGTCCGCTTATTGAGACCACTGATGTGTGCTTTGTACACCATCGCTAGTAACATTCATTTCTCAAGTAACGGTAGATCTAAGTTTTCTTTTTCTGAAAGTTGATCACAGATGCCGATATTAAATTTTAAAATGTGTCCAAAATCTCGAAAGTCTAACAGGAAACAGAATGAATCTATTACTCATATGCGATGTTTTGAGCGAGATCAAAAACGCCGCAAACACAGACATTTGATGACGTAGTCATTCCAATATCATCACGTGATTTCTCCACTTCCAAATAAGGTTACGATTTACTATGATTTGTTTACAAAATGCGCGCGTGTCCACAAAGAGCGGGAAAAGGATACACAAAGGAATTAGGTCACGCTTAGTTGTACATATTAAAATGGCGTGCTTACTCGACCATTTAGACTGTAGCCAATCAATCTTTCATAATTTAAACAAAAAGTAAGTGTTGACAGCCATGTTAATAGGCGATCGAGTGGCGATTGCCAGCGCGAGCCCTGAGAATCATTTCTACAATTTTTTGTGCATTTTGATATATTTACGGAAACTACCGAAGATTCCGGGAAAACCCATATTTCAAATCGTAACACGATACGCATCGTCGGGGAAGGATAACAGAATATGTAGATCTACCCAATTTTAAATCGGTAATACCACGCCATTATCGGTATACAAAATTCGTTACTGAAATACATCGGTTTTTATTGACCTAGTAGCGATATAACTTTCGGTGAATTGAACTTTTACCAAGACATGTCCCTAAAAATTGCTAAAAAAATTAGGGTCGGGGGTAAAAAAAATAGGCACGGTCGGGTAACAGGAAACACACAACTTTTTTTTATTACGCCTAATATGAGTTGCAAAAGAGGCTTATTACTCCAAGTGACTGCTAATAGTGTGAGCTATTTGATGTCTTCTTCTTCCGTTAACTGGCCTCCTTCATCTTGCTGAAGATTCTGCCAGTTTTTTTGCGCGCGGGTTTTTTGACGAGCGGATATCTTAAGATTTTTTTTGTGGTTTTTTTTTTTGGCTTTTTTTTGTTGTTGTCCACCCCCCTCCCCCCACCCTACCCACCCCCTTCATTCTTTGATTATTCTTTGTCCTGAGCACAGATTCGAGATTTGAATATCTCAAATGTCTCGGCTTCGGCCAACTCAGGAGGGAGGGTATTCCAGTCTTTAACAGTTCTGTTAAAAAATGACCATTTCCTTACATCTTTGTTTGCATTTGGGATGGAGAAGCAGTTTTTATGTTTATTTCTGTTTTTTCTCGTCGGTCTTGAAGGATACTTTTCTGGATTGATTTCTACTTTGTTGTTACTTATTTTATAAAGCATACAGAGCCTAGCATTTTTTCTTCTTTCTTGTAGGTCTTGCCAGTTTAGCTCGTTTATCATGTTGCCGATGCTGGAGCGATTTCTGTATTTTCCCATATCATACCTGGCAGCCCTCCTTTGCACTTTTTCTATTTGATCTATTTGATTTTGTTTGTATGGGTCCCAGACAGTGCAGGCGTATTCTAACTGTGGTCTAACAAGTGATTTGTATGCTTTTGCCTTAATAGATTTGGAAGAGACATTTAGGTTCCGCTGTAGAAATCCTATAGTTTGATTTGCTTTCGTTGTGATGTTATTTATGTGCTTCCCCCAGTTAAGATCATGAGTTATGGTGCATCCAAGATATTTTGTGCTTTTTTCATGTGCCAGTTTGTGTCCATGTAGAATGTAGTCAGCCATAAATGGTTCTTTTTTTGTTGTAACTGAGAGTACCTAGCATTTGTCAGGATGGAATTCCATTCTCCATTTCTTCTCCCACTCAGCAAGTTTATCCAGGTCTTGTTGTAAGATTTTGCAGTCAGCTTGTGATGTTATGGTCAGGTAAACTATAGTGTCATCGGCAAACAGTCGTACAGTGGATTTTAAATTATCTGGTATATCATTAATATAGAACAGGAATAGGCTGGGGCCGAGCACTGAGCCTTGCGGTACTCCCGAGTCTACATTTCCTTGGTCAGATTCTTCACCCTCCACTGCTACCACCTGTGTGCGGTTTGACAAAAAGGCCTGTATCCAGTTTAGTGTTTTGCCCTTGATTCCATAGTAATTCAATTTGTGTATCAGGAGATTGTGTGAGACTTTGTCAAAGGCTTTCGAGAAATCGAGAATAAGAAGATCTGTTTGTTTGTTTTTGTCCATGTTTTTGCTGAGGTCGTCAATACATTCAATCAGTTGGGTTTCACATGATCTTTTGCTTCTAAATCCATGCTGTAGTGGGTATAGAATGTTATTTGATTCTGCGTGTTTCATTATGTGGCTGGTGATAATATACTCCATCAGTTTACAGCAATGTACAGCGATGTCTATTCGGTAACCAAATTCTGACCACTGGAAAAACTGTTGAGCCATTTGAGCTGTTAGGCCATATGGAACCCCTCTGATAAATAACACACGGGCGACCAATCAGTTTTGGGGTTAACAAAGATTTTGATTGGCTGACACAAGAAGGGGGTGAATCTAATTGATTGAAGAGCACTGGTTCCCAATTATGGCTTGAGCTATATATAGTCCCAATTGAAGTCTGCCTAAATGTTTGGACCAGGTAGGCTCACTGGTATGCAAGCTGCGGCTGCTGGACATGATGTCATGTAGAGACATGACAGCGTTTTTTCTCATAGTTTTGGGAATGGGCTCGAAACCAACCAGATTGGGAAAAATGTGTCGTTTTTCTCTAAAGTTCAGTTGGGAAAAATTTTGTCATAAAAAAAAATGCAAAAGACTTTTAGTCCTGTGTAATTCAGTATAGCTAAATAAACAGAAAGTAACTCCAGTCAAGTATTGGATATTTTAGCTCAACATATGATAGGAATTGGAGCAAATTTTCATTAAAAAGCAAATTTGAACTTTTGAATTGGGAATTTGCTTTTCATATCTGGGAGAAAATGACCCTTTTTTTGGCATTGGGAAAAGGGTCCATTTTACGGACCCATGCAAAGAAGGAGAAAAAACACTGAGATAAGTGTACTGTAGGGTCAGACACTTAACTTTTTAAGCAGGTGTCCCGAATGCATAATTTAGCAAAATCAGGGACACTTCACTCTGTAAAATGCAGAATTTCAGAAGTCCCTCCTTAAATTTTGGTGTCCTCGGGATCCCGGGACACTGTTAGTGTCGACCCCTGTACTGATTATGTCAAAATTACATACGCTTCCAGGGCTGGAATTTTAATGAGCATACTGGCTAGTCAAAAATGAAAATTGCAAGTGATTATTTATGAGAGAAGATTTTTTTCACTAGGGAAATAAATCAAGAGAAAATGCAAACTTCTAATAAAGGCCTGGACATTCTTTTAGAATAATTAGGGTAATTTATGTTTTTGCTAGTGCAGGGTTTCCGCTGACTTTCAAATCTGGGGTTACAAACCATACTTTAACTGCATGCTTGTACCCCCTCTATTAGAGACAAATAAGGCTGCTTGCAAAAACTTGGGGTACAAAATTCATTTAGGGGGTAAAAAAGCCCCATTTGGAGGTTTTTGGACACCCTGTAGTGGTTTCAAAAGCCACTTGCAAAATATTCCTAGTCAAATATTTTGGGAAATTCTAGCCATGGCTTCTATATCCTAGATAATGTTGTTGACATGAATCCAAAAATATTGATTGCTTAACCCATTACCACACAGTGACTCTTTTTGACTCCCCACAAGATAATGGCTTTGGAAAAAATTGTGGAAGATGAAGAAATTGCTTGTGACAAGAAATTTCTTCATTTTTCACAATGTTTTCTACCCAAAAAGACAACAACAATTTAAATTTCATTCATTTGAAAATGTCGTCTGCAACATCTTTGAATTTGGACCAACTTAAAATTTTGGTCGTTTGGGAATGGGTTAATCAAATGATTTAAAATGCCTATCCGCATCACTCCAATTATATATTTGTTTCTGTATAACAGGTATCAACAATATGTATCTGGAGATACATGTGTGTATCGGAAGATAGTGCCTCGAACTGAACGGGGGAAAATACACAGGAACGAACAAACATATAAAAGTTGTTGTTCTTAAAACTTTCCCAATAAATGACGCCTTTAGATCACTCTAGATGCACCTCAGCATTTTATGATTTAGACATTTAAACATGAACAAAATGCTTGTACCATTATGCTCTTCTTTTATCTCAATATCCGACTTAGAGAAATCACGAAATATTTTTTTAGAAATCAACCAATGGGTCAATTTAGTCCAAACTTGACAAAAATATTTCTTTGGTTGGCTTTACTTAAATTGCTCAAGAATTTTGAAGGTGTTCCAGGGTGGGGCTTATCAGGCTTTGAGAAATCACAAAATGATTCTGTAAAAAATCAGCCATTGGGCTACTTAAGACCAAAATTGACGGAAATGTTCCTCAGATGGCCCTTTACTTAAATTGTTCTTGACATTTTGATTGCTCCATAAGTGTGGGTGTGGCAGGGTGGGGCTTATCAGACTTACAGAAAGCGCAAAATAATTCTTTAAAAGTCACCCATTGGGTCAATTCAGACCAAACTTTGTCAGAAAACAAGGGTATGGCAATCGGAGGCTAACAAGAAATCAATAGATAATTCTTTAAATTAATAAGCCAGTGGAGCGATTTAGGCCCTCTTGGGCCTCTTGTTGTTCTACATATCTTTTATTTTGTTGTCTGCAACTTCTGAGCTCATTTTGGGCAACCTCAAAATTTTGTAAGTTTGGGAAGGACTATAGAATTATTTACTAGTAAAAGAGACAATCATCTACCATGTTTTACAGTTCTCTGATTGTACAAGTACAGACAGTTCAGGATGAGCGGGATACCACCAGAGCAGCTGACACAGCTGAAGATGTTTATCCAGATCATCAAGTCTAACCCAAACATACTTCATATGCCAGAGCTCGGATTCTTAAAAGAATGGCTAGAGAGGTAAAATATATGCATATTCTAATTTGTGAATCATCGTGACACAAACACATCTTGTTAACTGGATATTATCTCACAAGAGCTGAACTTCAACAGCGTACAATATATGACATTGTCCCTTAATCCGAGTTTTCTCTGATGAAATTCGCTCTTTGATATGTTGGAATGGTGTGGCTCCTTTACATCAGAGCGTACTACCATTAAAAAACAAAGGAAAGTAGGTCATTATAAACAATGGCTGTTCAGGTGAGGGTTGTTGCAAAACATTGCCTAAAAACCTTTTAGAAATACTTTTTGGCCTAAAATTTTTAACCAGGCATGACAATAAATGGTTCATTGATCAGCATCATAAGGCATTTTAATGATGGCGTTTAAGATTGGACGGTGAAAAAAGCGCCACAACTTGTGTCAAACTTTCCTTTGTTTTTGAATGGTAATGCGCTCTGATGTAAATGAGCGACATCAACATATCAAAGAGTGAATTTTTGTCAGAGAAAACTCGTATTAGTTGTCCCTTGATATCCATGTAGGTCTAATATTTGTATTTACCCTTTCCCAAACAAGACCTGGATTGGACGTCTTTAAGAATAAAAGGCTTGGGAAAAAATGGAGGTAAAACAAGAAAATGAAATGCTGATAATCAGCATTCTTTCCTTTTGCCTCAATATTTTCTGTGATTTTCTGTGAATTGTAATTTCAGCAACATCCATTAAATGATTTTGTCATCTGCAGCAGGTTTCAGATATTGATTTTTGTTGCCTTTTGGTAATGATTAACCCTTTCCCAAACAAAACCTGGTTTTGACATCCCTGTTAGAAAAGGCATGGGAAAACATTGAAACAAAAGAAGAAATTGCTGATAATCAGCAGTTTCTCCTTTTGTCTCAATATTTTCTGTGCCATATTTTACACAAATCCTATCTTTAAAAACATCCAATTTGTCATTCGTGGAAGTTTTTGAAGTGGATCACCCTAAAATTTTGCCAGGTTTAAAAATCAGTGTCATTGTTTGGGAAAGGATCAAGCAATATGTCGTCGGCCATGTTAAAAAATGTCGTAACTGCAGTTTGATTAAGCTGTAGTTACGACATTTTCGAATGTGACCGACGATATGCTGTTATTGTGTTTCAGTATGGGAGCCAATATTCCCCCTCCAACAAAGGGAGAACCCAAGCAAGAGGTAGGTCACTGCTGCAGGTACTTAAGGTATCCAAACCCTCAAACCCACCAAAGAACCAGATGCGAAATTTGAAAAGAGCAAGTAATTCCTAAACTGTGTTACATTTCCGTTCCAAATACAAAAATAAGCTTTTTGTACGGTTTAGAATTTTGAACTAATGTGTGCTTATGGAAATATTTGAAGAAAA
The DNA here is from genome assembly GCA_963680895.1 of Fragum sueziense. Classification (NCBI taxonomy): domain Eukaryota; kingdom Metazoa; phylum Mollusca; class Bivalvia; order Cardiida; family Cardiidae; genus Fragum; species Fragum sueziense. The sequence goes on from OY804596.1 coordinate 12,513,899, forward strand.
TGTTCAAAATTACCTCCCTTGCATATGAATATAGAGGGAAAAATATTTGTAAATTATTTTATTCTTGAAGTATAATCTTGAAATACGGCACGGTAAATCAACTAATGTGAAGTGTATCTGCAAGTGTGTGTTATTTTATGCATTTCATATGGCTAGAAAGTGCTGATTTTTTCAGGGTCTGTAAACCTTGATCAATTCATTCAGACGATATATTATTAAATCTGTTCGTTTGAGAAATCATTGGCTATCATTGAATTCTAAGTGGCAGGGCTTATATCTTATCTCTTAACCCATTACCACACACTGACTCTTTTTGACTCCTCCCAAGATAATGGCTTTGGAAAACATTGTGGAAAATGTACAAATTGCTTGTGACAAGCAATTTCTTCATTTCCCACAGTGTTTTCTACCCCAAAACACAACAAAATTAAAATTGTATTCATTTGAAAATTTTGCCGTGTGCAACATCTTTGAATTTGGATCAACCTAAAATTTTGTGGTTTGGTAATGGGTTAATAGACTAATACAGGTAATTTGGCATATTTCTCTTGCCTTTACACTTAGCTTCAGATAAGAGAGGATGATGGCTTTTCAAAATGCAATATTTAATTTATTTTTCATCAAACCCTATATTGTGGATATATTCAAAATTGATTTCAAATGAGTACACACAACATTGGGTTTGGATTTGAAATAACAAATTTAAAATGCCTTGCAACCTTACTAGGGATGTAACATATTAAACCTAATTTGAAGAACAGGGGACATAAAAAACCTACTCTAGAAAAAGTCAAAGGGAAATGCTGTTTACCCCTCCCATCTGTTGTCCTGTTTATGTCATATGACCCCTTCCGAAACAAGACCTGGTTTGACGTCCCTGATAGAAAAGGCTTGGGAAAACATTGAAACAAAAGAAGAAACTGCTGATAACCAGCAGTTTCTCCTTTTGTCTCAATATTTTCTGTGCCATATTTTACACAAATTCTATCTTTGATAACATCCATTTTGTCATTTGTGGCAGTTTTTGAAGTGGATCACCCTAAAATTTTGTTGTTTTGGAAAGGGATAATACAAGTACTTGTACTCTTATCCTTCTTCAATATTACAGGCAAAGCCAGAGCAAGCTAAGCCAGCTGAGCCAGAGCCAGCAGAGGAGCCTGAACCGGACTCGGACCCGGAAAATGTGGAGAGTGATCTTGGTAAATAAATAACATTGCTAAACATTGGGAGAAAAGAGGAAAATGCTGTATTTGCTGGCTGATCTGGGTCCATGTTGGTCTTAAATTATTCGATGCTTCATCTCACTTATCTGCAATATCTGCAAAAATTAATTGCATACAGTTGTAAACCCTATGTGAAACAGTTTTTAGCTCGACTTTTGGAAGAAAATGAGAGCTTATACTGTCACCCGGGCGTTGGCGTCGGCGTTGCAACAAAGGTTAAAGTTTTTTTTTCAAACATCAATAACTTCCATACTATCAAAGGGATTCAACCCAAACTTGGAATACTTATTCACCATCACACCCTCTACCTTACTACCAGGGCCCATGACCCTGGCTCCACTATATTTGGAGTTATGCCCCCTTTATACTAAGCAACTTAGAAAGTTGAGCGCGCTGTCTTCGGACAGCTCTTGTTTGAAAGCATTAAACACCCTATCTACAAAGTAGGTCACAATTTGATTTTGTTTTAAATCCGTTTTTGTGCTCTAATTCAAGAACAGTTTAACCTACGACACTTTTTCAGTCACAATGCGCTTGTGTGTGTTTTGGGGTGGTATTTGTCCACTTCATGACAGTTCTAGTTGAAGAAACTTTTCAGTCTGAAAATTACAATTACAACTGGCTGTAAAAATCTGTTCCCTCAACAAACTGTTATTTTACAGAATTAGACAACACTGGTGTGATAGAAGACGCTGATGATTTCATGCCAGAGTACCCTCCTGCAGATGTTGAAGTTACAGAAGAACTGATGGACCAGGCTAATGACAAGAGAGGTCAGGCCATGTCTGCACTCAGTGATGGTAAGTCACAGCTACAGTAAAGACGGGTTGATGGGTTTTCAAAATGAAATTGTTCATGAATTGTTCATCACACCTTTTGTTGTGGGTACTCATTGGAATTGTCACAACAAAGAGTTTGGATAACATATTTAGAATGGTATTCCCCTCTTATCTGTTGTTGAAGTGAATTTTAGATTGCCGTACAAGCTAGCTTTTTAATGACGTCAGTCATGTCATAGTAGTGTTCTCTAAAGGACAGAGATGTCATGATTGAATTTTCTCAAGGAGTCAATATTTACAGCTTACAATATTCGTGGCTTACAAAATGTTGATATTGAAAATATTGCAGATTAGCCTTTTTATGCCATTTATGGAAAGATTGGGGCATATTGTTTTACTCGTGTCTTTCCGTCTGTCTCAGAAAACTTAAAATTGGTGAAAAATAGCCGGGGGCGGGGTATTTGTATTCCATAAACAGATCTTGTTTGTGGGACGTGTTTAATTGTTTACTTATTATGAAAACTACATTACCATATCATCACAAAATTTTCTTAAAAATATACGTTGTACGGTTGTAGGCATTAGAAGTTACACAAGACTTTTTGAATTATAAATAACTCAGTATTTTATGGGAACTTATGAAAATTGTTGCAAAGTTGTTTGATTAGAGGGGTTTTATGCCCCCATATCGAGAGATCCGGGGGCATATTGTTTTACTTGTGTCTGTCCTTTTGTCTGTCCATCCATCTGTCTGTCCGAAAACTTACCATTTGCCTTTTCTCAAAAAGTATTTCACATACTAAAATTTTGTATGCAGCTTCCTTTCAATGATATTTATCTGTTCCATGCAATTTGACCTTACTCAAGGTCATCTGTTTGCCCTTGTCAACCCTTTACACGAAAACTTTTTAGAAAAAAGGCCATTTCAGGGGCATTGGTGTTTCACAAACACATCTTGTTTTTATGAGAAATGTGGTACAAGTTAAGACTAAATTAAAGAATAAGATATATCTCTTTGGTAAAAGATTTGATATAGTTCAGTATTTAGAATATAACTTTTACTTTCACATAAACAAGAACAGATTTTGTCATATTTAGAAACTTAATCCAACTACTTTTGATATAAATTATTTTTATGCCCCTGTAGGGAAAGATCAGGGGCATATTCTTTTACTCATGCCCATCTGTCCATTCGTTTGTCTGTTATTATTTAACTGTTATAAACAGGTAACCTTGATGAGGCCATAAAGTTATTCACTGAAGCAATAAAGTTAAATCCAAACTCTGCCATGTTCTACGCCAAGAGAGCACAGTAAGTCCATAGAAGTTAGATTAGATTTGCTATGTCTATAACTTTAAGGGTAGTCAAATTCGAAAGCTGCTGCAGACGACAAAATAGATGTAAATAAAGATTGAAATTGTGTGTGAAATAGCCAAGAAAATATTGAGGCAAAAGGAGAAACTGCTGGTTATCAGCAGTTTCTTCTTTTGTCTCAATGTTTTCCCAAGCCATTCCAATTCGGGACGTCAAAAGCAGGTCTTGTTTGGGAAAAGGATAATAACAAGAGATCACAGTAAGTCTATAGTATAGTCGAAAATTTTTCACCTGATCCTAGCCTAAGTAATTACACGCTTCAATAGATTTCTGAATATATCTTCGAGACTGTCCGTCGTATATTGACGCAAGGATCATGTGCAGAATACAACTGCTCGGCAGTGAATGATAGCTATAGAGTATGGATTGTTCCGCATCGTAATTACAGGGATAAAGACTAACAATTTTGGTGTAGGGGCCCAGCTTGCCTAATATTCAATATTTAACATTACAGGTATGGGCAATTTCGGGGGCCCAGCCCAAAAATTAGGGGCCATGTGCGACTGGGCCCCTGTTAGTCTTTATCCCTGCAATTACTCATTGCATTTTGGTCGGGTTCAGGTGAATGTTTACTGACTAAAATTATAGATTTGGTTTATCTTCAATTACTTTTTTATCAGTTGATTTTTCAAAAAACAATCACGTCCATCTAATGCGTGACGTCTATCCACATTCTCTGCTTCAAACCGAATTCAAATTGGTCAAGTATTAAAAAAGATATTGAAGATTATCGGAAATTCTGAGTCACTTGATTATACACCGTGAGCCATGGCACATTTGGTATAGCACCAGACTCTCACTTGTTAGGTCCTGGGTTCAATACCCGGTTACGGCAAATATCCTTTCAGACTTAATTGTCTCCCAACATTGGTTTGGTATCATTAACCTATGATAAGGCTTGGTTAGGATGTTGTATTAGAACACTGGTATGAGAAACGACAAGAATCCTTGATTTGGTGCGCTGTCCATGGCAATATGACCTTAGCATTTGAACCCCCAATAAACCAAATTTTCAATTGTCAGCGGTAGTAGACGACTTTCCAATAAAAAATTACCCAAGTGATACAATTGTTAAGAAAATTAATGATATTCAAAGAAAAAGGAGAAAATATTTTGTAAGTCTAAAGCTGTGTTGTGCTTGATAGAAAAAATAAAGCTCAGAAAATTTATTAGAAATACATCTTTCTATTTCCTAAAAATATAAGTAGTATTTTAAAAGGAAATGTAATATGTATATTTGGCTATATATACTCAAAGGCATAAGTAACTTTACAGTTTTATAATAATTCTATTTTCTTAATTTCAAAGCATATTTATGATAGCTTTGTGACCATATGTTTTCACAGTTATTGCTTGATATCCTAAATGAACACATCCGTTCCATTAACGTTACACCAATCTGCATGTGCATATCGTTAAAATTACCAAAATACCCCACCCACACAATGGTCTTGTAAATAGTGACATTATTTTATGCATGTTTGATTTTTGTTGGTCACCACACAAAAGGCCAGAGTTGTATTCCTGTAACCAGGAAATGGTAAGCAATCCGACGCCGACAAAATCAGGACGTTAAGCATGATGAGATAGCCAGGATGATATTTTATTTTCCTATGCTAATGAACTGCACTCGTCAATCAACCGTTAACTTCTTGAACGCATTCAACACTTAGAGGGTCGAAAAAGGCGAGCATCCATAACCAAGACCAATAAATTTGTGTCTAGCATTAACGTGAAGTGACGTCACTCTTTTACCGGAAGCTGCAGTAAAGATGCATGAAATCGTTAGATGAGCCGTAGAATTGTTTGGTGTCGAATTTGAAACATTGATTTTAGTGCTAGACCGCCAGAAGCCAGACCCCTTGAGTTATACAGTAACATGACGTTGACGTCAAAAACGCCCATATTTGACCTAATGTAGTATTTTGAACTCACGCAGATTGTGGTAAGTCCCTCTTTTCTGACGAGAAAAGGTTAAATGTTAGTGTCATAGGCGATAGAAGACGTGTGGACGCACGAACATGCATGAAATAGAGAGTGCGCTACAGGACGATTGTTTAAGAATTGAATAGCTCAAGATCAGACGGCTGACCTTATCCATACGCGAGTACTTTTTTTGCAGTCAATAATACACACAGGGACAAAGAAACACTGACATTAGATAAAATTTAGCATAGAATTTGATCCTTTTTATTCTAAAAGGTGCAATAAAACTACCTGGATTTTTCAATTTGACCCCTTTATTAATGCAGTGGTAACACCAGCGTCAAGAAAGGCTGAACACTTTCTTCTATCCCATGTTGTTCTTGCAAAATGGCATATGTATATGTATAACACAAGTAATTTCACAAATTGTAATTAGGGTTTAATAAATCAAATGAAAGTCAGGTGTAAAGTTACTTTTGCCTTTCAATATATATGGTTTAATATGGGGTTATTTCTATCATTTTAGGGCGTACATTAGAAACAAGAAATTAAAAGCTGCCATCCATGATTGTGATAAAGCCATTGCTCTGAATCCAGACTCAGCCCCTGCTTATAAATACAGAGGTAAAGCAAGAAAGTAAGTGTAAAAACCCTATAATCCATTCCCAAAACGCAAAATTTTAAAATGGTCCAAATTCAAAGATGTTGCAGACATCACTTTCAAGAGAATGAAATTTAAAATTAATTTTGTCTTTTTGTGCAGAAAACATTGTGGGAAATGAAGAAATTGCCAGAATGTTTCCAAAGACTTTATGTTTTTGAAAAAAAAGTCAATGCATGGGAATAGTTAATCCTTTCCCAAAAGACAAAATTTTAAAATGGTCCAAAGTCAAATATGATGTATAGGACAATGTAGTTGAAATTTTATATTGTTTGGTCTTTCTGATTGTAAAAGGATGTGGAAAATGAAAAAAACTGTTTTTCACAAGCGATTTATTCATTTTCCACAATTTCCTGAGGGGTGGCAAAAAGCTTCGGTGGGTGGGTGTGTGTGATAAATTTGAAATGGGACCTGGAATAGCATATGTGGTCCTTACAACATTAGACAACAAGAGATCCAGACCAGCCTGCATATACATGCACTCTGAGCATGATCCACTGTGTACTCTTAAATACAGAACTGCTGCGATATAACCTTAGCAGTTGAAGACGGCATTAAACGCCAATAACTCAAATCTTGAAGAAATGAAGTGTAAAGATCCTGGAATCCAGTGTAAAAAAGCAAAGGGGAGTGAAGTCTTAAACACAAGCATCAAACAAAAAATGCATGAAATCTTGATGTAGTCTAATCACACTTGTTAGCCTTTACATAAGGTTTTATTTCTTTCTGGGGAAACAAACTGAATACACACTATATTCAATATGTTTGTAATGAATTATTTCTTAATTATTGAAAGTGATAAATAGGGATTGATTTTAAACTTGATTTTATACTTTACATTTCCACAGAATGCTTGGCCAGTGGGAGGAAGCATATAAAGATTTGACCATGGGTTGTAGACTTGATTATGATGATGACTCAAACGAAATGTTAAAACAAGTCAAACCAAATGTAAGTGCTATTCTATTTCAAACAAGCATTTTCTTTCTGTCAATCAGACCTTACAAAATGTAACATTATAAAATGATGCAGAGGTAACAGCCACAACTTTATCAAAACCAATTACCTAAAATATTTTAAAGGTCAAGTAGGAGGGCTATTTATGCCCTCTTTAGAGGAAAACAGGGGTATAGTGTTTTGCAAGTGTTGGTCAGTTGGTCTGTAGACCAAACCTTGTCGGGAGCATAACTGAAAATATAAGTAAGGTAGTATCATGAAACTTCATAGGTGGATACCAGTAGATTTCATTATGGAGAGGTGCAGTGCACCATTATTCTGCTTTTAATGTTTGTGGAGTTATTGCCCTTTGTAGACTTTCACTATTTATTTTTTGTCCGGAACATAACTCAAAAAGTATGTAAGGTAGAATTAAACAACTTCGTAGATGGATAGATATAGTTACGGAGAGGTACAGTGCACAAATATGTAATTGCGAAAACATATTGTTGCAGCTTTTACCCTTTCTTGATTTTCTTACTTAATTTTTGTCCTGAGCATAAGTCAAAAAGTATGCATGATAGATTCATGAAACTTCATAGGTGGATAGATCTCTTAAGTGAAGTGCACAAGAACCACTACTTGAATGATCATGTTCTGGGAGTTTTTTCCCTTTGTTGATTTTCATACCTGATGATAAAATACTGCCATTTGACTGCATCAATTGTTATAGGTAGGCCCTTGATGGGGCATATACTTTTTACAAACATCTCTTGTTTTATTTACCTACAATCTTTGACAGGCTTTGAAAATAATGGAACATAATAGAAAGTATCAAAGATTGAGAGAAGAAAGGGAAATAAGAGAGAGACAGAAAAGGGTGAGAAAAGCAAAAGAGGCACAAGAAAAGGCTAGAAAGGTTTGTACACTATGGTAAAAATTATGCGTTTGAAGGTATTCTGTTATAATCATATTGTTTGACGCAACACAAAATAAAGCCCTAAAAGGCTTTAAAAAAGATTCTGATAAATGAAGAAATTGCTAGGGATCAGCAAGTTCTTCATTTACCAGAATGCTTTCTACAGTACTGCAAAAGACTTAAAAAAATTGATTCACTTGAAATTATCATCTGCAACATCTTTGGATTTAGACCAGTCTATAATTTTGCTGTCTGGTAATGGGTTCAAAATTGGTTAGTATGTTTGTCATGATCATATTCAAAGTCATGGGTAGGGTAAAGTTTAGACTGATACACATCTTTTGTTAATTTTTATCAGAGAGAGAGAGAGATACACCTAAAGAGTGTGGTTTTGAAGTAAAAGCACGTAAGAAAATAGCAGAAATCCTTTCTTGTCAGTCTGTAATTCTGTTTTAAGTAATCTTTACTAGCTAGATATTTCTGAAACAAACCAGTGCAAAAATTACCATAGATTATGTCACGAAATACTGATAAGATTTACAAAAACTTGGCTAGTTCTACATTTTTTACTGAATGGCTATACAGTCAATCTTGATTTAAGCGACCACCCTGGGGGAATCCCAAAAGTGGTCGCCTAATAAAACGGTCGCTGAATACAAAATCTAACTTTTCATGCAAGTTATTTTTTCCACAAAATATTCTATTTAGAAAGGCTATGATCGATCAATTTATTATGAAATTATGGTATATCTGCAGTTGATATAGGGAAAAAATCTTTGATTTAATCAATTTGTGAAAACACAAGTGGGGATTGATGACATACAGTGTTATATTTCAGCAGTTCTGTTCAACTTCGAAGATTTTTTGGTATGACTTAGTGATTTCCTTTTGTTTATATTTGAAGTGTTAGACTTGATTTTGTTTGTACATGTGAATTTAATCGAACAAAAAAGTATTTCTACTTCATAGAGGTCAATAAAACACACTTAGTCTACCAAAGTTAAAACTTTATGATGAGACACATTATTTCATGGAATTTGCAATGAAAACTTACTCGTAAATTCAGATTAGTGTGTGAAGAGGTTGTGATGGGAACATTATTCGAAATGAATTAGGGCATTCCAAAATGCTCAACAAACAAACTGGTACACCATCAATTAGCAACATGCGATTTCATTGGATTAAGATTTTTTCTTTCGTGAAGCCCCATTGGTCAGCGTCGAGTCGTATTGTTTACAGTTTTGATTGAATTCACAGGTGACTAAATTGTCCTTAATTTGGCAAATTTCACAGCTTTCATCTCGAGTGCATGCGTTTGACACCTTTTACAAATTATCTGTAAGGTGGAATGGTCGCTTAAAGTATCATCCTATTGTTTGAGGGACCCAAAAATGCCGGTCGCTGGTCGCGTTGGGGGAAAAACGCTTAATACAACAATTTAAAGAAGGAATTTCATCGGGAGGACCCGAGGGTGGTCGCTTCAAGCAAAAAGTCGCTTAATGCACGTGGTCGCTTGAGCAAGATTGACTGTATTCAATTAAATTATGTAACAATCAAATTTCCTACATGTATTTTTTCCTTGACTGATTAAAGCCCACCTCTTGATAAACCAATTACTTTTATGTTACTATTGAAGAAATACATGTACATTACAATTTCTTTGAATTAAAATTTGTTAGTTTTATCTCTTTCATGATGCAGGAGAGTCAGAGTTCAGGTGAGCAGTTTGGGGGATTCCCTGGAGGCATGCCAGGGGGTTTTCCAGGTGGCATGCCAGGTGGTTTCCCAGGTGGAATGCCCGGGGGATTCCCTGGTGGGATGCCTGGAGGAATGCCCGGGGGATTCCCTGGAGGAATGCCTGGAGGATTTCCAGGAGGTTAGTTATGCTTTATTTAGCTATTTTGTTCAAAGTATTATAACCCTTATCAGTTTTGGATTATATGATGATCATTTTAATTTTAGTGCCAATTTGAATGTTTAATAGGCATTTATGTATTGACATGAACCAACATTTATCAGATGGTTAATTTTGTACAGAATATAAGTTTACCACCAGATAGACCAAGATTAACCTAACATTGGATAGCATTAAGGTTAAATGTCAAAACCTTCCCCGAACAAGGCCTGGGTTTAAGGTTTGCACTAACTTTGGTAAAAACTGAGACAAAGGAAAAATGCTGAAAATCAATGTAATATTTTATGTTTACTATTTGTCTGCAAAGTTTGTGTTTCCTTGTTTCATATTCATGTGTGGCTGTCTATTGTATTGTGTATTTGTTTTGTCCCTATTGATTAACCCATTACCAGATGGCAAAGTTATAGACTTGTCCAAATTCAAAGGTGTTGCAGACTGCAATTTCAAGTGAATGGAATTTTGTATTTTATGGTCATTATGAACAGAAAACATTGTGGGAAATGAAGACATTGCATGTCATTTTCCACAATATATTACAAGCCTTTAACATTTCATTTTGGAGTGTCAAAAAGCGGCAATATGTGGGAGTGGGTAAAATTGTGTTCAGATACTTGTGACTGGTTGCTGGCGAAACATATGTTGATAAGGACAGTATTTGTGTGCAATATAGTCAACAAAATATTAAATCAAAAGGAGAAAATGCTGGTATTCCAAAATAATTCTTATGGAGGACTTCGAAACCCAGAACCTACATGTATTTAAGATTTATATATGAGCCAGTATATGACAAAATGTCCGGTAAGGCTTTTGAGTCCAACATGGTTCCAGGTCAGCCTCTATATACATGCAGTCTGATCTAGAACAATGTTGTTTTTCAATAGTGTCTTTTTGACTTGTAGCAACCATAAGACAGTTTTATGGATCCTAGCCAGACTAGCCAGACATGTCTCTCAAATGCTATGAGGGACCTTTTTCAATATTTTGGCTCATGTGCAATTACTGTGTTTATGCCGAGTCTTCATAGGGTTTCATTTACCTTTTCCCAAACAAGACCTGGTTTTGACGTCCCTAGCAGGAAAGGCTTGGGAAAACATTGAAACAAAAGAAGAAACTGCTGATAACCAGCAGTTTCTCCTTTTGTCTCAATATTTTCTATGCCATAATTTACTCAAATTCTATCTTTAATAACTTCCATTTTGTCATTTCTGACAGTTTTTGAAGTGGATCACCCTAAAATTTCGCCGTTCGGGAAAGGGTTATCCTGTCACCTGTGTTTTGTACAAATTGTCATGTTTTGTAGAAGTGTCTGCATGTTAGGGCTAGTTTGTGTGCATGATAACAAACAAAAGGATTTGGCAAAAGGATCCTTGTGGCATTATAAAACATAATTTTGCAAATAAGCTTGTACCATAGTGTAGTCTTACCTGGACCCATGATGTTCTCATATAAACTTATAAACATACTTGTCATGGAGAACCACAGGGACCCTGATTTGACTGTGTGTGCACACAGGATTATCTGGAACCATTTTTAGTCAGGGCACGAATTCAGAAAAGTTATGCCTAAAGGCATTTTGTGAAGTATTTGGTTCAAATGTCAAAAGGGGCTTTTTTCAGATTGTAGCTCGTGTATATAAGATAGATCTGATTAGAGTAAATTCAGTCTAGATAATATTGAAACGTAAATTCTTTATGCCAAAAGTTGCTAAAGACTGTAGCTTTAATTTGACAGAAAAGAATGCAGATTTAACCCCTTCGCTGCCCCGTGACGGCCTGAGCCGTCATGCGAAAATGTCGCTATACTGCCCCATGACGGCTTGGGCCGTCATGAGGGGAGAACGATGTTTTTTATCAAAGTTTAATAACAACAAATGTAATTTCCAAAATGAATAAAAATATATTCACTGAATAGCATTTTCAATTATCTTTCAGAAAATATAAGGTTTTATATAGTTTTATTAAATAGTTTTTTAGTTATAAGTAGATTTCTTACACTACCGTCAATTTCTTCGAAAATATCTTGGCAAATAGGAACCAATTTTCCAATATTTGTCTGGCAGCGAAGGGGTTAATAATCTGTAAAAAAAAATGTTTAGAGAAAATGGGTGCTGTTCCAGTCACAAGGGCTTTTGAAATTTGAGTTACTTGTAGGTCTAATACAAGCAGTGTTACTTTTTTTCCAAATAAGTCCTGCAATTAACTGATTTCTTTACTTGATGTGCTATTAACCCTTGTTAAAAGAGGTAGGGGTAGTACTAGATTAGACAAATGTTCAATGTAGATATCCTAGATTTATTACTAGATAAATGTCCTCATGGTTGAACTTAAAATGATTTCCGAAGCAAGGATTGGTTTTGATGTCTTGAGTTGGGAAAGTTTTGGAAAACAAAGAGAGATAAGAAAGAATGCTAATCATTAGCAATTCTTCCTTTTTCAGCTGTATATTTCTATGCTCTAAATATACAATTTCTACATATCTAACCCCCTCCCAAACAAGACCTTTTCAGCTGTATATTTCTATGCTCTAAATATACAATTTCTACATATCAAACCCCCTTCCAAACAAGACCCTTGTTTTGACATCCCTATTAGAATTGGCTTTGGTAAACATTGAGGCAAGTTAAGACAATGCTGTTGATCAGCAATTTCTTCTATTGTCTCATTGTATTCTATTCACTAACTATAATGTAAATAACGCTTATCTTGTAGTCTGCAGCAGGTTTAAAATTGGACCACCCTTAAATTTGCTATTGCGTAAAGGTTTAACCCTTTCCCAAAAAAGACCTGGTTTTGACGTCTCTAATAGAAAAGGCTTAGGAAAACATTGAAACAAAAGAAGAAACTGCTGTTAACCAGCAGTTTCTCCTTTTGTCTCAATATTTTCTGCGGCATATTTTACACAAAACCTATCTGTAAAAATATCCATTTCGTCATTTTTTACAGTTTTTGAAGTGGATCACCCTAAAATTTTGCTATTTGGTTAAGGTTTAAAATGTGGTCTATATAGTTTCAGTGAATAATCTAGAGTTTGCTACCTATGAGTCCCGGGACTCGCATTTCTGAAAACAATGAGTCCCAGAGCAAAATCAATGAGTCCAGCTTAGAAAACAATGAGTCCCACATTAGAAAACAATGAGTCCCACATTGATAAGTTTTAACAAAACACTGGTCTTTATTAACAGTAACATGAACAATCAAACACATGCAGTGTTCTGGCGAGGTAGAAAAAAGTATTGGACAAATGTCTCATGGCTACACAAATGTCTCATGGCTACACAAAAGTTAGGGACATATTGGACAAACTAGGGGACACATTCTAAAACCAAAATAATAAATTTTATTAAACGCATGTGCAACAAAATTAACCAAATGCATCTACATATGTACACTGTTATGACCCCACTTCTGCGATATTTTCTTGAGACACTCAGCTAACAGACTTTGTCCACGGAAATTAAGTTGTCTCCAGTTAAGTTTGGTGGTCATATGCATACAGGCATTTATGAAGCTGTGACGAAGCAGACGATACATCTTGAGTTTCGTTGACGGGATTTCCTGCAGACGATGGGCCAGACATGTGTTCATTTGTCTGATTTAAATTTTAAGGATCGGATTTCACTGTGCATCTAAAGATTTACTGAAATAACCCAGGAAAGTCTTGGTTTTCGTCTTTTTATTTGGTGGATAAGAATCTGATGACAACAACTTTGGATTTTGCAAACACGGGTGTGTTCGTTTTTAGGTAACTATTCATATTGATGTTTAGTAATTTTATCGCTTTGATAATAATAGACGAATATAATTATCAGATTATTCTAAATTTGTATGTATATTTTATATTATCAATCAAAAAACCAGTTTCGGTTAAATGATATTATTTGAATTCATTCTGTAGTGTTCGTCGATTAACTAGCATTCCGCGCCTGAAATTACAAACCGAAGCCGACCTATAAACAAAGGGGCCCGTAGACTGGTACCCATTCGTGTAAATAACTGAATTTAAATCCGTAGTAGATTTCAGGTACGGGAACCAGACTAAGGGGCCCGCCGCCCCGGAACTACGGCCGCGTATAAAGGTAAATTGATATGAAGTGACATAGAGTTTTCGAGCCTTACTAGCATTATGCTTATTCGGGGCCTTCGAGTTGAATTCTGGGTAGGAAATAATGAGGTGATCTAGTTTGGACTTCTCCTTTTACTTTCGATTTTGGGAACGGTAGAATTTGTTTGCAATTTCGCTACTAACTAGACAATGAGTCCCGGTGGACGCACATGTTTGAATTTTATGCGTCTCCGGCGATTTTTGTGCGTCAGGGACGCGGGACGCACGGCAAGATTATTCACTGTAGTTTACACTTTACCGTCCCAGGTGCGGCTGGAGGGGGTGGAATGCCAGACTTGAGTCAACTACTACAAGATCCAGAAATACTCAACGCATTCCAGGTATACCAGTCTACTAATTCTTTCTTCAATTATTTTATTTCCCACTATGTTTTCTTTCCTTAACCCTTTCCCAAACAAGACCTGGTTTTGATGTCCTTAATAGAAAATACTTGGGAAAATAATGAGGCAAAAGAAGAAAATGCTGATAATCAGCATTCTCTCCTTTTGCCTCAATATTTTCTATGCTAAAATGTACACCAGTTCCTTCTTTATTTTCACCCCTATCTTTAGCAGCTTCGGAATTGAGTAGTCTAATTTTTCGCCATTTGGGAAAGGGTTAAAGACCAAAATATGTACAAATTAATTTACTTAAAATCCTTGTCTGCTACATCTTTTAATTTAGACAATACTAAAATCTTGTCGTTTGGAAAGGGATTAGTCTTATGTCTCAAATCCTTCTTTCAGGACCCTGAGGTTTCTGCAGCGTTCGCTGATATCAGTCAGAATCCCGGCAACATTTCCAAATACCAGTCCAATCCCAAGGTCCAGCGGGTGATCGAGAAAATGGCCAAAAAGTTCAACATGTTCCCTGGAGCTGGAGAGGCACCAAATCCCTCCGGGGCCAGTTCGGAGGGGTCAGGCGGGGCACCACCTCCACCCCCGTCATCAAGTGCTTTTGATGTGGATTAAGGTATAATACTCAGTCTTGTTGTTCTAAGTTTGAGACTTGTTGCCAAATTGAAGCATACATTCTGTTTCTGACACATTTCCTATGAACCATATCCAAAGACTTAAAATGTAATGAAAGATTTGGAAGATTTTAGCATTCTACTGAAAAACATCCTTTGTTGAAATTTTGGACTGTTCCAACTTGAAAGCTGCTGCAGAGACAAATTGGATGTTGATACAGATGAGATTTGTTTATAAAAGAGCAGAGAAAACATTGAGGAAAATGGAGAAAATGCTGATTGTTTTCCCAAGCCTTCTTCCATAGGGATTCCCTCATAGGGGACATCAAAACCAGGTCTTGTTTGGTAAAGGGTTAAGTATACTCTTTTCTTTTTCAGTGCTTTTCCACCCAATCATCATTCACAAGACTGACCAACAAATTGAAGTATTCTACATATTCAAACCATTATACTACACAGTTTAGTGTCATTGTTCATGTTTACTTATATTTTGTAAGTTCTGAAATTCAGATAAGAGGGAATGGCTGCATCTCTTGGTTAACCCTTTCACAAACAAGAACTGGTTTTGACGTCCCTAATAGAATGGGTTTTGGAAAACACCGAGGCAAAAGAAGAAAATGCTGATTTTCTGCATTTTCTCTGTTTGCCTCGATATTTTCTGACCTAAATTGTATGCAAAATTGTACATTTTTTCATCTTCAGCAGCTTTTGAATATGACTACCCTAAAATTTTGCCGTTCGGGAAAGGGTTAAAGTTGAATATATGAATAAGTATGGATGAGATCTGCTGCTGTAAGCAACCTATGGTATTGTCTTAACCCTTTCCCAAACGATGGAGTTTTCGGTGGTCCACTTCAAAAACTGCTACAGAAGTCAATGGGGAAGGTAATGCAAATGTTATTTCTGTTAAATATAGCTCAGAAAAATACAGAGGCAAGAGGAGAAAATGCTGTTTACCAGCATTTTCTTCTTTTGTCTCAATGTTTTCCCAAGCCATTGCTATTACCAAGTAGGTACTTCAAAACAAGTTCTTGTTAGGGAAAGGGCTTAAGGACAAAATTTTATAGTGGAACAATTAAAAAGCCTTCTTCAATGGACAGAATGGATCTTGATAAATACTGGATTTCTGTACATTATCATATAGAAAATATTGAATCAAAAGGAGAAGATGCTGGCTACCAGCATTTCCTACTTTTGTCTCAATATTTTCCCAAGCTGTTTTTTCAAGAACATCAAACCAGATCTTGTTTGGGAAAGTGTTAAAGAGAGAATGCTAATGAGTACCCACAACAAATGGTTAGAAGTAAGGAAAGTAGTCACTCTTTTATCTGTATGTAGGCAGTCCTGTATTATGCTTAGTCTGAGATCAATGTCCATGAATCATGTAAAATATTGTTGTAGATAATCATGGGGTCCTTTTAAATTAACTTATTAACCCTTTCCCAAACAGCAAAAATTTAGGGTGATCCACTTCAAAAATTACCACAAATGACAAAATGGAAGTTATTTAAGATAGAATTTGTGTAAAATATGACATAGAAAATGTTGATACAAAAGGAGAAACTGCTGGTTATCAGCAGTTTCTTCTTTTGTTTCAATGTTTTCCCAAGCCCTTTCTATTAGGGACGTCAAAACCAGGTCTTGTTTGGGAAAGGGTTAAGTAAAAGGCTTATCAGTACCTACAATCATGAGAACTTGGGATCATTTGTATATCAAATTAGACCTTTGATTTGGATTATTTTGTGTGTGAATGAAATCTGTTAGTTGGTATGCTTAGTTTCCTTGATTTCTATTTATGAAATTAAACTTTTTATGTGTGCATTGGGGTTTTTGTTGTAAAAAATGAAATCTTTTAGTTTGTGTGTCAACTTTTCTTAAATGAATTTTTGTATTGTAAATGTTCTTCTGAGGATGTTTGGACTGAAATGAACTTTTTGTTTAGAAAAATTTATAAATGCATGCTTTTGACATGGTCAATCAAATCAATTGTAATTCTTTGTATTTGTGAAGATGGCCTTATAAAGCACATTTTCAGTTATGCAATAAAGATGTAACCTATCACACTAAAAGGGACTTACTGGGAAGTCCTTAAACCAAATTTTGAGAAAAATCAGACATAGAAAAAGTCTATCAGATGCTGCATTTAGAAAATAAACAAAGAAGATAGGAAAAACAATCTGAATCCAGATTTTTTTGTGAAAAGTTTTAATCCTAGCTTGTCTGTGTAGTTTGTGCAGACTGAATAGAGTCAAAACTTTGTACACTTCCTGTAAGGTCCACAAATAAATATTTTTACTTAATGTTCTCTATGTTAACCCTTTCCCAAACAAGACATGGTTTTGACGTCCTTAATACACAAGACTTGGGAAAACATTGAGGCAAAAGAAGAAAGTGCTGATAATCAGCACTTTCTCCTTTTGCCTCAACATTTTCGGAGCTATATTGTACACAAATCCGATCTAAATTGACACATATTTTGTTGTCTGCAGCAGATTTTGAATTGAACCACCGAGAAAAATGTTGTTTGGGAAAGGGTTAACCCATTACAACACAATGACTCTTTTTGACTCCCCACAAAATGATGGCAATGGAAAACATTGTTGGAAATGAAGAAATTGCTTGTGACAAGCAATTTCTTCATTTCCCACGTTTTCCATCCAAAAAGACCTAAATATGATAAATTCCACCTACTTGAAATTTTCGTCTGCAATTTGGACCACCCTAAAATTTTGTTGTTTGGTAATGGGTTAAAGGTACACCAAATTTGGGAAAAAAATGACATTGTACCTTTCACATATTTTATATTTCCTCATGGGTTCCATAAAGCTTGTTAGTAAGTAACCCATTATAGGGTTGGCTAACATAGAATTTACTATCAGAAAGGGTTGAAAATTCATAATAGAGTACCATCTTTTCCCAAAGTGTCGGGACATCCAAAGTGTTCTGACACCACAGTATGTTAAAAGGTCAATATATCTTTTGCTATGTGTCCTTGTAGAATTCCAGTATGCAAGTGTGGGGTGTTCCTTACAGTTGAGAGTTGATTATCCAATAACTGAGTATGTTTAAGTATGTTAAGAGAAATTAAAAGTTAGTGTATTTGAAACTTTACAGAATTCCTTATGTTTTTTTACCTCAAATCTTTCTGGAACAACATGCAACTGGTTTAGCTCAATAACTATCTCTAGACCCATAATGCCGCAGCCATAGGCGTAGCAACACATACGCAACTAGAAAGACCTGAAGGTCTTGAGTCGCTCCACAGGCCTGAGTTTCATTTAATATATAATCCAAATCTTGATTAAAATGTTCAATACCTGTGGTTCTTAGAGCAAGAAGAATGTAAAACTAAAGGTTTGCTACTTGGGAAAGGATTGAAGGAAATTCCAGCTTAGGTCCATATTAGCAATGAATATTTTCCTTCTTCCAAACAGATCTAAATTTATTTATCAATTACTCCTTAATATCCTATGTTTCTAACCAGATAATTGCCATTTAGGAAAGGGTTAAATGAAATGGGAGATAATTCCAGTTTAGGATGATACTAGTAATGAAAATCTTCCTTGTGCCAAATAGATCTAAATTTACTTATGAATTGTAGATTTTCCTAAATATACCATATTTTTAATTAATGTTTCGCCATTTGGGAAAAGGTGAAATTCCATTCACCGTTAAGGTCTTTGAATTTACCCAGCCTAAAAATTTGCCATCTGCTAATGGGTTAACACTTCACTATGACCCACTCTTTTATTTAGTTAACACATTTGGGGACACACTGTGCCTACTAAGTACACCCTTAACTCATTACCACACAGTGACTCTAAAACAAGAAGAAAGTAAAGGAAAGAGTGGAAATTCCAGCTTAGGATGATACTGGCAATGTAAACAGATACATAGTCCATAAAATTGCTCAATGAACAATCGAAACTATCTATAGCTAGTTTAACCCATTTCCACACAAAGACACTTTTTGTCGCCCCTAAAGATAACAGATTTGAAAACATTGTGGAAAATGAAGAAATTGCATGTGACTATCACTTTCTTCATTTTCCACAATGTTAACTTCCCCACGAGACGAAAACCAAAAATTAACCTAAAATTGTTGTCTGCAATGTCTTAGAATTTAACCCATTACCAAACAACAAAATTTTAGGGTGATCCACTTCAAAAACTGCCAAAAATGACAAAATGGATGCTATTAAAGATAGGATTTGTGTAAAATATAACACAGAAAATATTGAGGCAAAAGGAGAAACTGCTGGTTATCAATGTTTTCCCAAGCCTATCCTAGTAGGGACGTCAAAACCAGGTCTTGTTTGGGAAAGGGTTAAAATAGCCTAAAATTTTGCCCTCTGGTAATGGGTTAACTTGTGTCACATTTTCATGATAGTCACAAGCAAAGCTTCAAACAACACAATAATAACCACTATGTTGATTAATTAATACCCTTTTGGTGACCCTCTCTGTACTTCCAAATACACCCCTTCATAACCTCTAAGATAAATATACTGCAAGGAGTAACCCTTCCACCCATTTCACACTTTACTCATTACCTGTCTGAGTTTAAGCCATATAAATGAGCTCTTAACTCAGGCAGTGAAATTCCGATCAAAGTGAAATATACACTCATGCAAGATCTACCAGTCACCAACATTCTGTCCAAATTTTATATTGATTGGTCAATATTTGTTGTTGCTAGAGTGATAAAAAGGCAAAATGGACATTTTGATATTCAAGGGCAGATAACTCCAGACTTTCTTGTTCAATCTAAATCATCTCAAGGAATCCGAGAGAGGGTCACCAACGGATCATTCCTGTGAAGTTTTATTGAAATCTATAAAGTAGTTTCTGAGAAGAAGATTTTTAAAGAAAAAGTTGACGACCGGACGCACGCACGCACGCACGCACGCACGCACGACGGACACAACGCCATGACAATAGCCCGCTGGCCTGAAAGGCCAGTGGAGCTAAAAACGCAATTGCGTACACAACATAAAAATCTAAAAAATGTGGATTGTTGTTTTTGTTTCCCTTGAAATAAACACCTGAATCGCCATTGAAATACATACTACCAGTAAATACCCATCAGCAGCCATGAATGACCATGGTTTTCGGCTACCTACGCCAGTGACAGCACAGATGGTAGCGCATCACTTTTGACTCATGAAATCCCAGGTTTGATCCGGGGATGTGGCAAATATCCTATCTGACATGTGTCTCCCACAAATAGTTGGATAATCGTAAACCTATGTGGGCCAGCAGCTAGAAGCTCGATAAGGATGTTGTAGTAGTACAAGAGAGGGAAATGTCAGGAGGCCATGGTTACATGCTCAAGTTTGCAAAAACAGTTGAAGGAGGTGTTAAACCCAAACCAATATTTCTTCACTCAAAACATGGTTTGATTTGATTTATTAGGCTTTAACACAGTTTTCAACTGCTATGGTTATATCATAGCACCTAACCATGGATTCCTGGTATTTCTCTTACCAGTACCACCACAATATCCAGACCAAGCCTCCAGCTGCTCTCTGACATAGATGATTTACACCTAATGGTATAACTTGTCAAATGTCGGGATGGATACTGGCGGAGTGGAGCCCAGGTTCGAACTCGGACCCCTAGCTTGACTGACTCGGATGTAACAGACTGAGCTATCCGGCTCTGCAATTCGTAACATGAGATAGCATGTTGATCCCTGCCCATTCCATTCAGATAAAACTATACTAGAACAAAAAAGATACGCAACCCCAATTTTTCGTAATATTTTCGACAAAATATGTTTTTAATGGATATTGAGTACATTTTTAATATACCTGCATCCATACGCATAGATATTGTGTCATTTTTTCAGATGTCGTAAATTCATCACGTGATTCATAGTAAATTGTTAAAAACTGATTTTCCCCCTGTCGTGGTTTCTAAATGACTACTATCATAACAAATTTTCTTCAAACACAAGCTAAAACATAGACCAAGAAGATGCCAAAGCGTTCATAGACTTCTCACTACCCTACGCATAGCACGGCTGTGCCAAAATCGGCGCCAGTCTGCAGTACGGATTTTGTTTGTTTGAAAAAGTCAAAATGTTGTTGCAAAGCATTGATGGGGCAACAAATCGACACATTTTCGAATGTTTACGCTGTTGGCCCTCAATGGGACCACAACCGAACGAGCACGGAGCGGACGTGCAAGAGATATGACGTCTGCACGTTGTATAATCACGTGACTTAGAATTTCCGGTAATCTTCGATACCGGTAACTTTGTCAATACTTGACCAATTTGAATTCGGTTTGAAGCAGAGAAGGCGGGAAAATATCAGGAATAACCTGGAAGCGTGGATTTTTGAAAAATCAACTGATGAAAAAGTTATTGAAGATAAACACAAAATTTGGTTTATCTTCAATAACTTTTTTATAAGTTTAACGGTTTTCACGCTCATCTAATGCGTGACGGCTGTCCACCTTCTCTGCTTCAAACCGAATTCAAATCGGTCAATTTTTAACAAAGTTGTTAAAGATTTTCTGAAATTTTTGCATCACGTGATTATCCACCGTGGTCTAGGCAGAACCGTATCATCAGGTTAACGCCAGCTACGGGATAGGTTTAAGAATGCAATGGAGACCGCTAATAAATCGCATGGACTTCACAACATTCGAAAATCGGTCCAAACTGAACGAAAGAGAATGTGTTTTTCGACCTACATACACTTTTTTTTGTCAAACTGTGTTGACGCCCGGTGTAAACTGGGTGTTTTCTTATTAATGGAATTTACTACAAACAAGATTTTGTGGAATTTATAAGGTGAAATGTTAATGCTTTAGATGTATTACATTTTGTTCAAATCTGTTTTGTGGTCTTTGCGTAAGAAGGAATTGAAAAGGAAGTTGCGTTTCTTTTTTTGCCTAGTATATAATAACCCGTTCCAAAACTAGGTTGGGTTTTGACTTCCCTAATAGAGTAGGTTTAGTAAAATATTGAGGCAAGAAAAGAAAATGCCGATAATCAGCATTTTCTGTTTGCATCAATATTTTCTGTCTAAAATATTATCCATTTCCCAAACAAGACCTGAAGCCCCTATAATCAACAATTGTATGACTAAAATCACAATTTTAATTTCTAGTCCAACTTGGTTTTTAGATCGTTGATAGTACAGGAGCCTGGATATGATCTCCCTGGTAGAAATGGGTTCGGAAAACATTGAAAGAAAAGGAGTTTGAGTTTATTGGGGTTTTACGCCGTTTTCAACTACCAGGGTCATATCGCGGCGGCTGGAGCACCTACCCATGGATTCCTGTTGTTTCTCAAACCAGTACTACCACAACACCCTTACCGAGCCTCCAGCTGCTCGCCCACTTAGGTTAACAATTTCAAACCCATTGGTGGGTGACAATTTTGTCAGAAAGGGTATTAGCCGCGGCCGGGTGTCGAACCCGGGACCTCTCGAATGAGGGTCAGATGCGCTACCAACTGCGCTAAGGCCGCGGCCCTTGAAAGAAAAGGAGAAATTCCGGATAATCAGCAATTTCTCCTTTTCCCTCGTCATTTTCTGTGCTGAAGTATACACAATTTCTATTTTTGACATCAATTCTGTGTTGTTTACAACTCCTTTCTAATTTGACTGGTCTGAAATTTCACTGTTTGGGAAATGGTTATGCAAATGTGACCCGTCACGCTAAAAGGGACCTTATCCGAACTCCAAAAACCCCAATTTTGACAAACTTGTCAGACTCGGCACAGGTCAACCAGATCCCGTATGCGA
This sequence comes from Fragum sueziense, assembly GCA_963680895.1. Taxonomy (NCBI): domain Eukaryota; kingdom Metazoa; phylum Mollusca; class Bivalvia; order Cardiida; family Cardiidae; genus Fragum; species Fragum sueziense. The sequence continues at coordinate 12,536,464 of OY804596.1, forward strand.
AAAATGAACATATAGTAAGATAGGGAAAATATTCTGGAATTAGAAAATTACATAAAAATGAAAAATATCGACCCTAGTGTGGCTGCGCGGACTGTACAGACTGACTAGGGTCGATATTTTTCACAAAACCCATAAGGTCCCTTTTAGCATGACGGGTCACAAATATCTTATCAAACTGGTCCCAGGTCTTTTCTGAGAAAGAAGATCTATCCCATTCCCAAACAACCATTTTGGGCTGTTCCAAATTCAAATATGTTGCAGACGACGATTCAAATTGAACAAAAGTAAATTTTCATGGTCTTTTGGGATAGGAAACATTGTGGGAAATGAAGAAATTGCAATTTCTCCATTTTCCACAATGTTTTCTCAAGCCTTTTCTTATGAAGGAGTCAAAATGCATCACTGTCTAGTAATGGGTTATTTCATGAATGAAAGGACAAGGAATTGTAGTACAAAAGGTCAGTTTAATAACACTAGAAAAAGGGTTATCACAACACATATTACAGGGATGAGAATCAGTTTCAGTGAAAAACCTTTAAAATTACATCCTATCTGGATAGATAACACTGGATCTACAACAAAATGAAATCATAGAGGACCATGATGATCCTTAATCGCTCACCTGAACCGAGATGTCACAAGGTAAGAAATTATTGCATCTTTTCCTGTGATATCCAAAAGAACATTCCCATTTTCAATAGGCTTCATCCTTGTGACTAGATAAACATTCTAAATATGTTTCATGAAGATTGGGCAAAAATTGTAGCCTCTACATTGCTAACAAGTTTTGTCCTTAGCCCCCCTTTTCCATGATACCCAACGGGACATTCACATTGTCAAAAGGCTTGAGACTAGACAAACAATCTGATTAAGTTTCATGAATATTGACAGGGTTCAACATTAACTTTTTGGTTACCAGACAGTCGGGCTTGTTGCTGACAGATTCTGCTAGCCCTGACCAAATATGGACTGGTCCTGACCAAATATTTGTATCAGAAAGATGATATAGAAAAGGTGTAAACAACAATAATCCGTTCATAAGCTAAAAGGCCAGTTTTGAATCACATATGAATGAACATTTTAAAGAGCCCATGTTCTTGTTGTGTCACAAATCCTATGTTTTCATTATGGTATTTGTGACTGAGATTTATAATGAGGCTGACCAGTCGGTCTTGCATCTTGGGGATCTAACTAGCCCTGACCAAACAGCAGGCAGGTAATGTCTGTCGGGCACAGGTTAATGTTGAACAGTGATTGAGCCAAAATTATTGTCTCTTAGAGCGCTAACGAGGATTTTGTCATTAAGGTCCCTTTTCCCATGCTATCCCACGGAACATTCCTGTTATCCTCAGAGTTCATTGTTGTGACTAGACAAACATTCTGATATTAAGTTTCATGAAGATTAGACCAAATTTTTTGCCTTTGGCCCCTTTTCCCATGATATCTACTAGAACATCCCAATTTTCGATATGGTTCATCTTTTTGACTAATCTAACATTCTGATGAAGATTGCGCCAAAATAGTCGCCGCTGGAGTGCTAATAAGGATATTTCATTAAAACCCCTTTTCCCATGATATTATATGAAACATTCCGATTTTCAATAAGGTTCATCCGTGTGACTAGAAAAATATTCTGGTCAAGTTTCATGAAGATTAGGCCAAAATTGTGGCCTCTGGAGTGCTAACAAGGATTTTGTCATGAAGGCCTCATTCTCCCGTGATATCCAACTGAACATTCCCATTTTCAATAGGGTCCATCTTTGTGACTAAACAAACATTCTGACCAAATTTCATGAACATTAGGCAAAAAATGTAACCTGTAGAGTGCTAGCAGGGATTTTGTCTTTCAGGCCCATTTTCCAGTGATATCAATGAGAATGTTCCAATTTTCGATCATATGATTCATCCTTATGACAAGATTCTGGCAAAGTTTCATGAAAATTGGGCCATCATTACGGCCTTTAATGTGCTAACAAAGAAATTGTTGAAAACACATGACGGACAACAAACGACAGACAGTCAATGATCACAAAAGCTCACCTTTGAGCATGCTGCGCTCAGATGAGTTAAAAAACAAGAGGACCAAGATGGTCCTATATCGCTCACCTTAGAGCTCCCTGAGACATACTTTTTAACAAACCTTTTAAATCTCCGGGGATTTTGAAAAGAGGATTTTGAAAAGGAGTCATATGACAATGGTTCACACTTAATTTCAAAGCACAATTTGGGAAAAGATTGTCAAAGATTTTTCACTATATCTGTATTTAATATCAGAAAATCCACAACATGTTGCTGAATTTCCATTGCACATAGACAAATTGAAGCATTAATCTTGGAAAGAGGTCATTGGGCTATAATATTTAGAAACCATAGAAAGTTTGGAAATTCTAAGACAATTTTAAACCTGTTCCCGCTTTTTCAAATCTAGAATACCTCATGGTAGAGCTTATTTTCAAAGCGAAATGATAACTTGAACTAATCTGTTTAACAAGACAATAATTTTTATGACAAACACAACTTATATACACTTTTTTCTGTACAAAATGCAAGAGCCTAAAGCATAGGAATAATTCTAAAAGTTCTTAAACGAGGCAAAAAAATTATCTTCAGGCCTTAACAACTTGAAAAGATTGTCAAACATTGCCCTCTATCATTTATATGGAACCCACAACATAGGGGAAATATTCATTGAACAGTAAGGATTTGGTTATGGTTAAACCTTTTCCAAACAACATAACATAAGAGCAGACATAATTAAAAGCTGCTGTAGATGATAAAACAGGTGTTGATAAAGACTGCATTCATGTATAAAAATGCAGAGAAAATAATGAGGCAAAATGAGACAACACAGGCTATCAAGTTATCAACATTTTCTTCTTTTACCATATCATTTACAAGCCTTTTCTGTCGGTGAGGCAAACCTGTGTATGGTAGAGAAAGGGCATAACGCTTTCCCATACAGAAAGGTAAAGAAAGGAAATAGACTGTTCCAATTTGAAAGTTCTGAATACAAAATTGACAGCGGTACAAATAGGATTCGTTTACAATAAACTAGCATATAAAATATTGAATAAAATAAAATATTGAGGTAAAAGGAGAATCAGCACTTTCTTCATTTGACTCATGAATTTCCAAAGCCTTTTCTAATAGGGACTTCAAAACAAGGTCTTTCCAGGAAAGGGTTAAAGTATTTAGTTGATCCATAGATCGAGTAAACAAACATATTAAGTGCCTTGCATTCTTTATCAGATATGATCTGCATAATCTGATTAAAGGGATATAGTGATATCCTCGGTGGGGAGTCAAAACCTTGTAACTCCAGCTTATTCAAGCTTTAGTTACGAGGATTTGACTCCCCACCAACGATATGTGATAAAATATACCTGGTCAAAACAATTCCTCACTTGAAAATTCCAGAACCCATAACATAGGACTTCTTTCCTTGCAATGTGATGACTTTTAGTATTCTGTTAGAGGTTTATGAGATGTAAAGTCATGCAAAATTTCAAGACTCTAGGCCAAATAGTCTTTGAGAAAACTGTGTTTCAGTGTGAAACCTTAAACCCCACAACATAGGGCCAATTTTTCTATAAGCACAATTATTTGAAGTATTTTGGTAGAGGACATTGAGACAATACTACATACAAAATTTCAAGACTCTAGACCTTATAGTTTGGGAGGAGAAGATTTTTTAGTAATTGTGGACAGACAGACGGACGGACGGACGGACGACGGACGGTGAGCGATCACAATAGCTCACCCTCAGCACTTCGTGCTAAGGTGAGCTAAAAAGCTGAAATCACCAAAAATCTGAAGATTCTCATCCCTGATATTATGAACACATTATTGAGCAGCTGAATATATGTACCGTGTATTAACCCATTACCAAACAATAAAATTTTAGGGCGGTCCAAATTGAAAGATCATGCAGACGACAATTTAAATTGAATAATTTTTTTCATTTTTAGGTCTTTTTGTATAGAAAACATAGTGGGAAATGAAGAATTTGCTTGTCACAAGCAAATTCTTCTTTCTCCACGATGTTTTCCATGGCCATTATTTTGTGGGGAGTCAAAAGGAGTCATTGTGTGGTTATGGGTAAATGATATTTTGTTCAAATAGAAAAAAAATGTCCCAAACAAGACCTTGATTTTAAGTTTTTAATGGGAAAGGCTTGGGAAAACACCGAGTCTCTTAGACAAAATAAGAAATTGATAATTGTCAGCAATTTCTCTTTCTCTTTTCTCAATGTTTTTGCTGTACTGTAGTAGCATTCATATTGTCATCTGCATCAAGTTCCGAGTGGACCAACCTAAAATGTTGTCATTTGGAACAGTGTTGAACCATCATAATTATCTATATTTGCACCCTTTCACAAAAACAAGTATTTGGGCTTGCACTCACATATTTTATTGAAAGGGCTTACAGATTACAAAATCAAACCTTATTCAAAGTAGAAAATCTGTAAAATCATATCATAGAAAATATTGCAGGACACAAAGAAAATGTTGAATATCTGCATTCTCTTCTTTTTGTTTAACCCTTTCCCAGACAAGACCTGGTTTTCTCGTCCCTGATATAAAAGGCTTGGGTAAACATCGAGGCAAAAGAAGAAAATGATGATTATCAGCATTTTCTTCTTTTGCCTCAATATTTTCCCTGCTATATTGTACCAATAGCCCATCTTTTTCAACATCCATTTTGTAGTCTGCTACAGCTTTCAAATTAGACAACCCTAATATTTTGTTATTTGGGAAAGGGTTAAATGTTTTTCTAGTTTAATTCTACTAGACACATCAAAACCAGACATTGCTGGGAAGAGGGTTAACCCTTTCACAAACAACAAAATTTTTGGGTGTTCCAATTTCAAAAACTGTCACAAAAGACAAAATGGAAGTTAATTAAGATATAATTTGTGTAAAAATGACATAGAAAATATTGAGACAAAAGGAGAAATGCTGGTTATCAGCAGTTTCTTCTTTTGTTTCAATGTTTTCCTAAGCCTTTTCTATTAGGGACATCAAAACCAGGTCTTGTTTGGGAAACGGTTAAATTTGGCAATCACAACATGCACCAGGCTGACCAACATTGGAAAAACATGGAGGCAAAACGAGAATGTGATACATGTAATAAGTACTACTACATCCATTTTGTAGTCTGCAACAGCTTTCAAATAAGACAACCCTAATATTTTGTTATTTGGGAAAGGGTTAAATGTTTTTCTAGTTTAATTCTACTAGACACATCCAAACCAGGCATTGCTGGGAAGAGGGTTAACCCTTTCCCAAACAACAAAATTTTTGGGTGTTCCAATTTCAAAAACTGTCAAAAAAGACAAAATGGAAGTTAATTAAGATATAATTTGTGTAAAAATGACATAGAAAATATTGAGACAAAAGGAGAAACTGCTGGTTATCAGCAGTTTCTTCTTTTAATTCAATGTTTTCCTAAGCCTTTTCTATTAGGGACGTCAAAACCAGGTCTTGTTTGGGAAACAGATAAATTTGGCAATGACAACATGCACCATGCTGACCAACATTGGAAAAACATGGAGGCAAAATGAGAATGTGATAATTAGTACTTTCTCCCTTTGTCTTCATATTTTGTGCTAAGCTGACAAAAGTCCAAGTTGCATTGATCAGTAATTCAGCATCCTTTTTGTTCTCTGCAGTTGCTTTCAATTTTGTCAAATTCTAGATTCTAGTCATCAGGGAAAGGGTTTATCTATGACGCCTTTTGACATCTCGCAAGATAAATGCTAAGGAAAACATTGTGGAAAAAGAAGAAATTGCTTGCAATAAGCAATTTCTACATTTCCCACACTGTTTTCTAAACAAAGAGTTGGAGAACTTCAAAATTTCTTCACATCATTGAAAATGCCGTCTGCAACTTCTGTCAATTTGCTCATGTTTAAAATTTTGTTGTTTGGGTTAATCTCTGATCTCAAATGCTGTCACAGTTTGTATCACACTTCACTTTTTTTATCATCGAAATATGAATGATCATTATGAGGTTTGTCCTGGTTATGGTCAGTCAACATCGGAGTTTCGTCCATTCCATTTAGAGATTCAGTGCCGGAATCAGAGGAATTGTCTTCCATTTTGTCATTACTTGACGAATCATTACCACTAAGACGAAAGTCAGACAAAGAATTTGATCGACATCTGACTCCAAAAGCACTGTTATAAGATTCAGGTCTCTTTTCATATGTGTGATCTAAGATGACCACTTTAGAATTGTTTCCACTTTTTATTGTTTGTTTGTCTGCACTTCCCGATACATCACATGTTTTATCATCTCCTACCCTTTTTTTGTGTTTAGTAACTATAACTGGCCATCTCCGATTATTTTCGTCTACTATATAACTCAATGACTGATATGTATGATCAACAAATGGTGATTTTGGAAAGCGCACAGCTGGATTCTTTTTACAAGATAGAGGGGGGTGATATAACATCGTTTGTTCTGACCTTTTACGCATTATTCTATCTGACTTGGATTTGCCACTCAAATCATACGAGTGATCATGTAATGGTGACCAGAAATAATTTATATGTAACCCAGAGTTATCATGCGCAGAGTAATTGTGATGTAACCTAGAGTTATCATGCGCAGAGTAATTGTGGTCAATTTTCATTCTTTCTTTGCCCAATGACTTGACGGGACCAGATCGTGTGAGAATCCAAATTGAATCATCCAAGGTTGTATTTGATTGTAATGTCATTCTGGAAAGATCTGGGTCAGACTTTCCATGCAGTATGCCGTCTGTAAATACATCAACTGTCTGAACATTGAGGTTTTCTGTTGAAAGACACTTTTCCGATATACTGTCAAAACCGGTGACATCCAAGGCACTATCACTGGATTTATGGTGAGGTAGTTGGTAATAGTATGGATCCTCAGTAAACAATAACTCCTCTTTACTGTCTGATATGTCATCATCAGATAGGCCTTGATCTGGATCTCTGTATGATGAATAGCTGTGCTCTTTTTGAACACCCGTTTTGTTAGTTTTTGTTAAATCACAGTCCCTGGAAAAATAACTGTGGTCTTTTTCTTTATTTTCAAAAGCTTGTTTTCTGTCTGAGTAAGCATAAGAATGTTCACCCGTTGACGGTTCCTCTTTTACCACAGATTGTTTACCAAATGACACGAAGTTCCCTTCCTTCTCCTGTTCTGGAAAAGGGTCACTTTCGATTCGACTTTGCACCATTATCTCCACGCAACCGTTTGGAGTAACATCATCTGCTTGTGCCATTTTATTATTTGATTGTCCGAGTCTTCGTTTTCTGTCTGTATTGGGTTATTTGCGCCTTTATTCGGCAATTAAATCGATTATTTTTACCACGTTCTGTGTCCTTTGATTGTTGTTGTAGACGTCAAAGGTCAACGAGCAAAAGGTCATTTCCGGGATTACCGGAAGCGATAATTTCTCTAAATGTAGGTGTCACTACATCTCTTTTTTAGGATCATTTATTTCCAAACGTTGTTATCTTACAAAAAACGATTTAGAACAGAGAAATCAGGGAAAGAGGTCCATGTTAAATCATTATATCAGCATGGAATCAGATCGGCCTATGGAAACACTTAAAGACGAGTTTGATTCCCAAGAAATGAGCATCTTTTCAGCGCATGCATACAGGTCTGTTCCTAGCTAGGAAGTTAAAGATCGGGAAAGATTAGCTTTAAAAAAGACCCCCACAAAATAAAATGAAATGAAATAAATAAGACAAGATAAGAAGACAAATCATGTTATATATGAACAGGGGGTCACAATAATATCGGACAACACAATATTAGGCGTATTCGACTGCAACATTTTCGTTAAGTAACGCTTAGCTCCGCCCACCTGCGCAGACCATCACCATTAGTCAACGATTTTCGTTCAGTCGAATACAAAATACGGAATTAGTTAACGAGAATGTCGCCATTTTGAAATATGTGCATCGTCGACATTTCTCGTTACTCTTCGGTAACGGAAACACCCGATGAAACCTCATCGTGTACATCCGTAAATGAAACACAATCTTTCTTGTTTTTAGATTGGGCTATTTATAGCCCAATCTATTATAACCAGTTTTTCACTCCAGACATCACTCCAGACACTACGTTCTAACCCTAACCCGCTGAGCTATGTGTTCAAGCCAAACTATGTTATTTCAAACACCACAGAAACATCCTTTATCAGTCAATATCTTCAAAGTTTTTCATCTCTTTCACTTTTGCGACAAATAAGGAGAGGGTTGATAATTACATTTGATGAAATTTTCCCTTAAATTAAATGCCTATTAGTATTTTCAGCGTTTTTACAATCTTATCCGTTGAGTAAAGAGCTTGAAAGCAAAATAGTGTAACTCTCAGATAAATTCCATATAGTTACAATATTACTGCTCTGACTTTCAATGGTCGTTTACCAGTGAATGCATTGCCAGGTGTTTAACTGGGTCACTACTTGACACTGCCACTGTAGCCCACTGCCACCTTAGCCCATTCACTAGATACAATGTGTGCGCTTTACCCATTCCTATATTCTGACACCTTTAGGTTCCCATGAAATATTATGTGTTTGGAAAACATGGTAGAAAATGAAGAAATGGTTGTGAAAAGCTAGTTCTTCATTTCCCACAATATTTTCTTCTCAGAAAGACCAAACAAAGTAACGATTTATTTGCTTGAAATTGGGTTAAGGATTTATTCTGCATTGATCGCTTTATCTTTATTGTTTTTTTTAACTCAGTGTGTTAAAGGCTCTTCCAAACGACAATATCTTAGAGTGGTTCAAATTAGAAAGAGTTGCAGACGACGAAACGGGTGACGATAAAGATGAAATCATGTTATGTACAATGAAGCACAGAAAACATTGGGACAAAGAAGAAATTTCCGGTTATCTTTGTATGTTTCATATTATTTGCTTCACAACAATGTCTTGTTTGGAAAAGGACGAATGGTTCGAGGCTATAGAGAATAAACACTGTGATTTAAAATTATGTTAATCAAAGTAAAATCATCGTCTTAGTTTTGCCGTTTTGTAGAATTTTAACATTTTTACCATATATACTGTTCTTAGACTGATCATTTGATCCAATGAACAAGTGCATTCTATTTAATCGAAATATGTTTGCAGACCGAGTTGCAGATCAGAGATCAGTAAGGCTAAGCCTCTATAATGGGTCTGTACTTGGTATTATTCTGATTGGCTAAGAATAAGAATAATTCAACATGTTGATTTAATGTAAAATCCGGTAAAGTGTAACATTTCCTTTTCCCAAACAGCCTCACCTTTTGGATTCACCTGAAGGGTGTACATTCAACTTGTTTTTATCACCTTTGCACGTTTGCCTACACATTGATTAACCATTTTCCAAACGATGACGCCTTTTTACTCGCTTCATAGAAAATGCTTAAAAACCATCGAATAGAGAATGGGGCAATTTTGAAAATCAGCATATTGTCCTTTTGTCACAATATCAATTTCTCAGTGATGCCCAATCTACAGTGCTGACAGCACTTTGATTATCTTTAAATATCCTTTTAATTCTATCAATATTTAAACAAATTTGCCCATAAAATTGCAATAGGTACATATTGCAATGAATTTAAGCTACATTATTAGTAGATTTGTCTACTTGTTTTGTCACGTGACATACTTAACGCGGAATTTTTTTCGTTAAGAAATTACTTAATTTTATGACGTCATTCTGTCAGTCGAATGAAAATAGTTAAGTAACGAAAAATAATTAGGCAACAAACGGTTCAGTCGAATACGCCTATTGTTTGCAATATTTCGTCGCTTTTCATCGAAAACCTCGTAACTGCAGCTTAAAGTGTCCATTGATTGGCAAAATCAAACTCTTTCTAAGAACCAAATATCAAAGTTTCTACAATTTTTTAACATTAGAAGTGTTTTTATTTCGTCTTTTGACTTGGATATTTTGGTCTTTTCCGATCTTTACCGAACAAAAAACGCTAAACTTCCAATTTGAAGTTATGACGTCATACCGGCCACTTAATGACGTCATGGCAGGAAAAAACGGGAAGTCATGGGTCATTTCCCGGTAAGCCTGAGATCTGACAAAGTAAAGTGTCCGACTTTTCTATCATAAAGCGACTTCTCAAATCGATACTCAAAACACGGAATTTATCCTTGGTAAATGTTAGAAAAAATGTTAAAACAGTCAAAGAATATGTCGTTAGTGAGTGAACGAATGTGCCAAAGAACGGTTTAAGTTTCTCTGTATTACTCTGACGATCGAGAAATGGATAAAAACTGAAACTTCGCTTTAAGACAGAAAAGTCGAACACATCTGTGTCAGAAACCTCATGTTCTAAATTTGGGCGGAGTCAAGCCACGGTATGACGTCATTCAGTGGAGATTTACGGAAATTGCCGATCTTAATTTCCTTCCAAGTATCGACGTAAAGAAAAGCAAATAAAACTTTTAAAACAATCGAGTTTGACGGATCTTTTATAAAACACGTTGATTTAATGATTTTCTTCTAATATACGGCGAAATCAACTGTCGAGCTTGGTAGCCTTTAAGGTAAGTTTGGACTCGGAGGTTACTTTTTATCCGCCCAATGAATGTTTTTTTATTTGTACATATGTTGTACAGTAACATTTCCTGAACAAAATATAAAAAATAGAGTAAGTTTCCTCGCTCGGTTTCGTGTCAGAGTTATCTGCCCTTGACTAGTAATGACCATTTTTGCAAAATTACCCTTGCGTTTTAAAGTCATTTAGCAAGTTATTCTGAATGTATGATTTCAAATTTTATATCAATTTAGAGACTTAATATATGCACAAAAGTGATGATATGATTGAAAGAAATATTCTAAAACCATCTTCTAGAGAAAAAAATAGGGGAAAAGTTGAAAAATCACATTTTTTAGAAAATTTTGCAACTTTTTTTTCAGTTCGCCAAAGAATTACTCAATGAATATTTCTTTTAAATATTTTGAAGATAATACCAAGAAATATTTTTACACAAAAAATCAGCACACCTTTCCACGAAAATTACAAAGATATTTGACTTTATCTTACACCACCTGTAAAGTAACTCGCGTTGTGTTCTTTTTAACTATTTAATAATAACATTAATAATAACGTCCAAGTCATTTTTAAACAAATTAGCATATGTAGGTGGTGGTGGAACTTCGATTATTCTATGTCTGAATATCTGCCCGTGGGCGCTGGCTTTTATAGTGGAATCAATGGACATGTCCAAGGTCATGCCCATTTAGGAATACGGACAGTGAAAACCTAGAACAATGACTGGCATTGCTCCAGGAATTAGACGATTGGGGTTCTAGATGCCATAACAATTTAAGTAGACTGTAATCAACAATAAGATAGTATGTTCTTGTGTGAGTGACCAGTTCTAGATGCCTAACAATTTAAAGTATTCTCAATGCCATAATAATTTAATAAGTTAAAGTATACTGTAGTTACAATAGATAGTGAGTGACCCTTTTGTTTTACATCTTGCCTGATAAGCTATAAGTTTAATTTTGTCATCTTGAATACCGGTCAAGGTAGCGAATTTCTCTACATTTTTTACCCATTCTTTAAATTCTTTGGGGTTACTACCATCAAAATTTGGAACAACCTTAGCAATACCCTGGGCCCCCATAGTAGTCGTCAAATTGCTAATCTGAGAATCAACAGATCTAAACAAATCAATAAATACCTGTTCTGCCATCATGAAATACGCAAAGGAAGGAAAAGGAAGCTACTTACGGTTGTTGAATTACCAATTTATCCATACACTTTCTTCAGCGTCAGATATTACAAATTGTCCAAAAAACAACGGCAACCCAAGTTCATTTGGCAAATTGAAATAATGTCAATTTCAATTATCTGCCGGCACGGCACCAAATAAATTACTCGGCCTCTATGTAAAGTAACTCGCGTTGTGTTCTTTTTAACTATTTAATAATAACATTATTAATAACGTCCAAGTCATTTTTAAAAAAAATTAGCATATGTAGGTGGTGGTGGAACTTCGATTATTCTATGTCTGAATATCTGCCCGTGGGCGCTGGCTTTTATAGTGGAATCAATGGACATGCCCAAGGTCATGCCCATTTAGGAATACGGACAGTGAAAACCTAGAACAATGCCTGGCATTGCTCCAGGAATTAGACGATTGGGGTTCTAGATGCCATAACAATTTAAGTAGACTGTAATCAACAATAAGATAGTATGTTCTTGTGTGAGTGACCAGTTCTAGATGCCTAACAATTTAAAGTATTCTCAATGCCATAATAATTTAATAAGTTAAAGTATACTGTAGTTACAATAGATAGTGAGTGACCCTTTTTTTTACACACCCACCCTGTTTTAGCCTAATTATGACAATAACATCTATATTTAAAAAAATATCTACAATTTTCTTGCATATGTTTACAATTAGAACAATGAAATACTCCATTTGACATTCACCATCACAAAAATGGGAATGTTTCGCTTCAAAAATTTGATGAAAATTGTAGCATGGACATTTGGTGCCGCAGAATAAACACAAAATCTGTAGGCTAAGTCGGGTGACCGCTCTCCAGACTTACCTTAAACAAGCTGCAGAGGTTTTAGATGAAAAGCAGCGAATTTCTACGCTAACACAAAAGGCTATTTTACTAATAGGCCCACATCTACTAACAATACTTATAAGGTGGGTTTTTAAAATCTTCTGTAACTACTTTAATCTGGGTCTAAATTAACCCTTTCCTAAAACAAAAACTGATGTCAAAAAGCCTGGAAAATATGGAGACAGAAGACGAAAATACCGATAACCAGCTATTCTCTTCTTTGTCTCGTTTTTCTGTGTACACAAAATTCATCTTTATAATCCCCATTCTGTTTCTGTTGTCGACAGCTTCAGTGGTGGATCCAAAGAAGGGGAGGAGGGGTCGGTGCTTCAAACGCAACCCATCCATAGCATGATTATTTCAATTTCATACAGAAAGTCAGTCAAAATTGTGTAATACTAGTAAAACGAGCCCCACTTTTTATATACTCGAACAACATTTACAAAAATCCTGGATCCGCCACTGAGCTACTGGATTGGGAAAGATATAGTTCACTTTTTTGTTGATTATGAAAGGGTTAAATTTTTGCCTGTTTAACCATATCCTAAATGAGGTCTGGTTTTGATTGGAGTGAGAAAAAATTGAGAAAATGATGATAGTCAACATTTTTTTAGCTCCACTGGCCTTTCAGGCCAGCCGGCTATTGTCATGGCGGTGTGTCCGTCGTGCGTGCGTGCGTACGTGCGTCCGTAAACTTTTTCTTTAAAAATCTTCTTCTCGAAGAATATAATATCGATTTCAACCAAACTTCACATGAATGATCTTTGGATTACCCTCTCTCAGATTCCTTCAAAGAATTTGAATTGAACTAGAATAACTTGAGTTATCTGCCCTTGAATGTCAAAATAGCTGGTTTTGTCTTTGTTTTAACTTTTAAATCTACAAATATTGACAAATCAAGGCAAAACTTGGACAGAATATATATAAGCATTATATACTGTCTGGGTGTAATTTTCAGCTTGATCGGAATCTTACATAATGAGTTATGTGCCCTTGAATTTGACAAAATTGCCATTTAGACTTTATTTTCACTCTAACAACCACAAATGTTAACCAATCAAGATGATGCTTGGAAAGAATCTCGTTGACAACAAGATCTTCAGCATGATCGCACTGTTACAATCTGAGTTATGTGCCCTTGAAATTGACAAAATGTCAGTTTTCGACATTTTTTTAACTGATATAGACAAAATTGAAACAGAATGATAGTGACTATAAGATCTTGCATGAGTTTAATTTTCGGCTTGATTACAAACTCACATACTGAATTATTTGTCCTTGAATTTGGCAAAATCACAGTTTTCAATTTTATTATCGCTCTAACACCCCCAAAATATTAGTCAATCATTTACTTTCTGTTTTCTTTGACCACATGATTGCTGCTTTTTACTTTGTTTTCGCTGTAAGAACCACAAGTATCGAAAAATCAAAACTTGGATTAAATATTAAAAAAAATTCAGGCCTGTGGAGCGACTCAAGACCTTCAGGTCTTTCTTCATTTAGCTTCCAAAGCTTGAGTTCTATCTTGTAAGTCTATATGAATCACATATTGAATAGCATCTATTCCATCGTCTGTAGCAGCTTTCAAATTGGACAGGTCTAGATTTTGCCGTTTTGAGAAAAGTATCCATCGTACCCGAAAGGAAAGCATAACAATGGCTACGTCAAAAACACCGTAGGTTTATAGCCTGCCAATTCAAGCTGTACTTACAGCATTTTCGAACGTAGCCGACAATATAGATAAAATACAGAGTAGCGGATGCTGCGTAAAGTATAACGTTAATTACCATACTGTATTTGATATGGGACAAGGGCAGATCAGTTTATCTCGATAATCAGATAACAATAAAAATTATCACTGGTTCATTTTGAATTTAAATGTTTAGCCTATTACTTGTGTTTTTGTGATTAATTAGTAGAAAGCAACGCAAAATAGACGTAGAATCTGAATATTCTTCCAGATCTAATCGCGCCACGCTTGTCCCAGGCGTATTGATAACAGTGAGAAGACGTTTTTGGATTTAACATGTGATGATACAAGGTAATCAGACATTTTCATACATTCAATCGTTTCGTTTTCATAAGGTGGGAGGGGGACAGTCTACGATCTTTATGTTCTTCTACCTTCCATTTGACCGACAGTTCTGATCATAATAATAGTGAATCACATTTCTTATTATTAAACGAAGAAATCGGCTCCATGCTGGCTTCTTAATGCTTATGCTACCTTCCTGAATGCGTTAAGTTGGCACTGAAACCGTGTGTGAAAATATAGTTCACATAGCCCGACCACGTCAAAACTGCCTGCTTTAGTTCAATAATCTATACCAGTCTTTAGAGGCCAAATCAGCTCAGCCAGCTATTTGAATACAAACATCGTCTTTGATCAACCAGCACATGTATGCGCAGAGTTCTCCACAGAATAATTGACCAAACGTCGACTGTCAATCAAAAAGATCGATTAGCCAATGGACGATCAGAAAAATGGCATGCTCCAATTGTTCTTCGTTGCATGTGTTATTGTATCGATTTATCGACTGACAATCAAAACAATCGACATGCCAATGGCAAAGAATTTTGTGCTAACAATAGACTAGGTTTACTGTTATGTTTTGATGAACCATCGGTGTTGTTATAAAATCTCGTAACTACGGGTCGTAGTTACGAGATTTTATAACAATACATACGAAATACTATTTTGTTGTCCGAATTTACGTCACGATTTACTGGATAAAAATCGTTCCCTATAAACGATCACATCCCCATTGTTTGTCTTAAATGGTACGTTGGGCGGAGCGATCTGTCGATTGGCGTTTGGTTAATTTGAAGCTGTAGTGGCATTTTATATACTCCGCAAAAGAGCTAACGCATCGCTTTTTAAAATTGCATAACTTCTTTATTGTTAAAGATTTAGACTTATAATTTGGCATATGTTTATCCCACAAGAATCTGCACTCATCCATATAACTACTTCTAAGTTTTCTCTCTTATGTGACCGCGTCATACAAAAAGGGGACAAAAACAGTTTTCGACTCGTGTAACTTGTGATACTTTTCAATCATGTTTGTTTGAATTGATTTTGAAAGCTGGTTTATTGTGGGATTTAAGTCTGAACAAAATAATTCCTTATCTAACGTAACAAGGCCTGTTCGTGGACAACTTAGCTCGCATGGACGCATCTTTTTGAAAGAAAATGTCAATTTTTCAAGGTCAAGGTCACAAGGTCAAACTTTATGGTCTCGTGTGAAAGGTCTTTGTGGGACCTGTCTATGTGTGAAATATCAAGACTGCATCTCATACAGTTCATAAGATATAGACCGATACGTTTTTGTCTATGTAAGCGACGTCGCCGTCGACGGCAACAATGACACCAACGACACTTGTGTCGTAACATTACCTCTACGGGAATAAATTACGCGCGCACAAAAGTGTTAAAGCTGTCGGTTTGTTAAATGAAGGGTAGCTTTTCTGCAAAGGGACTCTTTCAGCCGATACGAAAGGTTTGAAAGTTGTGCACGAATTTCCCATTTTAATCAAATTTCAGCATTTATGAATTTAAGAATTAAGGGTGCCCTTATTAAAAGTTAAATATTTCACAACATGCTGTAGCATTTGCTATGAAATTTCATAGGCTTCTTATCAAATGGTGGTGGTCGGCATGTGAAAATTTTGAAGGTATTCTGTACATTCATTACAAAAATATTAACAAAGATCTGAGTGATGCGTTAGCAGTTTTGCCGAGTATATAAGTATCATAAGCCTTAAAACGCATAGTGTTTGTACAAATAATTGTGAATAAAAACATAATGGGGGAAGAAGAAATTACTCATTTGGAGCAATTTCTTCTTTTCCCATAATGTTTTTATACACGATTATTACAATTATAGTTTCAAAATTGCATTATTTATCTGCTTTTGACATGAAATAACTCTAAATGTCTCTAACTTGTGGTCATTTGGAAGAAATTAAGATGTATGGGTACTTTTGAAGCTGTAGGGACATTACACTAATTTGAATGAAGCTGTTGTGGGCCGATGCAGCTTATTGGGCTGGGCAGGACACTGATGCGTTTATAACGGAATGCCTATCATTATCTTATTACAGGCCCGTAGGAACAGGGGGGGCTAAAAGGGGGGGGGCTAAGCCCCCCCCCCCCCAAAGTTGGCCAAAATTTCCAAATTTTCCTTATTTCACACTGAAAATTTTGGGAAAATTCAATTTAGCCTCCCCAATATTCAGACAATGAGGCTTAAGCCCCCGCCCCCACCCCCCCCCCCCCCCAATATGAAATTGCTTCCTACGTGCCTGATTATTGCTTTATTTGGTATTTACGTAGCGCTGATTCTATGGCAAAATTGAAAACCTGACAATTCATTGCTTGTTGCAACATCTGATTTTAACACCCCTTCTAAAACAGTTAATATGAAATAGGATCTATAATCAGTTTGCTATGTGGTGCAGTGATTAAAATGCATGTCCTCCGTTAACAGGGTTTTCAAGCCACAGAAACAATCCGGATACTGGTAAAATATTCTTCCTTCTTAATCAATAAGCCGAGACACACAAAAAACAGGATTTCGCATTTCTTCAAAAACCTCACAACTACATTATGTTGAACTATGAAGTTACGATGTTTTTGGAAGGAATGCAGCAATATGTAGGTCGTTATTGTTGGGTAATAATTCTGAACGTTGGCCTTGTTAGAATTGTTGGTAGAGCCTATGGACTAATGTAAAAAAATCTATCACACGTTTTCAACGAATTACTGGACACGCGGACCGCCTTTAATTCCCTATCCGGACCAAGACATAGTTTTGAAGAACGTTCAAAATGTTGTAACTTTTAGAAATCGTTAGAGTTGAAAATAAAAATTAATGCTTAGGACAAGTATTTTCTTATGTTACCTCAAGGATTTAAGAGTCGTAAATTTTGTAAGCATTTTCTTGGTTTGCCTCAATGTTTCTAAAACCTCTAAACATAGTCTTGTTTCGGAAAGGGTAAAGCGAAGATCATCACGGACGAGTTATTGTGTTGCCCTGGAAAATGAACCGACGAAAATTAATACAAATAGAAATCAAAATAAAAATGAATCAAGATTACATAGTTCGACGCATATTAATTAAACAACGCTGTTATGTCTTTGCATGTCTTACTGAGGCAAAGATCTCGGAGCACCAGAGCTTGTAAAGACCGGGTTCGATAAATGATATGGGCTCAGTAAATTCGTTGAGAGGCAGGGTTTTTGAAGTTTTGTTGTTTTGTTAATTAGAAAAAGGGCATCAGCTATTTTCCACTAATTATAAATTTTTAACTAATAATCATAATCAGTACATGTACTAATGTCATGTGGATGAATACATTATAGTTATCAAACCCTTTATCTGATTACCCTTTCACAAAGATTTTTACACTGCTCTTATTTTTAAGATATCACAAACAACACACCCTCTGTAAAAAGTAGACCAGTTGTTTTGTAATAGTTTAGAAAATAGTGGGTGAAAAGAAAAGACGAAATTGATGGCAATCATTAAGGCCTTCTTTTCGCTCAATGTTTTCCGATCTTTTTTATCCGGGGAAGTAATAGTCAGCAATCTGTTTTGGAAAAGGATGAATAATAGAGCTTTATCTATGTAGCGGTTTATTTTTATTTACTTGGAAAATTGATATTTTTCGTCAGTGGATGCTGACATCAGATTAATCGTCAAATTTCCGTACGGTTTGTTGAGTAATACCCCCCCCCCCCCCCCCCACACACACACACACACCAAACGACAATGTTCACTACGTCGCGTATTCTGTCAAAAATCTTCTGCAAGTTTAAGTGTATATTTCATGGGATTTGAAAATTAATACCCCCCTCACACATACCTCGCGACCTTACTGCGTCCTTACTGCGACCTTGCTACGACTCAGGACGCAGCACAGTCGCCATAGACGCAGCAGGGACGCAGCGAGGTCGTAGCAAGAACCCCAAGGACTCACAAGGTCGCAGACCGTCGGCGACTATTTTGAACATGCACAAAACAGTCGCAGAACCTCTGCGTTCTTACTACGTCCTGGTTAGGTCGTCGTGGGGTCTCAGTAGAGTCGCCATAGTCGCAGCAGCATCGTAGTAAGGACGTAATAAGAACGCAATTTAGACGTTGTACACTCGCACTAAGGACGCCGCAGAGTCGCCGATGAAATTACAAGAAATTGCTCATTTCATACTATATTGTCTACAAAAAAATGTAATAATTCATTCACCTGAAAATGACGTCTTTGTAAAAATCTTTGAATTTGGATCAGTATAAATTTTTGCCATTTGGTATATACGTCAAATTTATTGATTACTTAATTTATCTGAATCCGCGACTGGGTCAACTTGTAGCACTTTAGAGGCCCCGTTCGTTTGCCTCGTCCGCCTCTCATCTTTGGAATAATATACTGAAAACAAGTGAAAACGCTACACCTACATTGCTTGTCATATTTCTTCTAAATACAACAAGTAAAAAATCAAACGACAGTGTTTCGAATTGTTCATTGACTTGGTTGTTCCATACACTAAACGTTTTGTGGATCTTAATTACGGGGATGAAAAACGGACCCTTTTAATGTGACAGGGGTCCGTTTTTCAGGTGTACAATTTGAACGGAAATTTTACACAATTTAAACCTTCAGAAATCCAAGCAGAAGAATGCAAACCATGCCGAACTGCACGGAATGGTAGTTCGACAAGTTACCAGTCAGGAAATGTAAAGAAGTTTGCATAAAATTGTTGCAGGGTTTAGAAAATGATGTTTGAAAAGCAGATATGTCATTATGTTCCAAAGCTCGAGATAATTTTACAACGTAATCTCCATAGGAAATTGAAGTCGCAGTTGCATGGACATCTGGGAACAATCCTAGTCGAGGAAAGGGTTCAAAAATCCCCTGTAAGGCATACTTGATGTTGCAAAAAAAATCAATCGAAAACCGTCATAAATTTGTGACTATCAAACATTTAAGTTCCCTATTTGTTTATATCAAAGGGAGGTAATTCGCAAAATTGACAGATAAGACCTTGATTTTAGAGCTTGCTACGAGAGATAAGTGAGATTTTAAATGGTTTTTTGGCAACCCGGATATGACCAATTCCGAAAAAATTATGAAGAGTTTTCTGCGCATGCGCATATGCGGCATTAGATGAAATTAGCTCTAAGCGTATCAAGGGCTGTAACTCTGACGATAAAGGACACAAGGCAATGAAATTTCGACAAAACGATTGCTGAAAGCCTGGGAAAGAACGTCAAAATATATTTCATGCTATTTGTTCGATACTTTTCCAGAAATAAGAAATCTTGCAGTGTACAGTATAAATGATTTAACTTTAAACTAATTAAATATACACCTTCACTCGTTGAAGGCCAGACTCAAAATGATATTTACTGGAAAAAGGTATTATTTTCATAGACGTAGCAAGGACGTAGTAGGGTTGTCTTACAGTCGCAGAACAGTCGCCGGACAAACGCAATAGTCGCCGTAGAGTCGCCGTAAGAACGCAAAGGACGTAGCACAGTCGCAGCTGGGTCGCCGATGATCGCCGTGGGGTCGCCGTAGGGACGCAATACAGTCGCAGTGGAAACGCCATGGACGTAGAAGGGTCGTATCGAGGACGTACAGAAAAACAAACAGAACACAAGACTGGCGAGCCCCGGACCGTCGGCGAGAGAAATTTGGAAATTTGAAAGAAACCAAACGAATTTCGAAAGAAAAATGCTATTTTACTAGTTTTCAGGTCGCAGTAAGGTCGCGAGCTATGTGTGAGGGGGTATAATCCCCCCGAATGTGGTTCCGTAAATATTGACCTGAGCCTTTTAAATATGCAATGAGTAGTTTTAATGCGAAATTATCACTCTCCAACACATGTTGACACGAGAAGCATGATTGTGCAGAATACAAAGTCATAATGCATATGGAAACTATCGACTCTGCTCGACAGTGAAGATTGCTGGCGAGTATCGATTATTCCGTGTCACAATTACTCATTTCATATTCACCGGGTTCAGGTCAATATTTTCGGAGTATACCATTGAATATGGACATATTTGTTGTAGTTTCGGCCGGGGCAGGAGTAATCAAAGTCGCTATATGGTGTTCTAGATTTATTAGTCCTTCTTATTAACCACAATTTTGAATATTCATATGCATCACTCTTTCGTTACGCATACGCTACACGTTCCACTTTGAATTCCGTACGTGCGTGATGTTTTCTTAATTAAAAAGTCAACATACATGTATGTCTTACATTTAACTCTGTAGTTCATTTTGATTAATATCACACGCCTTAACCCTAAGAGACAACAGCCAATAATTGTATATATATTCATAACTCAGTCACGGTACGGAAACTACAGAGACAGAGCCAATGGCTCTGATATTCAAATCCTCTGGGGCGCTTCCGGTCATGTGTGGCTCTGTCTCTGGGATCACGATTTTTGGACAAAAACAGGTGAGTGTTCAACTTTGTTGTTCAATTATTTACTTTTGGTGCTTAAAATCGAAAAACCGAAATGTCGTAAGATGAAGGGATCGAAGCACCGGCAAGAAAATCGGCCTCTAAAGTGGAATATTTTAATATAATCCCACCAGGCGACGATTTTTGACACCACACACGATACAGGCTTTTGAAAACACTATGGAAAATGATATTAGCCTACTTGTGACAGACCATAGCCTAAATTTTCATTTTCCTAGTTTTCCACATAATTTCTAAGCTTTATCCCGTTGGTTCGTCAAAATTGGGTTTTATCTTGGAAAAGTTGGATATTGATGTTACATTTTCTATTATCCCTTAATGTTATTTTATTGATTATATTTTTGTTACTTCAGATGTCGAACAAACGACGCGAGAGTTATGAGATCCACATAAACCCATACAGAACAAGAACACCGACACCTCTACCACTCTCAACCGTACCTAGATCATCAAACCATTCCCCAGGAAGTGTTCAGGTACACCTATATAGTCGTTATGTCGACATCGGATTAGTCGAATTTCCGCTTCAGTCGAAGTGAAAGTCTGGCCCCGTCCTCACCAATGAATATCAAAACGTTAAATAAAATAATTTCGAAATAAATATAGCCATTGAAATTTAGTAGGAAAAGGATAGAAATTGCTCGTTTCGAGCAATTTCTTTCCTTTTCCTTCTATATTTCAATTATTAACGCACTTGATTAGCAACGAAAATGGTCAAATGGCATTCAATTCGAAATTGAACAAAATCGGATGAGTCGAACTCCGGATATGTCGAGATAATTTGACGGCCCCTCAGACTTCGACACAACGAGTGTCGACTGTAGTCCGGTCACGTATTATGGCACATATTTACATAATTTAGGCCAACTTCTGTAATCAACACAACATCGAAACACAAACTACTGTAGGCCCTATTTGCAAGTGATGGTTGGAATCTTACAGGTGCCTCCCACCTGCAAGATTCGATCCAACGCATGTAAAATTGTATTGAAAATCAAGAGCTAGAGATGAGATTATTTGTAGTTTTAAAAGTAGCTTTGAATTTAAACAGGTCTAAAATTTGTAAATAATCGATTCTTGCTGGTCGGTTAGAATGTAGGCCCAGTCTGGCCTACTGGTGTGACCCCTTATTCGCGTGACAACAACAACAACAACAAAAGTTTTTTCGAGCCAAAGATTAAAATTTAACAAAAACATAATCATACATGGTGTTCATAGGTCTGCAATATACATTATTATTATTAGAAAACAAACAAGAGTATCATTATAAAGATAGATGTATCACTACACTGTAGTCTGGTTAAGATCAGAATATTAGAGGGAGAAAAAATCAGTTGATTCGTACCCAAATGTCATCGCACCCATTTTTTCAAAGGATTTTTTTTCTGCAAAGAATCGATTTCCTCCATATGAATCTTATTTAATACATTCAGTGTTGAGTGTTATTTCTCATAATGTTAACCATAGAGTTATAATGTATTTAACAGGGATAAAGACTAGCAGGGGCCCAGTCACCCATGGCCCCTAGATTTTGGGCTGGGCCCCTGAATATTTAGAGAAAATGCCCATACCCTTAATGTTAAGTATTGAATTTTGCTATTCTGGGCCCCTAAGTTCAAATTGTCAGTCTTTATCCCTGATTTAAGATGAAGCTCGCAGTAGCAGCATTGAATAATTTCAATATAGGAAATAAATTATTTCTTCTTCTTTAGACGTTCCTTTGAACATATTTATTTTACATTGATTGGGAAGCAAGTTTTTTCAACTTATTTTAATCCCTCTCGATTCAGCTTTTATCTTCCGTTTTCTGTGTTTTGAAGGAAGAAGAGACAAAAGTAGATGGGGGTCAGTCAGAGACGATCATTATCCCGTCCAGTCAGTCTAGAGATGGGACGCCACTCATGAACGGTCATGGTCTGATTGACATGCCTACCTCAGAAACAACGCCATTGTTACGAAAACAATCGGGGTATTAAATTAATTTTTAATTTTTAATAATATTTTCATTTGTAGATTAACAATTAGATAGTTATTAGATAAATTGCATAGTTTTATGGTGCCACACATTGACAAAACTAGTTAATTGGCAGCTAGACAACAACAAAGCAAGATTTTGATTGGTCTATCACTTCGACTCACTTTTTAACCAGCTAAATGCGCGGGAATCGGCACAGTCTAGTTGTTATTCTCAGTCTATTTGGAAGTCAATATATTATTTATTTAGTCTTTTAGTCTTGCTTGCCAATTAATAAAATATTAATGAGAAGACAAAAAATATATGTAACTCTTGGCAAATAAATGAGCTACTCTATCTTGGACTAATTTCAAAGACAAGGCATTGCAATTGTTTGTTAAATGGAAAAGACCTACAATCATTACTACTGTTCTATAAATTCATACCTTGATAAGGCTGCTCCCTTAAGTACAGAACTTTTTTTCAATATGCAGGTATGACATAATGTTTTTTAGCCAGCAGTGATTTTTTTGGGTGTCTCAGGGGCCGAATTTCGGCCCCTTTCCCAATTATATTTATTTTAGCCTACTTTTTTCCCAATCTGAAGAAAAAATTCCCCATCACAATTTAGAAAATTCTCAAAACATCAGTAAAATTGCTTTTACAAGAACAAAGCAAAGCTAGAGCTACTCAATACCCATGACAATATAGGGATCTTTTCTGTTTATAAATAAATTCAATTAAAATAACACCTTATGTTATATGAGGTAAGTGTATAATGTTCGAAAATTCCCGATTTCAGGTTTACGCCATTTATTTTCCAAATTGGAAAGGCCCCAGGGCCCCTTCCCAAAATTGCCAAAAGAATCCCTGGCCAGACCATTTGTCCATGATTGGCCCTTTTTTCCTAGAATGGTCCATTAAATTCTAACCTATGGGCCAAAATGGTCAACATGTTCTAGAATGTATAAATATACACCTTGTCCTTACCAAAGTTGCAGTGAAACTAAGGCAGTCTTTAACAATTTGAGTTCAATTTCATGATTGCTATCCCAATTGACTAACTAGCACAATCACTAGATGGCCTATGAGAATAAAGAGTGGTTCAAAAGCTAGGTTACATTATGTAATTGTGACCCATCGTGCTAAAAGGGACCTTATAGGAAGTGTGAAAAATATCGACCCTAGTCTGTCTGCGCAGTCCGCGCAGCCAGACAAGGGCGGACACTTTTCACTTTTATGTGATTTCTAAATCAGGAATGTTTTCCCTATCTTACTACATGTTCATTTTTCACGTACAGTATCTAATTGACCTTTGCTGGGTCTGACAAACTTGTCAAAATTTGGTCTTTTGTAGTTCGGATAAGGTCCCTTTTAGCATGACGGGTCACAATTGTATCCTGGCTTATGACCCAAGCTTTTTCTACTGGTTGGCCGTCCACTCACAAGCCAAAGTTTCAAAATCCATCACTGACATGTTTTTCTCATGCTATGATTCAGACTGACGGAGATAGATTCCGAGAGTGACATAGAAGACACAGATGATGAGCCATTCTTCAGTAAAGGGAACCTATGGAAGAACAAATCTGTCTACCTGAATCAACTCAAAATTGCCCTTCTGTGCATAGCTGCATTTTTAAGCATTGTAAGTTGGATTGAACTCAAGCTTCGCTGGTTCGAACATGTTTTTTTACTTGTTTTTGGTCATTTGTGTGGAAAACATTGCGGGAAATGAAGAAATTGCTTGTGATAAGCAATTTCTTCATTTTCCACAATTTTTTCCAAAGCCTTTATCTTGTGGAGCGTCAAAAAGCGTCATAATTAATGTGGGACACAAATTTTTCAATGGCTCCAAGTCTATTGAAGACACAGATGATGAGCCATTCTTCAGTAAAGGGAACTTATGGAAGAACAAATCTGCTCATATCTTGAAATCGACTGAACTTTAGAGTGTCCATGAAGCAAAACCTGGATGGAAATTTCAACTTTGAGCCATTGTACCAGTCAGACTTCGTTACCCACCCCCAAACAATTGCATTTTCTTTGAAGAAAAATATGTTGGCTCTCGGTTAACGAAAGATTGGACAGATTATCTGTTAATTTGAAAAAGTTCCACCGTATTTTGTGAGAGAGGGGTGACGATCAGATTGAACGTAGAAAAATGCCTTGTGATAAAGAATAGTCTAGATGGTGCCAAGGCTCAAATTACGGACGCCTGTGAGTTGGTGGGCTCTGGGAAAAAAGTGTAACAAAATTATTTAATAATCAGTGGCGGGTCCAGAGGTTCATTTGAACCCCTCTATTTGCATATATTTAAAGCCCCACACAGAAATCCTGCATCTGCCGCTAACCATTGGAAAAAATACTTAAACTATAAGTAGTATGATTTTCACAATACTTCAAAAATTATGTTTTGGAGATATTACGTTGTCGATAATTATGTCAAAAGGTTGGTTTGTTTGTCTGTCTATAGCTTTTTAATGGGCTGCCAAATGTGGTTATATGATATGAGATATATTGGTTTCATCTTCTTTATTATGATGTACTTCATTAAGACTACTGTAAACCAGGAAATTATTTCGCGCTTTTTAAGTTAGCGTCTTTCGCGGGTGGGTGTGATCCGCGTACTTAAAACGCCGCGAATAGGCTACTTTCAATAAAAACGCGAACTTTAATCGCTTTGATAGTTTTTGTTTCGGGAAAACCTATGGGGAGATGTTTTATTTACACTAGACGTATTTGCTACTATATAAACAAGGGAAATAGCTTTTTCATAACAGGATGTAAGTGAAAAGTTTTTTTTTTTTTTTCATTTCAGACTACTTACGTTTTTATCCAAAAATAAATAGATATTGTGACATATTGAAAAACACGACATTGAAAGTTAAACCAACTTATTCAACTAGATATACCTGCTTGAAATTGAGAAAAGGGATCGTTTGGCATTCAAATGATAGCAAACGTCGATTGACGTTTAAAACCTCGTAACTGTAGTTGAAATTAACCACAGCTAAGAGGTTTGAATCGTCCTTCGATGATATTGAATAAAACTGTCATTATCGCTTCTCGACGCTATAGGTAAATAGGTGTGAGGTTAATGTAACGCTCAAATTCTATGCATTGTGTTACAAACTGTAATCCAGTATACTATAAAGTGTGAAATAAAACTATGGGTCGATTGAAACTTACTTCGACCAAACTGTCAATGGCGACTAAATATCGTAAATACAGTCATAATTGAATATGTAATTATCTGATTCCCCATATTATTCAACATATCAATTTTGCAATTTCCCCCATAGCGTGTTTTGTTTCGCGCGATTCGCGGACAGCATAGATCCGCGAACTTAAAACACCGCGAACAAGCCCGAGTGCATGAAAACGCGAACATTTCTTGACGCGAACTTATCCTGGTTTACAGTATATATTGTGAACAGAACTTCTGCCATACATTTAATTAATTTATTTTATGAAATTTTCTCGGAATATTCCTTGGGACCAGACAATGCACAATGGCATAATAATTTATTGTCTGATTCATGCCATTTTAGGATGCATCAAAAGACTCAATGTAAAGGGGGCCACAGAGATGCATGAATTATTAATTAACATGCCACTTTCGTTGATAGTTTATCTATTTCACAGCAACTACTAATCCGAGTTGATCTATTTCACAGCAAATACTAATCTGATTTGATTCAGATTTAAAAATGACCAAATAAGTCTATCCAAGGTCATCTTACTATTAAAGCCAGGTTTTTTTTTACTAAGAAATTGTTCCCCTCTGGGAATTTTTCCCCTAAATTGAAATTTTCCCCTCATAAATCAATGTTTCAACCTTTAAAGTGTTCTCCTATGGGAGTATTTTAATAATTTATGTTAACTATCAAAGACATTCAGTCTATCAGCTTATAAATCTATTTTCTTTGTGTTTTCTGAAATATTTACAGCATTTTCAGTATTCAAGCCAAAAAACATGCTTGAAAATTTTTCCCCTAAAACAGCTCATTCGGCGCATTTTTCCCCAAATTAAGGGCCCCGGGCCCCTTCCCCTAACCATAAAAAGAACCCCTGATTTAAGCTGAAATATTGAAACTTGGGTGAAATGGATTTATTTACCATATGGTTCATAAACATACATGTATCGTGTTGTTTTGTTGTACTGTATTTAAAATCATTTTGGACCAGTTCTCATTTTTATGCCCCCATATCGAAAGATCGGGGCATATTGTTTTACTCGTCTCTGTCTGTCCGTCCGGGCAAACCACATGGTGTTTATGTGGTTCAATCCGTCCATAATTTATATGAAATAAAGAACAAAACCACTTAAACCATGCCATTTTATGTGGCACTTTTCTACATAAAGATCAAAGAAAAAAACACTTAATCCTGAAATGTTCGAACGTCCGTCAGTTTGTCCGTCCGTCTGTCTGTCTGTCCGAAAACTTAACATTTGCCTTTTCTCCAAAAGTATTAGACATACAAAGCTCAAATTTGGTAGGCAACTTCCTTTCAATGATATCTATCTGTTCCATGTAATTTGACTTTCCTCAAGGTCATCCATCAACCCTTTACTCTACGAAAACTTAACATTTTTCAAAAATTGGCCATTTCGGTGGCATTTGTGTATCACCAACACTTCTTGTTCTTTTGGTATTTTGAGTCTAGACTAAGAAAGAGCAGGATTTCGATAATTTTTTTGTTGTCGATTATTTGACAGATTTTCATTGTCATCAACGACGAAGAGGATGTGGTACATCATCAGTTATGTGTCTGTGAAAATACTCCAGCTAGACTCGAACTTCATAGTAAGTGTAAAACCTTCCTTAACCCATTACCACTCGGTGACTCTTTCTGACTCCCCACAAGAAATTGGTTTGGAAAAACATTGTGGAAAATGAAGAAATTGCTTGTGACAGGCAATTTCTTCATTTCCCACAATATTTTCCAAACAAAAATACCAAAATATGAAAAAATCATTTCACTTATCCCTTTCCCAAACAAGACCTGGTTTTGACATCCTTAATAGAAAAGGTTTGGGAAAATATTGAAACAAAAGAAGAAACTGCTGATAACCAGCAGTTTCTCCTTTTGTCTCAGTATTTTCTATGCCATATTTTACACAGATTATGTCCTAAGAGTAAGTAACTTCGATTTTGTCATTTGTGGAAGTTTTTGAAGTGGATCACACTAAAATTTTGCTGTTTGGGAAAGGGTTAAAATTGCCATCTGCAACATCTTTGAATTTGCCGTTTGGTAATTATGGGTTAACCATACCTCGTTAAAACGGATCCTATCGAATTATCAAAGACATTTTGGAGAGCATGAGAAAGATGTAAATCATTGTGAAAGAAGTTATTTCTCACTTACCGTGATGTTTTTTGACCCACTGTATAAGATATTCATATTTTCAGGCTAACGCTTTTTATCACACTAACTCCATTCAACTTAAAATGTAAAGGGTCAATTTTCTCTTTCCCAACAAAGTCCTTGGCTGCGTTCAGTAGACAAACTGTTAGCGCTAACGTTAGCAACAGTCGCAACTTCTTTGACACAAATTTCACAGAATTGACTGAGTATTCGGAATGAAACGGCCGACATTAGCTAACGTTTTGTCTTACTGAACGCAGGGCTGGTCTTGTTGTTTTGGGAGGATTTGAATCAATAGCCAATATTTTGTTCTTGTCTTCAAATGCATTCCATGCTAACACATTACATGTTTTGTGTTTTCAATAACATTTCTTTTTCTGCAATGTATAATGAATATAAATTGGACCTGTCTATAATTATGCCATAAGATCAAGAGCCAGCATGTTTAATATATCTATTGCATCAGCATCACCTGTCAATGTATTCCAGATGTTTCAGGAAGTAAAAACTCCAAGACTCTTGCCTTGATGGTTGAAGGACCTTTTGCTACTGCGAAGAACGACAGTAATCTTCTAACATCTCCAGGGTCTACCCCTTTTGATATATTCATTGGCAATAAAGTAAGTCTATATTTGAGTCACTTAACCCTTCTAACTCAGTTCTTGTTAATTTACTGTTGTGCATCATTTAACCCTTACCCAAACGGCCAAAAATTGAACTGTTCCAATTCAAAAAATGCTGCACTCAACGAAATGGACGAAAAGAAAGACAGAATTTTTTTTTACGATATAGCATCGAAAATATTGAGACAACAGGAGAAACTGCTGGTTATCAGCAGTTTCTTCTTTTGTCTCAATGTTTTTCCAAGCCATTTCTATTGGGGACGCCGAAACCAGGTCTTGTTTGGGAAAGGGTTAAAGGTACCAAAAATTGAATAAAGGTTACGTTTTTAACACAGGCCATTAGATTTGATGCAAGCACTACAATGAGTTAAAATGTTTTAGTTTATGACAAGACAAGTCCATTTTTATCCCCAGGGGTGTGATATTGTTTTTGCGTCGTCCGTCCGTCCATCCGACCGAGATTCGTGTCCTCGCTATTTCTTGAAAACTATAGACCGGATTTCAATGAAACTTTGTGCACAGCTTCATTACAAAGACAACATGCGCATACCGTCTGGCTTACCCGGTTCGACCAATGAATTCAGAGTTACTGCCCCTGACTGTTGAAGCCATATACATACAGAGTGATATTTGTTCTGTTTAAGCCATATACATGCAGAGTGATATTCGTTTCCGCGCTACTCCATTGACAATGAAAATATGTTTGGTGGGTGATATCAATTCAACGAATTTGCTTGTTGCTTACAGAGATCGAGGCTTATCTGGGAAAAGAATTTTTGTCTCCTATCTCGTGTAAAATTGAAATGTAGACACATTTCTGCATGAATGCTATAGTTATTATATACAGGGCGAAATTTTGTAATGACTGCAGCTGCTAATGCTGTTCAGGTAGAACTGTATACCGGGTTTAGGGGGTTAAGGATGATGTAAACAAATTAATCCACACTTGCATTTGTCCATGTTCTACATGCTATAATTTTTGGATTTTTTTTGTAAGAATTGAAATACTGCTTGTTTTTATTATTTTAACCATGGCTCTGAGCAAGGCTTCTCAATACATAATCCACTTTTACTGCCATCCTCATGGATTATTATTGTGCCGCCTAACTTAAATGACCAATTATTAGAATACAAACTTTAAGACTAGTTATTATTGATCTACGATTTGTTACTTTTTCGCAATTGCAGAAGAACACACTATTTGTATCGTATGGTTTGCTGGTCAATCATACTGTTGTGAAGAAGGAGGTCAGTGCTGATATTGCTGATATTGAGTAAGTACAGAACAACGTAGGAATCCTTAGCCACAATAAGTTTGACATTCCAAACATAAAGGGTTAACTCTTTCCCAAACAGCAATTTTTTAGGATGACGCACTTGAAAGCCGTTGAAGATGACAAAATGGGTGTTGATAAAGAAAGGATTTGTGAATAATGTATCCAAGAAAATATTGAGGCAAAAAGAGAAATGCTTGTTATCAGCATTTTCTTCTTTTGACCCAAAGTTATACCACGCATATTCTAATCCATACATCAAAACCAGGTCTAGTTTGGGAAAGGGTTAAACCTTGAGGCAATAGGAGAGAATGCTGATCGATACCTGCATTTTGTCTTTTTGTATCAAAATTATTTTTGTGCTTTTTATTCACAAATCCTTTCTTCTTCAATATAAATTTTGTGTAATGTATGTTTTCAATGTGGACCAGTCTAGAATTTTGTCATTATAGGAAATCGTTATAAAACAGGGTGCCCACTGGTCAGGGAAAAATCAGTGAAGTTTGTATTTTCTTCAAGGTCAGGGAAAAGTCAGGGAATTTTGAAAAATGGTCAGGGAAATCTGAAAAGCCTAAAAAGTCAGGGAAAAGTCAGGGAATTTTGAAGTTTTCTTTTGCTCAAACAAATCAAATAGAAGAAAATGAAATAAAGTGAAACAGATTATCATAGCTATGGCATATTTCAGGTTTTAATTAACAAACCAGTTGTTCTTTTAAACATGACTCTTTACTAATCATTTTAGGCTTAACATTTGAAATGGATCTTCTTTTGAAATCTAATGCTGTTAGGGCTAAATCTGTAAGCAAGAGGAAAGAAGCTGACTGTGAAGAGAAGAAAATTGAACATGATCCTCAAAGAAGGTTGAAGAAATATTGATACTTAGAGGGTAGCTACATTATGTGGTGTGGTATGTGTATTAATAATTGCAAGGACTATGTACCATCTGGTTTTAATTGTTTTTAAGTTTGATGATGAGTGTAACATGATTTAAGTCATTTAGTCATTAAGTCATTTAAGTCATGATTTAAGCCATCTCCTTCCAAATCACTTAGATATTACCATTGTCTTCTTTGAAGTGACATTTTGATGTCAAGTGAATAAAGCCCTCAAATATATCCATTCTCACCTGTTTCCTACAAACATTTATTAGTTGCACTTGTACCTGATTGATATAAAATCAATTTTAGCACAAATCTGGTTTTAAAATGCTCTAAAATTGCAACCCTTGAGCCTGCAATATGTCAAAAATGTACATTAAATTATGCTAATGATAAACTGTTCACACATGCACGGAGGTGTCCATTTTGTCCAGAAAATGACTGAAAATAACTAGTAAACAGGATAATGTTTTAAGTGAAGATAAATGTGAAAGGCTATCAGTGCAGGAAATTTTGATTGGAAAGTATCTAGATAAGTAAGGGCCTTATTAATTGGTCAGTTAATATATTTAAAATGGAAAGGTTGGAGTGGAAGCAAATCTGTCCTTTAAACACCCTTCTCATTTTCTCTTATGTATTGAGGTGTACACTTTAAAGTTTAAGTCATAACTTTAACCATAAGTATTAACATTTCAATTGTTGTCAAAGAAAGTGTATTTAACTTTTTCAAGCAGGACAAATTATCTTTTCTCTTCATCATGAATAAAAAGCTGAGTATTTTAAGGATTCTACTATTACATGTAAGTTAAACAATCACATTTGAATTGTTATTGTAAGAAATCTTGATAAATAGTGGATGAATCGGGCGGCTGTAGGGGAGAATGAGGCTGTTTAGCGCGAAAAAAGGTCAGGGAAAAATGAATTTTGGTCAGGGAAAAGTCAGTGAAAAGTCAGGGAATTTTATTCCAGATGAAGGGTGGGCACCCTGTAAAAGAGATCACTAACTCAATGCAATAAGTTGTGACATGTTACAACTTCACTATTATCCAACACTTTGTTTTTTCTGCCTTCAGAAATTATGATTAGTTGCAGCAAAAAAGAGGTCCTGCAGAGGAATCTAAATTGAAGGCAGCACTGCACATAATGAAAAAAGTCATTGGTTTTTATGCTCCCCGAAGGGAGAGCATATAGTCGCCACTTTGTCTGTCCGTCTGTCCTTTCCGTGCGTCCGAAGCGATTTCTCCATAACCCTTGGGCCAAATCAAATGAAACTTACCATGTGAACTCCCTATGACATAATGCCGATGTACTTTTCCCGGTTTTTGGATTTGAGGCCTCGTCATGGGAAAAGGGGACTTAAGGTAAAATACAGTTTTTCTCTAATTTCTGCTAGTCTAATGGTCAGAATTTGATGAAATTTCATATTTGAGTAGCAAATCAGATGCCCTTGACAATAAAGTGCTCTCCATGGCATACATTTATTGTGACAATGCCATAATCGGGGAGCATTGTCCGTATCTGATGGCCCTTGTTTATACCCTAATATGGTCATTCAGTACCAATTTTCTACCTACAGCAAGAAAGATGTAAACATCACCTTTACATGGGAAGCAAATGGTGGATTGTTCGCTACAAACGACAATGAATGTGTTCCTATAAGTTACCATTATATATTTACTGGTAGCTCAGGAACCAAGGAAATCTGTGCTGCAATTGTGCTGGTACTGGTGTATGCACTCATCATATTTGAGGTAATCAGCCTTAAAAATTGAAGTTTATTAGGGATAAGAATGGTAACCAATTTTTGTATCAGTCAACCTGAGTTCATTTAAAGCCTCTGTCCCACATTTTCCAAACTTTTCAACTTTATGGTTTAAGGAAGGAAAGACACTTTAAACACAGTTTATCATGTTTAAATTGCATGTTTGTAAGAAATACACTGAAAACATTCCAATGCAACCAACAAAGATCACCTAATATCTATGTAAACCATTATTGTAGATATTTTATGCCGAAACAATTGGAAAATGGTGACAAAACCACAAATTATTCATTGCTTTTTAGCGAGCTGGGACTTTATGTCCGGGGAGCTAATGTCACAGCCCTAGTGACGGCGTCAGCGTCGCGTCCCGTCCCGTCGCTTCTTCACTTGAAAAACTTTAACCTGGTCTATATCTCAGGCACTATTAGAGATACAGCCTTGATATTTCACACATAGATAGTTCTCAACAAGAACTTTCATTTGGGACCATGACCTTTGACCTAGTGACCTTGACCTTGGAGTTTGACCTACTTTTAAAAAACTTTAACCTGGCCTATATCTCATGCACTATTATAGATAGAGCCTTGATATTTCACACATGGATACCTCCTGCCAAGACCTTTCATTTGTAACCATGACCTTTGACCTTGACCTTGGAGTTAGACCTACTTTTAAAAAATTAGCTGTTTTTGTGAAAGGCTCCCGTATAGGCGAGCTACGTTGTCCGTGGACGACTCTTGTTTAAGTACTGTAAAAGTCTTTATTTTCGCAAGCTCAACATTTCGCGATTTCGTTGTCTGGGATTTATTCGCGAGTTTATAAATTTGCGCGTGTTTGATGTAAAGCTCGGGTATTTCCGTTGTTTTCCG
This sequence comes from Fragum sueziense, assembly GCA_963680895.1. Taxonomy (NCBI): domain Eukaryota; kingdom Metazoa; phylum Mollusca; class Bivalvia; order Cardiida; family Cardiidae; genus Fragum; species Fragum sueziense. The sequence continues at coordinate 12,570,275 of OY804596.1, forward strand.
GAAATATTCGCTTCGTTATATTCCGTACATGTCCGTTTAACCCCGATAAATACACAAGCGATGGTTAGACAAAATGTTTATCACACCTGTCTTCTCTTTACAATTGTCAGGGGCGTACCTGGGGCCGAAATTGAAGTACTCCCTTACCAAAAAGAAGAAGGGGTCTGAGGGTGCGCAGACCCCAGCTGGGTGAAGGGGCAGAGCCCCTCTAGGGGGTCCAGGGGGCAAAGCCCCCGACGATAAATGGAATAAGAGAATCAGAAAGTGTTTTTCCACGGGATGTTATTTTCTAAATATGAAGCGATTATCTTTTACCAATACAGGCGCGTCAATTGGTTAGGAACTTAGGTGCTGCGAACGGGGAGGGTTTGGGAGGGGTGTCCCCTCCCTCTACGTAAGAAAATTTTATAAATGAGTAAACGAAATGGCGCCATTTCCTGGACTTTAAATTCCATTTCTGTCTTATTGTAACGATTAGAATCAGGTATAAAACAGTGGAATAATTATCTATTTTAGACTGAATTCAAGTGTGTGTGTTAGCCTACTGATGGAAGCAGATTATGACAGTGTATAAATCATACAGTCAGGACGACGACTTATTATGTCAAAATGTCGAAATATTGTTGGAGAAAAAATATGTCAACACAAATTTCTTTTAGAAACAGAAAAAATGCCATATGGATGGATGGTTAAAAGAGGTTCAAATTCGTATTGAATCATAGACAATCAGTGCCGGATCCAGGATTTCTGTGAGGGGGTTCGAATATACAAATATGGGTTTTGTTGTCGTATGATTTCACAATTTCACTATGAAAAAGTAAGGCTACAGAGGGGGTTCCTTTGAACCCCCTTTAGGTCCACAACTGACAATGCACTCTACCGGCGCACTGCGAATATTTTGGAAATATGGTTCAGTGGGACCGAGGGGTGTTATTTCAAATTATAGTCAGAGTTTGAAAAAAATAGATATTCCGCATACAAAGCGAGATGTCCGTATTTACTCGCCTGTCCGTCAATTCCTTAAATAATTTTAAGGGGAGTAACCACTGCCGATATGACTTAATTACTAGCGACAAAATACACACAGGAGAAAATAAGACAAAATTACTAAGAAAACAAATTCAACCTTTATAAAAATGACATTTTTGATACAATCATGTACGAAATAATATTCTTGTGAATTCATACTTACCTTGTGCTCCCTTAGGCTTCGGTTTTAACACCCTTTTTAGGCCAAAGAAAAAAAATCATTTTTCAAATTCGAGGTACTCCCAGGAGTATGGGAGTATGCCTGGGTACGCGCCTGATTGTTTTCACACCTTTTCATATGTAACTGTTAAAAGGACAATACATGTATTGTCCCTACATGTATGACAAAAAGTGAATAACATAAGAACATAACTGCTTCATTTTTCCATGAAATGTACTGTACTTCTGAATTGTAAACGATAAAGAGGTCACCCTTTTACGACCATATTCTAGGAAAACACATGTAACATTTATACTTTGTATTTGTAATCATGTACATGTACAATGTATATCATCATAATAATATAACATTATGATGATAATTGCATTGATCATACATTGAAAGGTGGGTAACGATCAACATTTCCGATTTGAAGTGTTTTAATGAACATATAAAATTTCAGAATGTTCCGGATTCCGAAGAACCATCAGCAATCTCCGGCATTCTGAGACTGATATATTCACGAAATTGATGAATTCGCGAGATAGCCTACTCGCGAAAATTAGCGGAAATTAAGTCCTAGCGAATAAATAGACTTTAACAGTAATTCACTTTCAAAATCTTGAGTCTCAGAAATAGAAAATAAAGCATACCTTTTACAGAAACTAAGTCATCATAACATGGAGTATATCTTTGAAGTTGTAAATTAATATGAATTAACTAACTCTTACAGCTTGTACACAGAACTCTGGCAGCCATGTTGGGATCTCTTGCAGCCATTGCAGTACTCTCAGCTTTTGGAATGGTAATACATTCTGCTAATTGTTCAGTAAAAAGATATAAAAAATTAGAGGCATACTGCTTGAATGTCTATCAGTTTGTCAAAAAGTTAACTTGATAATTATGTACACCTTCATAGTTGATGTCCTGTTGAGTGCTTATTTTTTATGAATATAGAAATAATAAAATAGGCTTTTGGGCTTCGCAGAGTAAGTGTTATTAAGAAAAATGTTAATATCTATGTTGAAAGGTTTAACCATTGTTTCTGCGTATTTCAGAGACCAACATTAGAGAAAGTAATCACATGGCTGGATGTAGAAACTCTGGCCTTGTTGTTTGGTATGATGATTATTGTGGCCATAATTGTTTCTGCCTATTTCAGAGACCAACATTAGAGAAAGTAATCACATGGCTGGATGTAGAAACTCTAGCCTTGTTGTTTGGTATGATGATTATTGTGGCCATATTTGCTGAAACAGGATTCTTCGATTTTTGTGCACTACAGGTACAGATATTTTCACTATTTATGCCCCCGGGGAGCATATTGTTTTGCCATTGTCCGTCTACCTGTCAGTCTAAAACTTAATATGAAAACTTAACATTGACCTTTTCTCCAAAAGTATTTCACATACAAAGCTAAAATTTGGTATGTAAACTTCTTTCAATGATATCTATCTGCTCCATGCAGTATGATCTTCCTCAAGGCCATCCGTTAATAACCATTATCAACCCAGAACATGCAACTTAACATTGAAACTTATTATGAAAACTTAACATTGGCCTTTTCTCCAAAAGTATTCCACATACAAAGCTCAAATTTGGTATGTAAACTTCTTTCAATGATATTTAGTTAGAAGGTCAAGGTCATCCATGTAGGTCAAGGTCTAGTATCAATTAAGGCCATAAATATAGAATGGCAATTTACGGGGCATTAGTGTTTCACAAACACGTCTTGTTTTGTCTGTCTTTAAGTGAATTAGAATTCTTGCCTGCTCAAGTAATGCTTAACATTCAGTCAAATTCGCTTCAAAATCTTGCAGTGTAGTGAATGCCGTCTGCAAAATGTTTCAAATTGGAACAGTCCAGAATTTTGCTGTCTGGCAATGGTTTAAGTGAATAAGAACTCTTGGCTGCTCAAGTAATGCTTAACATTGAGTCAAATTTAAGAAATGAACAGCACTGGTATGTTTTTGCCATCATTATCAAATATAAATATTTTCATTTTGGCTGAAGACAAACAGAAAACAAAGTGTTTACATTATATAGGATATTTACAATTTTCTCAATTTCAATTTACAGGCCTACAAGTTAGCTAAAGGACAAGTGTGGCCCCTGATCACCCTGCTGTGTGTGTTTAGTGCAGTTGTGTCAGCGTTCCTAGATAATGTGACCACAATACTGCTGCTGACCCCAGTCACTATCAGGTATGCTGATGACCTTGATAGTATGGCCTTGACCTTGATATATCTTTTCCAAGCAGAAAAAAAAAAATAAAGATGTTTCATATTGAAAGCTGCTGCAGACTGCAAAATTGTTGTTACTAAAGATAAAATAAAATAGCACAGAAAATATTGAGGCAAAAGGAGAAAATGCTGATAATCATCGTTTTCTTCTTTTGCTTCAATGTTTTCCCAAGCCTGTTCTATTAAGGATGTCAAAATCCAGGTCTTGTTTGAGAAAGGGTTAGATTAATATACCTTTACTAGATGACTTAATTTGAGGCAAACTTGAAACAGCAGTTATGCTAAGCATCAAACCCTGCTTCAGCATAAGTCATGTGACTTAGAATTTGCAAGTACAAATGTTGCATGTAAATAAATCACACAGAAAACAGCAAGCATAATGCTGAAACAAATTCACTATTTTAACGCATTACCAGACGGTAACATTTTGGACTGTTCCAATTTGAAAGATCATACAGACGACAATTTCAAGTGAATGGAATTTTTGGGTTTTTTTTTTAGGTCTTTTTGGATGGAAAATGTGGGAAATGAAGAAATTGCTTGTCACAAGCAATTTCTCCATTTTCCACAATGTTTTCCTGGCCATTATTTTGTGAGGCGTCAAAAAGAGTCATTGTGTGGTAATGGGTTAATGCTAAAGAAAAAGGAGCCTATGAAAATATGGCGGAAATAGTAAAAAGTGCTTTTTCTTTTAAAGTGTTTTCTGCTTTTCCAAGCTCTTTGTAGCTGTATAAGTTGCAGTCTTCAATATACATGTATATCTTAACACATTACTAGATGGCAACATTTTAGACTTTTCAAACTTCAAAGGTGTTGCAGCCAACACCATCATGATATCTTGCAAGATGGTGGACTTTTATGTTTTTTGGAAGTTTTGTGTAGAAAAAAAATATGTCACAATAAATTTCTTCTTTTTCCACATTGTTTCCAAAATCTTTATCTTGTGGTGCATCAAAAGGCTTCAATATGTGGGTATGCATCTAAATTTTAGATTGTGTGAAGTGTTGAACTTGGATCCCAGGAAGATACTGATAGCTGAGGTTGTGTTTTCAAACATTGGAGGAACAGCCACAGCCATAGGAGATCCTCCAAATGTCATCATTGTGTCAAATAAAGATATTATTGATAAGGTAAGATCATTTATATATTAACATAATCCCAGACGACAAAATTTTAGACTGCTCTAAATTCAGAGATGTAGGCGACAATTTTAAGTGAAAGATTTATTTCATTCTTTGGTATTTTTGTTTAGAAAATATTGTGGGAAATGAAGAAATTGCTTGTCACAAGCAATTTCTTCATTTTCCACAATGTTTTCCCAAGCCAATTTCGAATGGGTAGTCAAAAAGAGTGACTGTGTGTAATGGGTTAACAATTTTCTAAATAATACTTTGTTTTGAAGTCAAATACAAAGGCTTCGCAAAGCATAAATACCTAAACAGAAACTGATTTTCACGTCCCTATTCCGCAAATGGCAATATGTCACTGCCATTTTTTTCCATCAGCATAAAATGCTGGGTTGCAGGAAAATTAAATGGAAAGCTTGACCCATTTCCACACAATGACACTATTTGATGCCCAATCAAGATAAATGCTTTGGAAAACTTTGTGGAAATTGAAGAAAGTGTTTGTTTCGGTAACATCTTTGAATTTGGATCAGTCTAAAATATTTAAATAGTTAAAAAATGCATGATATGTAAAGGACACTTTATCTCTTATGTTTTCAGTTTGGTACAATATACTTGAACGGCACATTCTGACATTTCAGGGTATAGACTTTTCCACATTTACAATTCACACAATGGTTGGCATTCTGTTTGTGTCTGTGTTTGCGTATGGTTTACTGAGATTTATTTATCGGAAAATGGAAGATCTTGAAAATAAGGATCCACTGGAAATATCGGGTAAAATGTTTACATTTTGTAGAGTTTAATTAACGTAATCCCTTTCCCAAACAAGACCTGGTTTTGATGTTCCTAGAACAGATGGCTTGGGAAAACATTGAGGCAGAAGAAGAAAATACTGATGATGAGCATGTTCTTCTTTTGACTTTATCATACACAAATTTTATTTTCATTATTATTCTTTTTGTCATCTTCAGCAGCTTTCAACTTCTACCACCCTAATTTTTTGACATATGGGAAAGGGTTAAATTCATACAATAAATCTCTGTTAGTTTCTAAGAGATTTTTGGTATCTTAGAGATTTACATTTGCTTTCACACAACATAAAGTGTGGTTGTAAACGTGTCTGTAAAGAAAAATCATCATTGATTAGTCTAGCTTTAATGTTTTGGCAAGATATGGGAATGTGGAGAATATATTGTTGTCTCAAACTGAATTGCAAAAAAAGCAAGATGTTATACCATAAATGGCTTTGGCAAAGAGAGGCTTAGGTCTGATTCCTGGCATTGAAGCTCATATTTTTAGTAAAGCATTATACATATGAGCCAGGATCTGGAAAAACGTCCTCTATTGCATTTGAGCCCAACATGGTTCAAGATCAGCCTGTGTATGCACACAGTCTGATCATGAACCATGTTGGTCTCTAGAAGGTTCTTTGTGACCTTTAGCCACCTTAAGACAGAAGCATGAATCCTGGCTGGTCCAAAAGCCTTAAAGGACCTTTTTTTAGATCAAGGCTCATTTACATGTATGAACCATTGCAGAGCTTCGCCATGAGGTAGAGATATGGAGACGGGCTGCATTACGAGTTGTTCCTGTATCAAGAGAAGAAAATATCATGAAGGCCATCTTCTCACAGAAAGTAGCAGAGCTGGAGAATAAATTAATTAAAAAGATCTATAAAATGAAGTAAGCTTTCTTTATACATTCATCAGCAACAATCCAGAAACAATTTACCTAGATTGGACCATAGCTTTACAGATCTTTGATCAAATGGATTTAGAAATATTTGGCTCACTGATTCTCCCCTAAAAGTGTTCCCATTTTTGCCATTTATTTCAACAAGTAAAGTGTTGGTCACATTTAAAGCCTTTATGGTCAGAAGTGTCTCTTATTGTGTATTTTGTAGCAAATATTTCAAAATGATATACATTAGTTTCCCTCAGAAAATGGAAAAAACATTGTAATTGTGAGAAATTTATCTTTCAGACGAAAAGAGCACAAAAATTTCAAAGAAATGTTAAAAGATTTAGAAAAGAGAGTAAGTAGAAATTTTGTACTATATCAGTGTAAGAAATTCTGTACTATATCAGAGTATTATTGAGTTTACCATTTCATTAATTTCAGGGTGAATTTACACGGCGGGGAATCATGTGGCACGACATTTTGGATAATTTTCAATAATTTTGTTAACCCTTTCCCAAACAAGAACCCTAATAGATATAGCTTGTCTTGTTTGGGAAAGGGTTAAATATCACATTATAAAAGAGTTATTGATGACCAAACAAAACTTTGTTTGGTCATCAATAACTTTTTGATGAGGTGATGTTTAAAAGATCCACCACATTCAACACAAATCTTTGACATTTTTACATCTCTGCTTCAAAACAAATGCAGATTGGTCACATGTTAACATAATTGTTAAAAATCTTCTACAGGGTTAGGGTTAGTGATTGTTGTGTCATGTGATCCTCTGCCATAATTCATGGACTCTCATTTTTTTAATATTTCTATTTATGCATAGAACATGTTTATACATATGTAGTTTCATCTAATATGTCAGAATGCCAGTACATAAGTCTGAGAGAGAAATATTCTTGAATTAGAAGGTATGGTTTTATATATAAGCACTACAAAAGTAACATTTTTTCTCTTTCTTAACTTTACTATTACCATCTGGTTTCTTTCAACAAGGTACAAAATAGACAATACATGCATGTGTATTTCATATCATGAAAATGTATCAAACTGTAAGTTATGAGAAATAAAATATTATCAAATAAATGATTTTCCTATCCCTACTATTGCAGTATCGGATAACCAACACAAGTTTATTGATAAAGAGTGGAGTAGTTTTATTGATGGTTATTCTGTCATTTTTCCTCCACTCTTTTATCGAGGCCATGCACGTTGGGCTTGGTAAGTCAGGGTTCCCTTCCACACCACCGATGCTAAACAATTACTCATTTCTTCCTCAAATGTATGTCATTTTATCCCAGCATGAACAAAAATTGGATCATAAGTACACATGTATATGTTTTGGGCAACTAAAAAAATCATGAGCAGAATCCAAAACAAAATTTGTTATGGAATACCCTCAGCAATACCTCTTTATTGAAATGTAGGTACTCATACTTTAGATGTAAAACATAGTTAAATATACTTTAAACGTCAAATTCCAAAGATTAATTTGACTAGTACATATTTTCTTTGCTTAGATAAAAACAATTTCGTCCTGTGCACCTGCTCAAGTCTTCCAATTTGAGACAGTCTGGTATTGATTAAAACCCATTCCCACACAATGACACCTTTTGACGCCCTACAAGATAAAGGTTTTCGAAAACATTGTAGGAAAATTAAGAAATCGCTTGTGACAAGCAATTTTTTCATTTCCCACAATGTTTTCTTCCCAGAAAGCTGAAAATGTTGCCTGAAACTTCTTTCAATTTGAAACAGTCTAAAATTGTGTTGCCTTGGAAAGGATTAAGATATCAAAATAAAAAGGTCAATTTCACACTGAACTTCCTGCATGCCTCCCTACAATCTTTTTCCAGTAAAACATACCATGATTCAACCAACCCATATACTCAAGCTATCAAGAAAAAAAAAACTCAAACAAAAGAAGTATTACACATACCAGCATTTCCTCACTATTCTTCAATATTTCCTATCCTTTGAAATATCATGATTTTATTCTTTGCAGCATCAGAACAGTCTCTGCAATACCTTTTCAACTAGTCTTAAAAAATCCATGAGCATGTGTATCCTATCAGATTCTATAACTTTAATGCATGCATGTTATTTCAGAAATGCACATTACATAAGCAAAAATATTCAGATATAACTGTGCCTGTTAAATTTTGTTTACAATTTATTGAAGGAAATGTAAAAATAGAGGGGGGTGGGGGGGGGGGGGGGGGGGACAAAAAAAGCTGTATGAAGAATCTCTACATTTTTTCACAATCTTGGAATATTGTGAAATAAATATTTATACCCCCCACAACAAAGTTATGGGGGGGGGGGGGTATACTGGATTCAGGTTGTCCATCCGTCTGTCCGTCTGTCTGTCCGTAGACATAATTTTGTGTCCTCTTCTCCTCCCACAATTTTTGACAGATTTTGCTGAAATTTTAGCAGGTTGTTTCCTATCATATGAAGTTGTGCACCTGCAATTTTCATCTTGATCCAGGCAGTAGTTTCAGAGTAATGCCACTTTGAACTTTAGCACTTTTTCAGTGATAATGCGCTAGTGGGGAGTATTTGTCCGCTTTGCGACAGTTCTAGTTATATCTTATTTGATGTCAATCTCTGCGATATTTTCGTGGCTAGCATGGTCATTTATGTAAATTGGCTGCTAATCTAGAAATTATCCAAAATGTATGAATTGATCAAATTTGAAACACTCCTTTTTATCAAGAGATTGTTCATTGAAAATGCTTGGGAGATATTTTAATTGAAAAAGTTTGGTTCATAGGAAGTGCCAAATACTTCTCCAAGAAACAGCAAGATGACTTTTCTCATATTAATTATAGTTTTATAACCCCCAAACTTTTTTCTGGTCGATCCGTAACTATTTTGTTGTCCGCTCTGTGTCTTAGTAAAAACAAATTTGATTAATTTTTTAAGAGTTGACTAATTATCAAGTATATCCATAATTAGTTAAAGCTCTTGTTTAACCCTTTCCCGAATAAGATCTGGTTTGAACGCCTTTAACACAAAAAGCTTGGGTAAACATTGAGGCAAAAGAAGAAATTGCTGATCATCAGCAATTTCTCCTTTCGCCACAATATTTTCTGAGGTATATTGTACCTAAATTCTATCAATATTAACACCAATTTTGTCTTTTTACTATGCTTTCAAATAAGACCACAATAAAGATTTGTTGTATGGGAAAAGTTCAATCAGTATAGAATTTGATAAAGCCTAACTTATTTCTCCCATTCCAGGTTGGATATCTCTGATGGGCGCCATGCTGTTGATGGTCATATCAGACATACAGGAGCTAGAAACCATCATGCATCGAGTAGAATGGACGACATTAATATTCTTTGCTGCACTCTTCTCTCTAATGGAGGTAAGAAAATTAACCCTTGCCATGGTGTAAAAAGGTCATGATTTACCCATTACCACATATTGACGCTTTTATTCGCCCCACAAGATAAAGGCTTAGGAAAATATAGTTGAAATTAACGAAATTTACAAGCAATTTCCCTGTTTCCCACAATGTTGTCTACCAAAAAAGAAAAAGAAGGAAACACCAAAAAGTACATTTTTGGTTGTTCTGTGTAGAAAACATTGTGGGAATTGAAGAAATTGTTTGTCACAAGCAATTTCTCCATTTTCCACAATGTTTTCTAAAGCCTTTATATTAAGGTGCGTCAAAAGGTGCCACTGTTTGGGAATGGATTAAAGCGAGTATTTATTTTGGTAAGATATGTCCTGTCATGAAAATTATTATATATCAGATCCAAACATTGCTCCATTACATACCGTTTTCCATTTCTTAACCCATTACCACTCGACAAAATATTGGGGTGGTCCAAATTAAAAGAAGTTGCAGACGACATATTCAATGTGATGAAATTTTGAAACTTTACAACTTTTGGGGTAGAAAATATTGTGGGAAATGAAGAAATTGCTTGTTACAAGCAATTTCTTCATTTCCCACAATGTTTTCCAAAGCCATTATCTTGTAAGGAGTCAAAAGGAATTATTGTGTGGGAATGGGTTAACTTTCATTGCAGGCATTAAATGAACTGGGACTGATCAACTGGATAGGAGAAAAAGTTCAGGAGTTGATCACAATGGTGGACGGAGAAAAAACTAAACTGTTGGTGGCCATCTTGTTGATTATCTGGGTGTCGGCGCTCGCGTCAAGTTTTATTGACAACATTCCATACACAACAGCCATGGTGCGTATGAATCTTTCATAAATAAGACCAGGTTTTGATATCTCTAACAAAAAAGGCCTGGGAAAACATTGAGACAAAAGAAACAAGTATCTGGTGTTGTATGCAACACATAAAGTCCCCTACCGGCTTCACATTGACTCAATATGGTAATCAATAATAGATTAAGTTGCAGGATCCATTTTTTGCTATATTTTCACTATTTCCGTTACCATAGCAACCACACTTTTCGTCAAAGAACAAAGATAAAATGATGTGCATAATCTACACATTGCCATCTAGTCATATACCAAGTCTCATCAAATTAGCTTGCTTACTTATTAACTTATTGCAGGATCCAATATTTTTTGCCATATTTTCACTATTTCCGTAACCATAGCAACAACAATTTTAGTCTAAAAACAAAAATAAAATGATGTGCATAATCTACACATTGCCATATAGTCATATACCAAGTCTCATCAAACTAGCTTGCTTAGTTATTATCTTATCGCAGGATCCCATTTTTGGCCATATTTTCACTATTTCTGTAACCATAGCAACCTCAATTTAAGTCGAAAAACAAAAATAAAATGATGTGCATAATCTACACATTGCCATCTAGTCATATACCAACTTTCATCAAAAACGCTTGCTTAGTTATTAAGTTATCGCGGGATCCAGATTTGAGCAGACGGACGGACAGACGGACGGACAGACTGACGGATGGACGGACAGACGGAGGGCAAACCTATAGTCCCCTCCGGTGTGAACACCGGTAGGGGACTAAAAAGTGCTGATGAAAGCATTTTCTCCTTTTGCCTGAATATTTTCTGTCCTATTTTGTTCACATTTCTTTTCTTTATCAACAACAACTTTGTCGTCTGTAGCAGGTTCCAAACTGAAGGAATCTAAAATTTCGCCGTTTCAAGAAGGATTAACCCATTACCACACAATCACATCTTTGGATGCCCTACAAGTTCAAGGCTCTGGAAAACATTGTGGAAAATGAAGAAATTGCTTGTAAGAAGCAATTTCTTCATTTACCACAATATTTTTTACACAAACACATCCAAAATTTTTAGATTTCAATCACTACAAATTGTCCTCTGCAACATCTTTGAATTTGGATCACCCTAAAATTTCGCGGTTTCGGAAAGGATTAATCTTGTCATCAAGAGCTTCATGAAACAGCAATTACATACCTGGTGGCAACTGTCAGTGATAGGGGGCTTAACCCTTTCCCGAACGACAAATTTTTAGGGTTATCCACTTCAAAAACTGCCACAAATGACAAAATGGACGTTATTAATGATAGAATTTGTGTAAAATATGGCATAGAAAATATTGAGACAAAAGGAGAAACTGCTGGTTATCAGCAGTTTCTTCTTTTGTTTCAATGTTTTCCAAAGCCTTTTCTATTAAGCACGTCAAGACCAGGCCTTGTTTGGGAAATGGTTAATTGAAAGAAGTTGCAGATGACAAAATGTTTCATGCCAAAAGAAGAAAATGTATATGCTGTAGTATAGAAAAAACTGAGTGAAAGGAGAAATTGCTTATTATCAGCAATTTCTTCTTTTCTCTTAATGTTTTCCCAAACTATTTCTACTAGGGGTTTGTCAAAACTAGGTCTTTAGGGGAAAGGCTAAAATTCAGAGGCTCGACCGGCCTAAGAGATCCAAAAATCCAGGTGACAAGCAATTTCTTCATTTTCCTCAATGTTTTCTACCAAGAAAGACCAAAGAATGTTAAATTTTGTTCAATGGAAATTGTCGTCTGCAACACCTATGAGTTTGGACTAGGCTAAAATTTTGTTGTTTGGTAATGGGTGCACTTTGATATGATGCTTATCCGATTGAAACAGTTGAACTGCAAAGAATTTACACGCAGATCTACTGATGCAGTAACATGATACATATGACACAGGATCTGGAAAACGGCCTCTATGGCATTTGAGACCAATTTGCTCATCAGAAGTATGATCAGGATCCATGCTGCTTTCTGAGAGCTACTACAGATAATGAAGAAGCTATAAGAAATTAACTCTTTCCCAAACAAGAACTGGTTTTGACGTCCCTAATAGAAAAGGCTTGGGAAAATATTGAGGCAAAAGAAGAAAATGCTGATAATCAGCATTTTCTCCTTTTGCCTCAATATTTTCTAGGGTATATTGTACACAATTCCAACTCTATTAACAACCACTTTGTCATCTATCTGCAGCTGCTTTCAAATTGAACCACCCTAAAATTTAGCCGTTAATGAAAGGGTTAAGAAACTATAAGAGATAAGTATGAATCTTGAACGAGATCCATGCTGGTCTGGCCACGGCCATGGCGCAGTTGGTAGCGCATCTTCCTCTTGTTCAAGAGGTCCCGGGTTCGATACTCTGCTGTGGCAAATACCCTTTCTGACAAGAATGTGACCCATCAATGGTTTGATATGGTGAACCTATGTGGGGGAGCAGCTGGAGGCTCGGTTAGGGTGTTGTGGCAGTACTGGTGAGAGAAATACTAGGAATTTATGGTTAGGTGCTCCAGCCACCGCGATATGGCCAAAGTAGTTGAAAACGGTGTAAAACTCCAATAAACCAATCTATGCTGGTCTCAACTCAAATGTGCTATTTTCAGGGCTTTGAAACAGTGCAGTGCACCCTTTTCTTTAAGCATTGAGTTGCAACTTTCAGAAATCATAAGTTCTACTTGCTCACCTTATGTATTTCAATGAGCCCTGATGTAAAATTTTACTATGCAAATACATTATGTGACACAATGAAGTTTCTATGTTTACAGAAACAAATTATGGCCTTGAAAAAGGAAAAAGAAAACTTTAAACCATTACTAAACAATATTTTCGGGTGGTCAAATTTGAAAGTTCACGCAGACAACAAAATGGAAGTTTATAAGAACAGGGTTTGTGTACAAGACAGTAGGTAAAATATTGAAACTAAAGGAGAAAATGCTGATTATCAGCATTTTCTTCATTTGTCTCAATTTTTCCCATACACTTTCTATAAGGACATCAAAACCAGTTCTTGTTTGGGTTAAACATACATATTTACAGTTACTTGCTTGTTTTCGGGGTAATTTGCTGAAAAAATAACTGTGCATAATTAAAATATGGCCTTTAGTTTTTCTCTGAGCAAAATTTCAGCTCTGTCTGATCTGTATTGGCTTAGATTATGACAGATTTAAAACCAAATATCACATCACTTCGTAAACATGATCAACCCACTTTAAATATTTTACATACTTTTACACCTCTGCATCATTATTGATTTATGTCATTTACTGTATGAATCTTGTATTCTGTCTAATAAAGTCTATAAACGGTGCGACTACATGCTAAAAGCCAACTTCTGTGGATCATTAGATTTAGGGGATACTAATGTCCCTTTAAATCTTGATTCAAGTCAATAAATTTTGAAATTCTTGTAAATTTAAACATGTTGTTCTGTTTTCAGATTCCAGTGTTGATCATATTAGAGAATGACACACAATTACCATTATTACCCATGGTGATGGCACTAGCATTCGGGGCTTGTCTTGGAGGTGAGTGAAATTGATTAAGCCTTTCTCAAACAAGACCTCAAACATGTTCTGTAGAGAGGTATCTTTTAAGATGTCTTAAGATATTTTTGATAAAGAGTTTTTAAGAACTAGATTCTGACAAAGGTGTTCCAAATGCTCCATACTTCATAAAAATGACATCATAATGACATCATTTGTATGAAGTATGGGCCATTACCATAGTTCCATGGAGCATTTGGAACAACTCTGTCAATTCTCTCTTAAATTGTTTCTACAGAGTTGACCAAGGGGTTCCACACGAAGTATAGGGTAATGGTGCCTCCTATTGAGTGTCTTAAAAATTTTGCTTTATCCTGAAACATCTTAAGAAATCTCCCTCTACAGAACACGCCTCTGGTTTTGACATCCCTAATAGAAAAGGCTGGGGAAAACATCGAAACGAAAGAAGAAACTACTGAAATCCATCAGTTTCTCCTTTTGCCTCAATATTTTCTTGACTATATCACACAGTCACAATTCCTATCTTTATTAATATACATTTTGTCGTCTGCAGCAGCTTTTGAATTGGACCTGGTGCACCCTAGAATTTTGTCGTTTGGTAATGGGTTTATTAAGCAGAGTCTGGGAAAAGGGCCCTTGCATTTTAGACAATCATATTGCCAGATCAGCCTGTGGTCTAATGCATTCTTTTAAGAATAGATTCTGCTAACTTTAAGTTGATTCAAGTAATAAAGAAGCTATTAAATATGTAGTCTGATCCCCAACCATGACAAATCATTCCCTATTGCCCTTAGAGGCCCTTTTTCAGATCCTGACTCAATACTGAATAGGGAACGATTTTATAAAGTAAGCAGTGACTTAATTTCGGGCAAAAAATAGTATTTTCGTAGGTGTTGTTATTAAATCTCGTAACTACTGCTTGATTCAAGCCGTAGTTGCAAGATTTTATAACAACACGGATGGTCTATCAAAACATTACGGTAAACCAGGTCTATTTTTAGCACATAATTCATTGCTATTACATTTAGCTTCATTTATACCACAAATTCAAGATTTGTATGAAAAGAGAACATTTCATTTTGAATATATTGAGCAATCACTACCACAAATTCAAGATTTGTATGAAAAGAGAACATTTCATTTTGAATATATTGAGCAATCACTCAGACTTTTGCAAAAGATACCCAAAGCATTTTTTCAGCAGATTTGATATCTCGCCCTAAAGAATGCTCCTTGTGAGCATACTCATATATTTTTGATAAACATAGATCTATAAGCAGATTCATAGCGTTTGCTAACATAATTGATTGACCAAATCATGAAAAGAAGATTTGTAAATTCATCTTTCAGGGAATGGGACATTAATTGGGGCCTCAGCCAATGTAGTAGCAGCTGGGATTGCAGAACAACATGGTTATGGATTCTCTTTCAAAGACTTTTTCAAGTAAGCACCAAATATTTGATGCATATTACATGAATAATTAAGGACCCTAATAAAAAAGACAATATAAATTTTTCACAAAGAAGGAAATGCTGTTTGAAGGCTTCATACACAAAGATTATGAACTTTTCCTACAATGATTCTCTTAACATGAGCATTAAATCAAGTAAGAAAATGATTACTGAAATATATCTTGGTAGATACATTCTTCTGTATTATTATACCCCCCAAATTCAATTTGGGGGGTATATAGGAGTCAGGTTGTCCGTCTGTTGGTCTGTTGGTCCGTCTGTTGGTTTTTTAGCTCACCTGAGCACGAAGTGCTCAAGGTGAGCTATTGTGATCGGTTTTTGTCCGTCGTCCGTCCGTATGTCCGTATGTCCGTCCGTCTGTCAACAATTTGGTGTTTACACTCTAGCATCTACAAATATAAGCCAATCTTAACCAAACTTAGTCAAAACATGTATGATCATGAGCTCTCGGATGAGTTCGAATTTGGGTCAGATCAGACCGGAAAGTCTGGGGTTATCTGCCCTTGAATGTAAAAAATAGCTACTTTTGACATTGTTTACACTCTAGCATCTACAAATATTGACCAATCAATACAAAAGTGGGACACAATGTTGGTGACCATAAGATCTCGGATGAGTTTGATTTTGGGTCAGATCGGACCATAAAGTCAGGAGTTATCTGCCCTCAAATTTTACAAAATTGTCGTTTTTGACCGTTTTCGACTTTGTTTACACTATAGCATCTACAAATATTGACCAATCAAGATAAAACTTTAACACAATGTTAGTGACCATAAGATCTTGGATGAGTTCGATTTTAGGTCAGATCGGATAAGAAAGTCAGGAGTTATCTGCCCTTGGATGTAAAAAATAGCTACTTTTGACATTGTTTACACTCTAGCATCTACAAATATTGATCAATCAATACAAAAGTTGGACACAATGTTGGTGACCATAAGATCTCGGATGAGTTTGATTTTTGGTTTGATCGGACCAGGAAGTCCTGAGTTATCTGCCCGTGAATTTGACAAAATTGTCGTTTTTGACTGTTTTCGACTTTGTTTACACTATAGCATCTACAATTATTGACCAATCAAGACAAAACTTTAACACAATATTAGTGACCATAACATCTTGGATGAGTTTGATTTTGGGTGATATCGAACGAGAAAGTCAGGAGTTATCTGCCCTTGAAAAAAAAAAGCTACTTTTGACATTGTTTACACTCTAGCATAGATCTACAAATATTGACCAATATATACAAAAAATGGACCCAATGTTGGTGACCTTATATTAGATTTTGGATGAGTTTTTGTTTTGGTTTGATCGAACCAGAATGTCCCGAGTTATCTGCCCTTGAATTAGACAAAATTGCTGTTTTCGACTTTGTTTTTACTCCAACAACCACAAAATTAATGGTGACCAATCAAGACAAAACTTTGATCTTGGATATAATGGTTAAACACCATAAGATCATGAATGAGTTTGAACTTCAGCACAATTAGACAAGCAGTTGCTGAGTTATCTGCCCTTGAAATGGACAAAATTCTTGTTTTTGACTTTGTTTTCACTCTTTACAACCAGATATATTGACCTATAAAGAGGAAACAGGGACATAATGTTGATGACCATAAGTTTGTTTTCAGTCTTAATGTCACAAATATTAATTGATTCAAAGATAACAGTTGCTCATATCATCTTGGTTCAGGTGAGCGATATAGGACCATCATGGTCCTCTTGTCTTTAAACATCTTCTCCTCCTCAACCACTGGGCCAATTCTTACCAAACTTGGCAGGAATGTTCCTTGGGTACCCCTTTTCAAAACTTGTTTGTGAATTTTTGATTTGTCAAAAATTGTGGGCGTGGCAGGGCGGGGCTTTTCGGACTTAGAGAAATCATGTGAAAAATCTTTAAAAATCAATTATTTGGCCAATTTGAACAAAACTTGTCAGAAATGACCCTTGAGTTATTGTATTCAATGTATACTCATGATATTTTCATTCGTCAAAAAATGTGGGCGTGGCAGGGCGGGGCTTATCCGACTTTGAGAAATCGTTAGATAATTTTTCAAAAATCTTTTCCTCCCTAACCACGGGGCCAATTCTTACTAAACTTGGCAGGAATGTTCCTTTAGTGACCCTTTTTAAAACTTGTTCATGAATTTTTGATTTGTCAAAAATTGTGGGCGTGGCAGGGCGGGGCTTATCGGACTTAGAGAAATCATGTGAAAAATCTTTAAAAATCAATTATTTGGCCAATTTGAACCAAACTTGACAGGAATGACCCTTGAGTGATTGTATTCAATGTATATTCATGATTTTTTCATTGGCCAAAAAATGGGGGCGTGGCAGGGCGGGGCTTATCCGACTTCGAGAAATTGTTAGATAATTCTTCAAAAATCTTCTCCTCCTTAACCACTGGGCCAATTCTTACTAAACTTTGCAAGAATGTTCCTTGGGTGACCCTTTTGAAATCTTGCTCATGAATTTTTGATTTGTCAAAAAATGTGGGCGTGGTAGGGCGGGGCTTATCAGACTGAGAAATCATGTGAAAAATCCTTAAAAATCAATTATTAGGCCAATTTGAACCAAACTTGACAGGAATGACCGTTGAGTGATTGTATTCAATGTATATTCATGATTTTTCCATTCGCCAAAAAATGTGGGCGTGGCAGGGCGGGGCTTATCCGACTTCGAGAAATCGTTAGATAATTCTTCAAAAATATTCTCCTCCTTAACCACTGGGCCAATTCTTACTAAACTTGGCAAGAATGTTCCTTGGGTGACTCTTTTCAAAACTTGTTCGTGAATTTTTGATTCGTCAAAAATTGTGGGCGTGGCAGGGCGGAGCTTATTGGACTTAGAGAAATCATGTGAAAATTCTTTAAAAATCAATTATTGGACCATTTTGAACTAAAGTTGGCACTAATGTCCCTTGAGTGATTGTATTCAATGTATGTTCATAAATTTTTGATTCATCAATAAATGTGGGTGTGGCAGGGTGGGGCTAATCCGACTTCGAGAAATTGTCAGATAATTCTTTCAAAAATCTTATCCTTAACCACTAAGCCAATTCTTACCAAACTTGGCAGGAATGTTCCTTGGGTGACTCTTTTCAAAACTTGATTTTGTTACCAAAATTGGCAGGAATGTTCATTTGGTGACTTATTTCAAAATTTGTTCGTGAATTTCTGATTTGCAAAAACTGTGGTAATGGCAGGGCAGGGCTTAACAGACTTCACGAAATCATGAGAAAATTCTTTAAAAAACAATTTTACGGTAAATTTGAACCAAATCTTACAGGAATGTACCTTGATTGACTGTCTTCAATACATGGTTGTGAATTTTTGGTTTATTGAAAAATATCAGCATGGCAGGGCAGGGCTTGGGGATTGTTAAATGAGCTATGTCCTTTTGTTGAAAATTGGTATTTTTTGCAACATTTACATGTGTTGTTTGGTCTGTTGATTTTTTGTTAGCTCTATTTCCCAATTGAACAGCTCCCAGTTCAAATGAAATCAACTTCTCAAAATGCACAAAAACTGCGCTTTTGGGGGGTATGATCACTTTCAGTGATATTCTAGTTTAAGTAAATTTTGTCAAATGCATTCCATGTAAGAATATTGGCTGTGCAGGAACTTTTCACATGGGAGTGGTACCTCTGCAGTACTAAGTAACCCGTTACCATATAATGATGCCTTTTGACGCCCCACAAGATAAAAGCTTGAGAAATCATTGTGGAAAATGAAGAAATTGCTTGTGACAAGCAATTTCTTCATTTCCCACAATGATTTTTACTCAGAAAGACAATCAAATGTAAAATGTCATTAGCTTGAAATTGTCATCAGCTACATCTTTGAATTGGAACAGTCTTGATTTTGCCATCCAGTAATGGGTTAATTAATTTCATAACATTTTCTCATCTATGACAACTTTTTTACCATTTCAGGGTTGGTTTCCCGATGATGTTGGTCACAACGTTTGTAGCTACAATTTATTTACTGATATGTCATGTGGCAGGGGATTGGGGTAACCATATCTGACAAGATAAATAGTTGTGTCAAGATCTTGATTAATAAACAAGTTGAAATATGTCTTATGATATTGTCCTCTTGAACTATTTTCTTTCTTTAGACTGACAGTATGGGTTTGTGACAATCTTTAATCCTGTCCCAAACAAGACCTGGGGGCCATTTTATATAAAAGCCATATCTTGGCTATGACCTGGACGCAAGTCGTCTTAACTTACATCCTGGACTTACGTCTTTGAAAATCCATTTTATCAACACAGTCGAACGTCGTAGCTTCGACTTTCAAGATGGCATTAGTCATTATTAACTTTATACAATAATTTCGAATTTCCTGAACTCTTTCATTCACACTGGAATATCTATAATTTTTATTCGAAAACTCAGTGTTTATCGAGAGTACTTAAAATGTGTCTGTTTGTTTACAACCCTTTACCCAAAAATGTTGAAGAGGAAAGCTAATTGGACCACGCAAGAAATCAGTTGCTTGGTGGAAGGTTGTACATCTTTCAAGGACATTCTCTTTCGGAAACTTTCCCAGAAAATAATTGCAGCCAAATGAGATGACAATTGGCTGGAAATAGCAGAAAGGTAAACTTTGAAGACACAATCATAATTGCTAAGCAATATTAGCACTTTTGGTTTGTCTCTGCAGTAAAGGCCCTAGAATAATAATAATAATGCGGACAAGATGGTTTATCCTGGCCTGAGAGAAGTAATAGTAATACTGAAACATTCCGCATCTGACATATGGATGATTGTCTTTCAATTTCCAAAATTTCTCTGTTGTCGCCTCAAATTAGCTGCAAAAGCTGCTATATTTATAATCTTGCTAAGACTGGGTCGGACAGGTTGTAGAAATTCACATGAAACTTATGACAATCATCGCTATAACTTTTTGATAAAACAGTCTTGGGTCTTAAGCTGGACATAAGACCGAAAGTAACAACAATCTTAGCTGCGACAGACTTACGACCGTTGATAATCGGGCCCCTAGTTTTGATGTCCCTATAAGAAATAGTTTACGAAAACATTGAGAGAAAAGAAGAAATTGCTGATAATCAGCAATATCTCCTTTTCCCTCATTTTATGTGCTTATCATACAAACCGCTGTTTGTAAAATTAATTCTTTAGTCTGCAGCACCTTTCACATTTTGCTGTTTTGGAGAGTTAATATGTTTCCAAGTTAGTACATTTTGAATTGTATAAAGGAGAGAAAAGATACATGTATCTTTATTTATTTAAGAGATGCTACAACATTTTCATTGTTAAAGGAAATGTAGATGTTCAGCGTGTTTGAACAAGTCTTTAATTTGATAAGATTACAAAGTTTCAAATAGAAATAACAAATTGATAATTTAAATGAACCACGATCTGGAAATAGAACCCCTAAGGTAATTGAGACCAACATAGATCCAGATCAGACTGTGCATATGCACAGTCTGCTCAAGAGCCAAGTTGTTCTCTCATAGTGTTTTAATTAACCCTTTTCCAAATGGCAAAACTTTAGGGTTATCCACTTCAAAAACTGCCAAAAATGACAAAATGGAAGTTGTTTAAGATAGAATTTGTGTAAAATATGGCATGGAAAATATTGAGACAAAAGGAGAAACTGCTGACTGTCAGCAGTTTCTTCTTTTGCCTCAATGTTTTCCCAAGCCATTTCTATTGAGGACGTCAAAACCAGGTCTTGTTTGGGAAAGGGTTAAAGACAAGTAGCAACTATAAAAGAGCATAATGGTTCTTGATCAACCATCATATAGGCATACTCTGATCTTGAATCATGATAGTCTCAATCGCAGTAAGGGCCTTTTTAGCGAGCCGGGACTTTAAGTCTGGGGAGCTAATGCCACAGTCCTAGTGTCGGCGTCGCATCGCGTCCCGTCTTCACTTGAAAAACTTTAACCTGGTTCATATCTCAGACACTATTAGAGATACAGCCTTGATATTTCACACATGGATACTTCCCACCAAGTTATTTCATTAGGGACCTTGTGACCTTGACCTTTGAGTTTGACTTTAAGAAACTTTAACCTGGCCTATATCTCATGCACTATTACAGCCTTAATATTTCATATATGGATACCTCATGCCATGACCTTGACCTTCAAATTATGACCTATGACCTAGGTACTGAACCTTGACTTTGGACTGTTTTTTGTGACCAGCTCTTGTATAGGCGAGCTACGTTGTCCGCGGACAACTATTGTTCTAAGTCCCAACTCAAATGTATTTCGTTTGAGTGTATTTTATTACGAGCACTTGTTAATTTATCATCACTTGAAATGATTTATGTTTTGTATATACATTTTAATAATTTTATTTAAATCCAGAAAATATCAAAACCCTTCTTTGCCCGATACTGTATTGTTTTACTCATGTCTGTCCATCCATCCATCGGTCTGTCAAAAAACTTAACATTGGCCATTTTTGGGACATTAGTGTTTCACAAAATTAATACATCTTGTTTTATTTCAAATTTTAAGGTCATATGAAATATCTCTTGAATACCTTAAACTACATGTGATTTTATATTGGTTTGAAGTATATATTTTTGTCTTCTACATGCTTTGTCTGTGATTATACGGGTGTGTCACAATCAGATGTGCAAACTATGTTTCACCAAGGGTGATTTTTCAAAGTCATTGAATACAAAAGAGACAATATTTTCCTGAAAGCTAAATAATATATCTTCATGAAAATAATAACATTTCTTTCACAGATTTAAGGATTTAAATTATTTAACATGTTAAACTTGGGATTTTAAAGAGAAAAAAGAAAGTTGCATATAATTTCTTACACATATTTGGAAATATCAATTTCATTTGAAATGGAGAAAACATTGTACATCATAACACTCACAGACTAAGCTTTCAAATGACATGCAAAACAAAGTGACCATGACGTATTATTTTGAAAAAAATCTGATTTTCTCACATTTTATCTAAATTAGGCATGACATGACATCTTTCAGTTTTCTATTTTCATTTCGTATTGTCTGTACAGCCCTAAAAGTAATAAATATTGACAGGAATTTCAATTTTCTTTAAAATGATATATACATTTATTATCCTAATACGAATACTTACAGAAATAATGACTGTTGAAGTTGGTCGTATTTGCATTGAACACTGTCTACGGACTGGACATTTTAACAATGATTACAGTTCAACGGTATTAATATCATATTTAATTGACAATAAATAACACCAAAACTTTTGATTTTTTAAGGTAATAAACTTTAAACAAGAAAAGTACAAATTTCGAGCAGTTATTGAACTGTTAAATAGATATTCAGACAAACGGACAGACGACGGACATTGATAGCTTGCGCTACCTTAATTAGAGCACTATAAGGTCAGATGCGCTACAAATACTTAGCTATTGTTTAAGACACAAGCATAAAAAACTCACATATCAATTTAAACTTAAAAATGCAGCATTGATTATTTTAATGAATATGAATGTTAACCATTTCCCGAACAAGATTGGGTTTTGACGCTGTACTAATAGAGCATGGAAAAACATGACAAAAGTAGGGAGTGCTAGCAAAACAGATTATTTCTTTATTTTTCATCAATATCTCCTTTGCTATGTTTTTATACAAGAATTCCAACTAAACGATCATATATCATATCGTTGTCTGCAGCAAAAAGTCAAAGTTGTGACATTTTGGGATAATGTAAATAGAATAGCGTTTATGGGAGTTAGAATTTTAATTGAAATATGGTAGAAAATACAGGGGGGAAAGGAAACTGCTGTAAATAATCTATTCAATATGCTATTTATTTGCCTTTGGTGTTTCAAAACCTTTCTTCTTTTCTCTTTTAGAGACCTAAACATCTGGAAACATTTATAAATTTAGATAGTTTAATATTAAAAGTTTAATCCAATAAGATAGAAAAGGTTAAGAAAGCAAAATATGGTGTTTATCAGCATTAAATTGTTCTTTATACCTCAATGTACAGTACCAATTTTTGAAAATGGTTCTTGGTAAGATTTTTTCTTATTGATTTCGACTGTTGGATGCCAACAATAATGAAATACGCATAAAAAATGATGATTAAAATGCGGCATGAGGTACTCATAATATCTGTTATGAAATTCTGTCTTGTCCGTAGACGCATTTATTTTTGCCTGTGAGCCACTATTTGACCTTACTTTCACTAAAAATACATTTCTTTCAAGGAAAAGCACCATTATTTAGCAGAAACATGTCTACGATATTTGCTAACAAAGACTGTGTCCATTTAAGAAGCTATTTTACACCTGTCTACGGACAAGACATTTTGTCTACGGACAAGACATTTCTGTTATTGTACATAAAAAATAAAGTACTCTATACAATTTGATAAAATTTCACGCCATTCTAATTTTATAGATTTGCTAACAGGTAAAGAATCTTTTGTCACAATCTGTAGTGATATTACTTAAAAATCACATTGATAAAATGTGTCTACGGACAGGACATTTTAGGTCAACGAACTTCTTGCCGAAATAGCTTAGTTACCCTTTGATGCATTATGCACATTTCAATTTAATTATTTATTTACATGTCTTTTTTCAAAAGAAAAATGAAAATAATAAAATTCTGTAAGTCAAAAGTTAACTTTTTCTCGCACTTTAAAAGACCATCTACGAAAATGAAATTATATAACGAAAGGGTGGTCTCGGTATTTTTGTAATAAATCAATCAATCCTAATCACATCTTCATAAAATAACCTGCAGATAAAAGCTGAATAATTTCTCTAACTGAATGCTGCATGCTGTGTAGAATAATAGAACAATTTCCTACAAAATTCTAAGGTGAAAAATAAGGAAAATTCAAATGAAACATCATTTTCTCATTTTTACCCCATTTTTTCAATATATTTATTGCAATAACTTTTTTTACCGCTAATGTATTCTTCCTAAGATTTGGTACATAACTTAACAATCATTTCGCGATTAATATAAGATCAAATTTATGTTGTTATATTGATTTGTATGTCAACTGGAATCCTATAACATAAGGTAGGTACAGGATGTACATCTTATTGTGACACACCCGATACCTGTCTGAAATTTGGTTGTCAATTAAAATGCTCTCAAGACCTAATTTTGATGTCCCTAGTAGGAAAGGTTTGAGAAATTATTAAGGCAAAATAAGAAAATGTTGATAACTAATCTAGAATTTTCTACTTTTGCTCAAGTGTTTTCTATGCCTTTGCACAAACTTCATTTTCATTTACACATATTTTGTCATCAGCAGTAGCTTTCAAATTGAATCAGTCTAAAAATCTGTTGTTTGGGAAAGGTTTAATTCAAGGATAATGTTGTGATATAATTGGAAAGGTTTCCTCATTTGTTGTGTTTCAAAATGTATTTGACTGTTTTGTATTTATGAATTGAAATAAATTACAATAACTTGATTTCATGATATTTTATTCTTTAGTTTTTGTTATAACAATTCAATTCTCACAATGATAAAATAAATTCCTTAGCAGATCTATTTGTTGCCTTTGGTCAATGTTGACCCTTTCCCAACGACAAAATTATGAGTTTTTCATAGTTGAAAGGATTTTTTTGCAGATGGTAAAATGGATCCTAATAAAGATATGAATCATCATATGATTTGTGAACAATATAGTGAAGTAAAAACATTGATGCAAAGTGAGAAAATGCTATATACTAATAACCATCATTTTCTACTTTTGTACATGATTCATAAACAATTTTTCCTATTGGTAAAAACACTGAAAGAAAAGAATATGCTGATAACCCAATACTTTTCCTTCCGTCTTCTCTCTAAGAGAGAGAGCAGGTGGAGGCTCAGATTGGATATTGTGCTAGTACTGCCCGGCGTTCAGTAAGACAAAATGTTATGAGCTACCGTTTTTTTCACTAACAAGTCTTACTGAACGCTCTGCTAACATTAGCTGAATAAACATGGCCGCACCCATAGTCTGGGTTCCCTCCTTCTTTTCGCAGTATGGAAAGTAGGGAACCAAACTAGCCGTCATTTTTGTTAGCTTTGGCACACCACCTTCAAATCTGTGAGCCAAATGGTGCGAACGGTAGGAGTAAACAGGTCGTTCAGTAGAAAACTGTTACGTATCGGTAGCTCAATGAGCTAACGTTTTGTCTTACTGAACGCAGGGCAGGTGAGAGAAATGCAAGGATCCAGCCGCCTTGATATGACCAACGCAGTCTTGAGGCATAAAACAGCAAGCAATCAATCAATATTCCCTGGTAACACATTTTGTGGACAGACTTGACCTTTCCCAAAACAGTCCCTGGTGCCTGTTTCATCAAAACATTTAAGACACATTTATGACTTACGACAAGTTTAGGGCAAGAAACGTGTATCACCAATCTATCAAGATCTGTATTATGTGGTTGTTGTTTTAACCCTTTCCCAAACGACAAAATTTTCGTATGGTCCAATTTGAAAGCTGCTGCAGACGATAAAATGAATGATATCAAAGATAGAATATATGCATATTATAGCCAAGAAAAAATTGAGACAAAAGGAGAAAATGCTGATTATCAGCATTTTCTTCTTTTGTCTCAATATTTTCCAATGCCTCTTCTATCAGACACATCAAAACCAGGTCTTGTTTGGGAAAGGGTTAACCGATATTTAAGACCTCGGTAAGTCAAAAATGCGTCTTAAATGTTTTGATGAAACAGGCCCCTGATTTTGAAGTCCTCGATAGAAGCATACAAAAAACACTACAGGATAAAAAGAAAATGCTGGCAACCAACATTTTCTGCTTTTCACTTAATATTTTCTATCCCTTCAAATTAACTGTTTCCAAATCAAAACCAGGTTTTACATGTCCTATACAAAAGGCTTGAGAAAAACATTTGAGGCAAAAGAAGATAATGTTTTTAACCAGCATTTTTTCCTTTTGCCTAAATATTTTCTGAACCTCAATATTTTCTGAACTGCATTTTACGCAAATCATTTCTTTAACAACATTCACTTTGTCATCTGCAGTAGCTTTCAAATTGGACTGGAAAATAATTTGTTGTTTGGGAAAGGGTTTTTTATACGCCCAAAGGGTCTTATTATGTTATCGTCTGTCCGTCCCTCTGTCCGTTAGCGAATTTGTGTCCGGTCCATAACTTTCAAACTATAAGGCCTATGGTCTTGAAACTTCACAGGTGTATAGATCTCATAGCTAGGATGTGCAGAGCCACAACTCTACCATTTGTAATTTTTGAGTTATTGCCCTTTGTTTGATTCAGTTAGCAAATTTGTGTCCTGGTCCATAACTTTGAAACTATAAGGCCTATGGTCTTGAAACTTCACAGGTGTGTAGATCTCATAGCTAGGATGTGTAGAGCGCAATAACCCTAACTCTACCATTTATAATTTTTGAGTTATTGCCCTTTGTTTGATTCAGTTTGCAAATTCGTGTCCGGTCCATAACTTTCAAAATACAAGGCCTACGATGTTGAAACTTCACATGTGTGTAGAACTCATAGCTAGGGTGTTTGATTACATTATCTCAATCTGATTAAATTTGTGAATATTTTAGTAGTACTCAGGTACTTGCAACACTTCGTGAATACTTTAGTACTCGTTGAATTTTGTTTTATCGGAAACTTACAAGAGACTTTTAGAAAAGAACAGGACATCAACAAATATCACATACATCCTAAGGATCAATAAAAAGTTCAAAACATCACCCATTTATTTCTGAGCTTCGGGCATATAATGCCACGCCCAGAGTTGCTCTTGTTGAAGCTTTAAGTTGGGCTTATTTGTCATTTGTAGCCTCCTTCAATTTGGACCAGCCTAAAATTTTGCCCACAAGGACCCGAGCTACAGATAAGTGGGGGTTGTGACATTCTTACTTTGTTAATGCAATTCCAAACCCTATGTTGTGGGTACTCATTTGAATCATCTCGATGAGACGATTCTAATGGGTACCAACATCCTAGGGTTTCCTGAACAAAACAAGGTGTCAAACTGTCACAAGATACGCCCGTAACACTGCTTTATGTCAACAGGGGGAGCGGGTTGGTGAAAGTTTCACGGTCCTAGCTATTATACTTTTCGAGATATGCCCTGGACCAGATTCAAGCCTGAAAACAACAAAGGGCAATAACTCAAATATAGGCTAGGTAGAGTTATAGTTCTTGTACACTGCACTCCCACTTGATGATATCTATACACCCATGAAGTTTCATGATCCTAGCAGGGTGCCCAGCGACTTTAAGTGTCAAAAATATAGGTATGTCCCAAAATTATAGGTATTTATTAGCCAGAAATATAGGATAATATAGGTTGCCTTTACTATGAAGAAAGCGCTACTTTAAATGTTTCTCTGCCACCACCACTACCTTTCAGCTCTCTCTTGTTAATATGATAAAAGGAGAAACAGACAAGGTGACCATTAGCCAGTCCTGCCATTAGCTATTACTTTCTGTTCTCAATATTTATGAACACCATATCAAGATAAGAGAGCCAAGAAGGCCATTTATTGCTCACCTTAAAGAACATTGTGGCTTTGAGGAGATGATTGTATAATCATCCCAGACCCATAACTTCCTGCCAATGTTCACTACAGGAAAGCAATGTAAAAAGTTTTGGCCGAGATTCATGCTGCCATGATACATGCAAATATTAATTAACATAGGGTATCTGACAAAATGATTTGTCACAAAATAATTTGTCAGGGGAAATTTGCCCCAGATTTCCTGATAAGTTCTCAATTTGAAATCAGGTATCCCACAACATAAGGTCAAATTTTATGCTACTACGAAATTTTTAAGTCTTTTTTCATGGAGGGCCATGAGGAAATTCTACACATCAATTTCCAGTCATTGATTCAATAATTCAGAAGAAGAAGATATATGGCAAATTTCATGGAACCAAAAACTTTGAAGTACTTTGGTAGAGGGGCCATTGAACAATTCTACACAGAGGCCAAACATTTAAGGAGTAGGAGATTGTGCAAAATTGCTTTCTTTGTCTCTTCGGAAATCTAATATTCCCCAACATAGGGCCAAATTTCATTGCACCACAAAAATTTGAAGGATAATGGTAAAGGGCCATGGCATGATTTAGGAGTAGAAGACAGTATAAGATTTTCTTCCTTGTCTCTAAATGAAGTCTGATACCGAACACACAGGGCCAATTTTCATTGTACCTCAATGATTAATTCTACACACCAAGTTTCAAAGCTCTAGGCAAAACAGTCTAGGAGAAGATTGCACAAACTTTTCTTCTCTGTCCTTATATGAAATCCAATACCAAACAACATAGGGCTAGTTTCCATTGTAAAAAATAATTTGTAACAAGAGCTGTCACTGTAAGATGACAATGCCCCCGACACCGCTTTGATTTTAAATTATGGTCAATCTATGTTCAAGGTCAAGGTCATCCAGGGGTCAAGGTCACCAAAGTATGAGCCTACAGAAAGGTAATGTACCAAGGAATGTTGTGGTAAAGTATGAAGCGAATATGTTAAGTAATAAGGAAGTTATGGCCAATGTTAAAGTTTTTGGACGGAATGACGGACAGATGGATGGACAGACAGACGGACGGACAGACGGACGGACGGACAAGTCAAATTTATGATGCCTCCCTATCGGGGGAATAAAAATATGTATTATGGTAGAGGGTCCTAAGACAATATAACATACCAGTTTCAAAGCAATAGGCCAAATAGTTCAGAAGATTGTCCTCCTTTGTCCATATATATGAAATACAATACCACAGAGCTATAGGCCAATTTTCATGAAACCATAATAATTTGAAGACTGTGTTTCTGTAGTGGGCCTTTGGATGATGCTACATACAACAATTCAAGACTCTAGGCTGTATGGCCATGTCAGCTAGATGGAAACAAAATGTGTTTGTGAAACATGAATGCCCCCAAAATGGCTAATGTTAACATTTTGGACAGACGGACACGGGTTAAACAATATTCCGCCCTGGGAGCTTAATTAAAATATATCTACCTAAATTTTGGCCTCTAAAGTCCAAATTTCTGAGCTTACAGACTATGTGATAACTTAGAGACAGAGAGTTGCACTTAGTTTTGTATGTCACAAGCAAAACTTTCATGACTTTTTCAAGTTATAAACTTTTTTCCCTGCATTTAATGTAAAGAAATCAAAATTCACATGCCCATAAGTAATACTTACATAGGATTATTTGAACACAACTTTACTGTTCATAATTGAAACTTATCTACTAAGTAAAAGATGACAAAAATACATGCAAGCTTCTTCAACAATGATAGTTATAATGTTTGACAGGTCTTTCCCTGGCATTTCATTTTGAAAAGGACTTTATATATTGATAGATAATTGTTCACTTCTTAACCATGACAGTTTTGCTTGTGACATACAAAAAAACTAAGTATTTAGCCTTTTAAATTCCCCTTGCACATGTACATAATTCACCTTTGTGCAAAAATGCACCAGAGGAGTCCCGCAAACTACTTGGATAAAGAAGAAAGCTGTTTTTTCTAAAAGAATTGTTTTAATTTTGCTTACCCAAGACACAAAAATATAGGTATTTATAGGTATTTGGGGCAAAATGGGTGAAATTATAGGTTTTTATAGGTAATGTCTAAAAATATAGGATAATATAGGTATTTATAGGTATTTATAGGTTACTGGGCGCCCTGTCCTAGCTATTATACTTTTAGGGATATACTCCGGACAAGATTCAAGTATGAAAAATAACAAAGGGCAATAACTCAAAAATAGGCCAGTTAGAGTTATGGCTCTTGTGCACTGCACTACGTATTGATGAGAAAAATATTTAAGTCAATCAGACTTAAGGTGACAGAGTTATGCTCCAGACAAAGAAGTGGACAACAACCGGACGCCACGGGTGATCTCATAATACGTCCAGTCTTCGACTCTGAAGGACAGTGTCAATCATCATCATCACCGAATCGTTTCCGAGCGTTTCTCGCACCACCACCAAGTTTTCTCTTTTTAAATGCGACAGGTCCACTCTTATTTGATCCTAATGATGTGATTTTTTTCTCCTTAAATTTCACTTTAGTCTCTTCATGCACTACCGGTATAGCTATCACTTCCTGAGGTTCATGAGTCTTTGGTAACTGGTAATCAACTAATTCTGGTTCTCTGAAATAACAAGATATTCATTTTAGCATAATTAAACATTGAGACAAAAGGAGAAATATGTATTGCTATCACTTCCTGAGGTTCATGAGTCTTTGGTAACTGTAGATCTACTAACTCTGGTTCTCTGAAATAACAAGATATTCATTTTAGCATTATCAAACATTGAGACAAAAGGAGAAATATGCATTTCTATCACTTCCTGAGGTTCATGAGTCTTTGGTAACGGGAGATCTACTAATTCTGGTTCTCTGAAATAACAATAAATGGTGGCCCTGATTGATATTTTGTCACAATTTTTTACACCTGGGTGAAGAGGAGCAATGTGGGGTAACTTTTTCACTCAGAAAAAATTCTGTGACACTGGCAGGATTTGAACCCAGGATCCTTCGATTCTGAAGCCTGTGTCCTACCACTAGACCACGGTGTCCCAACGTTTTCCTGTCCCCCAAGCATTTTCACACTTATGTCACTATAAATGACTTAAGCACTGTATCAATCTTATTTTTTAAAAGTAGCCCACATTCTCCCGAGAATTCTGTCCTGATTAATATATTCTTCATAACTACTTTCCGATGGGGGGTGATTCGGTCTAAGTCTCCTCGGGTAATGTATGAGACCCTATACCAGCTTTGTAAAATATAGTACAGAAAACATTGAAGCAAAAGGAGAAAATGCTGATTATAAGCATTTTCTTCATTTGTCTCAATGTTTTCCTATGCTTTTTCTATAAGGGTCATCAAAACCAGGTCTTGTTTTGGAAAGGGTTCAAATGCAAAGTGCTATCCTCAGTCTTTCTTATAGTACTGCTGCCCAAGTACCATACATGCAGCTGGTATTTTCCTCCTTTTATAAGGACGTCAAAACAAGTTCTTGTTTAACCCTTTCCCAAACGACAAAATTTTGGACTGGTCCAATTTGAAAGCCGCTGCAGATGACAAAATAAATGTTGATAATTAAAGCATTTGCATAAAATAATGCGCAGAAAATATTGAGACAAAAGGAGAAACTGCTGATTATCAGCAGTTTCTTCTTTTGTCTCAATGTTTTCCCAAGCATTTTCTATTAGGGACGTCAAAACCAGGTCTTGTTTGTGAAAGGGTTAATTAAGAAAGGGTTACAAAATAAAGTATGCTTACTCTTTCATTACTCTAGCCCATGTCCCATACACGCCGCGGGCATTTCTGTCTTGTTTTACATCCTCCTCTTCTTCGCTACTTTCTGACGGGGACGGTGGGGACGGAGGCGAATCTGGTCCGGCCTCCCTAGGTAATGGGATCGACTATACCAGTAGCATATAATTCAGCCCAGAAAACATTGAGGCAAAAGGAGAAAATGCTGATGATCAGCATTTTCTTCTTTTTCCTCAATGTTTTCCCGAGCCTTTTTTATACCAGTCATCAAAACCAGGTCATATTTGAGATAGTGTTACATTGAAAGGTATGCTTACTGTTTCAGTACTCTAGCCCATGTACCATACACGCCGCGGGCATTTCTGTCTTGTGTAACATCCTCCTCTTCTTCACTACTGTCTGAAGGGGAGGGTGGGGAAGGGGGCGAATCTGGTCCGGCCTCCCCGGGTAGCGGGATTGACTCTATACCTGCAGGCATTGGTATCTCACCTACAGGAGCAATGGATTTGTCTGCCAACTCCTGAAAAATAATATTGAGCTAAACATGTGTGAAGACAGATAAATGAACAAATGATCAAAAGCACAGCTTAGCCTTGATATGCTCAAGTTTTCAAAGGAGCATAAATACAGTATGCCATTCTGTAAGACTGGTAAATCTATAATGATAGTAATTGAATATTCATGCTTGAAATTTTGACATTGATTTGTTAGATATTCTTAATTACATATACTCTTCCTCCAACCCATTTTTGAGACTACTTTCTTTTTTTAAAAAAAAAGAACAATGCATTTAAGTTTAATAAGTAAAGCGTCCATATCATGGCCTAATGTGGCGAAGACAGACTTATAGCAAATGAATGAAAATATGTATGAATACCAATTAGGTTATTTCATCTAAGACCCCCCCCCCCCCCAGCACACAGCAGCCTCCGAAAGTCGTCCTTGGAGTCTTAAAACGCCGCTCAAACGTTTAGTATTTGTTATTATGCTCCCCGAAGGGAGAGCATATAGTCGCCGCTTCGTCTGTCCGTCCGTCCGTCTGTCCGTCCGTCCGAAGCAATTTCTCTATAACCCTTGGGCCAAATCAAATGAAACTTACCATGTGAACTCCCTATGACATAATGCCGATGTACTTTTCCCAGTTTTTGGATTTGAGGCCTCCTCATGGGAAAAGGGGACTTAAGGTGAAATACAGTTTTTCTCTAATTTCTCCTAGTCTAATGGTCAGAATTTGATGAAATTTCATATTTGAGTAGCAAATCAGATGCCTTTGACAATAAACTACTTGAAATTTGCGTATAAAAAGTATGTCATGGAAAAAGGGGGCTTAACGTTTGTTAACTTAATCTTAGCTCTGCAAGGCATACATTTATTGTGACAATGCCTTGATCAGGGAGCATTGTCCGTCTCTGACGGCTCTTGTTTTTAGTAACATACTCTCAATCCCAAAGCGTTTTGGTAACAATACTCTTGAACCCAAAGCATTTAATGTTGAATGCACATGCTCTTTATCGCTGTATATTGAATGCACGTGCGTTGTCATTGTTTTCTCCACATATTTAGGGAGCCTCGTTTTGATAATGTCGATTTGTGACTATTTTAGTAACAATTTTCATGTATACAATGTTGATTTCCCATAAACCCATCGTCTTTGCCTCCGAAAGTGTGTTCTGTGGGTACAGACTTAAACATAAGTGAAAGGACCTTATTTAAAAGAAAGTTGACATACCTTTTGATTTTCTGCATTATCACTCACACTAGGAGGAGCTAACCCCTGATCTACCAAGGATACATATTTCTCTGGGGCAACCCACACTGATTCTGAAATCATACACATTTTTTCAGTGAAAAAGGAAATTTCCTTTGAACATTTCTCACATATGTTTTGATCTAACCTTATTAAGGACAGTGCAGGGCTAAGACACACGAATCATCTCGTCAATACTACATAACAATCCTGATTATCATCAATATTATTTCGTTTTGACCAGTATAACCAATAGTAAAAGGGTATAGTCTTTATTGTTTGGTGGGAATACGTAGATCGCGGGACCACTATTCATAGAAATGCATTTCTTTCACAAATCTAAGACTTGACTTGTCATCAAAACTAACCTCCTGTTACAGTATTCCAGTAATATGGATACCCCATATCTGACATGGCCTCATACCATTCTCCTTCTGTCTTTACATTTATTTCTTCTTCCTTATAACACAAATATGAAATGACTTGTTCAAACTAACCTCCAGTTACAGTATTCCAGTAATAAGGATACCCCATATCTGACATGGCCTCATACCATTCTCCTTCTGTCTTTACATCACTTTCTGTCTTTCCTTCTGTCTGTTCTTCATTCTGTTCTTCTTCTTTCACCTCTGTCGTATCCACATAACCAGGGGGAGGTAACTGTGGTCCAACTAAAAACACAGAATTTAAATATTTCTTTTAATCCTTTTCTAAAAAAGGTCGAATTTGATGTCCCTAATAGAAAAAAACTAGAAATCTATCACTGAAGTTGATAAAAATACCCCCGCCACCACCTTTGTTCGGACAAGCGTTTTTGTTGATTTAGGAGCCATACTCAGAAATTGTCAATCCGATTTTATTGAAATTTGGTTCAGTCAGGGGCCATAATCAGCAAGTATCGGTCTGATTTCCATGAATTTTGCATCTTGCATATATACAGGTCCTAATGCATACCTGTGCCAAGTATGAAGCAAATCGTTCATTAACTGTAGGAGGAATTGTCCGGACAAGCATTTTTGTCAAATCAGGGGCCATAACTCAGAAAGTGTCGGTCTGATTTTCGTGAAATAAGCATCTTGCACATGTACAGAAGTTAATGCACACCTGTGCCAAGTATGAAGCAAATCAGATAGTAACTAAAGGAGGACTTGTCCCGACAAGCATTTTTTGGTAAAATCAAGGGCCATAACTCAGAAATTATCAGTGCAATTTTCATGAAATTTGTGTCTTGCACATCTACAGGTCCTAATGCATACCTGTGCCAAGTATGAAGCAAATTGAACAGTAAATGTAGGAGGAGTTGGCCGGACAAGCATTTTTGGGTCAAATCAGGGGCCATAACTCAAAAAGTATCGGTCCGATTTCTGTGAAATTTGCGTCTTGTACATCTGCAGGTCACAATGAACACCTGTGCCAAGTATGAAACAAATCGGACAGTAACTGTAGGAGGAGTTGGCCGGAGAAGCATTTTTGAGTCAAATCAGGGGCCATAACTGAGAAAGTATAGGTCCGATTTCCGTGAAATTTGCGTCTTGCACATGTACAGGTCACAATGAACACTTGTGCCAAGTATGAACTAAATCGGTCCACATGTGTAGGAGGAGTTATCCGGACAAGCATTTTTTGGTCAAAACAGGGCCCATAACTCATAAATAATCAGTGCGATTTTCGTGAAATTTGCGTCTTGTACATCTACAGGTCCTAATGCACACCTGTGCCAAGTATGAAGCAAATCGGACAGTAACTGTAGGAGGAGTTGGCCGGACAAGCATTTTTTGGTCAAATCAGGGGCCATAACTCAAAAAGTATCGATCCGATTTCCGTGAAATTTGCGTCTTGCACATCTACAGGTCACAATGAACACTTGTGCCAAGTATGAACTAAATCGGTCCACAAGTGTAGGAGGAGTTATCCGGACAAGCATTTTTTGGTCAAATCAGGGGCCATAACTCAGAAATTATCAGTGTGATTTTCATGAAATTTGCGTCTTGCACATCTACAGGTCCTAATGCACACCTGTGCCAAGTATGAAGCAAATCGGACAGTAACTGTAGGAGGAGTTGGCCGAACAAGCATTTTTGGGTCAAATCAGGGGCCATAACTCAAAAAGAATCGGTCCGATTTCTGTGAAATTTGCGTCTTGCACATCTACAGGTCACAATGAACACTTGTGCCAAGTATGAACTAAATCGGTCCACAAGTGTAGGAGGAGTTATCCGGACAAGCATTTTTTGGTCAAATCAGGGGCCATAACTCAGAAAGTATCAGTCCGATTTTCGTGAAATTTGCGTCTTGCACATCTACAGGTCACAATGAACACTTGTGCCAAGTATGAACTAAATCGGTCAACAAGTGTAGGAGAAGTTGTCCGGACAAAGTTTTGGATACAGACCAACCAACCATCCAACCAACCAACCATCCAACCATCCAACCATCCAACCACTGGACCGACAGGTTGATTCCAGTATACCCCCTCCAAACTTCGTTTGCGGGGGTCCCAGTATACCCCCTCCAAACTTCGTTTGCGAGGGTATAATTAAATTGGAAACATTGAGGCAAAAGGAAAAATTGCTGAAAATCATTGAGTGAAAATAACCTTGACAGCTGTTGCAGATGACAATAATGGATGCTGAAAAGATAGGATTTGTGTACAATATAGCAAAGAAAGTATTGAGGCAAAAGTAGAAAATGCTGATTATCAGCATTTTCTTCTTTTGCCTCAATGATTTCTCACGTCTGTTTGTACATTTGTCTGTTCTTCCTTCCACTTTTCTTTTTCCTCTGTTGTATCCACATAGCCAGGGATAGATTACTGTGGACCAACTGTAAACAGAGAATTTAACTTTCTTTAATCCATTCCTGCACATTGATGATTTTTGACACCCCACAAGATAAAGGCTTTTGAAAACATCGTGTAAAATGAAGAAATTGCTCGTAACAAGCAATTTCTTCATTTCCAACGATGTTTATACCTGCAAAGTTGTAAAATTCTAAAATTCATCAACTTGAAAAAGTAGTCTGCAACTTCATTCAATTTGCGCCAGTCTAAAATTTTGTCCTTTGGTGAAGGGTTAAACATTCATTTTTTCATCTCATCTGCATCACCTTTCAATTCACTTTTCCCTTTTGCCATCAATCGTGATCATGCCAAGCAACTATTTTAATTTGCGATATAATTTTGAGTGCAGTAAAACTAAATGTAAGCATAAACGATCTACGATAATTAAAAGCGAAATCTTAGACCATTAATCAAGATCAGTTTATATGTAAATGCAGTCTGATCATGATCATTGAATCGTTCCAAGAGTTGTTACATGTAACAAAGAAATTATTAGAGAACATCCTGGAACTCAATCATATTGCATGTATATGCAAGCTAATCTGGATCCATAGTGGACTAAAATGCCCTATGAGGTCTTTTTCCAGATCCAGTCTTTAATCATTAATCCATTCCCAGACAAAACAAGATGTGTTTGTGAAACACCAATGCCCACTCGAAATGGCCATTTTTTAAAATGTTAAGTTTTCGTGTAAAGGGTTGATAAGGGTTAACGGATCACCTTGAGGAAGGTCATATTGCATGGAACAGATAGATATCATTGAAAGTAAGTTACCATATAGCACTTTATTTCTGCAGGGTCCAAATTCTGCGTTTTTTCTCAAAAACATGGGGGTTTAAACTTCTGCGGAACATTTTTCTGCGGTATTTTAGCCTGTCAGCAGAAAGATTTTATTCATGCGCTATGATACAATGTGTTCAGGTAAGTCAATATCAAGTATGTTTCAAAAAATGATAATTCATAATTACTTCTATCAATCTATGAAATGAGACTATAGGCTAATTGTCTGAGGGGTAAAAAGAAAATCCCATAATTTATCTCGGTATGGTAAGCAATGCTGTATACAGGTACATGTAAGTGTGAAAAGATGTGTCAAACTGTTACTAATCAGTCAAATGTGTTATGTTATTGT
Organism: Fragum sueziense; assembly: GCA_963680895.1. Classification (NCBI taxonomy): domain Eukaryota; kingdom Metazoa; phylum Mollusca; class Bivalvia; order Cardiida; family Cardiidae; genus Fragum; species Fragum sueziense. The sequence continues at coordinate 12,607,676 of OY804596.1, forward strand.
TGAAGAATGAACAAAAACGTTGTAACTTAAACTGAAATAATGTTTTAGTTACGCCATTATTTATCAGAAAACAATGACACAGGTGTTAAAAATGTGCGCTTTGCATTAGAAGGTCATTCCTTTAAAGTGACATTTCACATTTATTTCATTTTTTAAAAGCATGTCTTGGTGCAAAGATTGTTTATTCTAATGCGTAGAAATGTTATCAGTTTTTTGAAGTTGTTGTTTATAAGCGAAAATTATACCTTTAAAGTTGAGACAGAAATGACAAATTCTATATAAATCTGAACTGTTGTCCACAACAATTTGTTTAATTTTAGCACAAAATTATATATTTCTCGTAAACCGTTCAATATTTTGGCTTGAAATTTTCAGAATTTTCATAAGAAAACATGCTCTTTCTGATAGAATGAAAGTAAAATTTATGTTAAAATAATTGTGAAATGTCACTTTAAACACCCATTAATTTACCAACCTAACCTGCAGAATATTGACAATCTCTTCATATAGCGTTAATTTTCTACCGATTTTATTTCTGCGGTGCTGTCCAGGACCACAGAAATAGCAGAAATAAAGTCCCAGCAGAAAATAAGTGCTATACAGTACATACCAAATTTGAGCTTTGTATGTGGAATACTTTGGGAGAAAAGGCAAATGTTAAGTTTTGGGACAGACAGACACGAGTAAAACAATAAGTCCCTGATCTTTCAATACGGAGACATAAAAAAAATTAAGGTGGTCAAAATTCGAAGATATTGCAGAGAACAATTTCAAGTGAATGAAATTTTAAATTTTTTGGTCTTGTTTTCTAGAAAACATCATGGAAAATGAAGAAATCGGTTGTAACAGCCCATTTTTTCATTTCCCATGATGTTTTCAAAAGCCTTTTTCTTGCAGGGCGTCAGAAGGCGTCAAAATCTGGTAATGGGTTAATTAAAGCCTTACCTTCTGGTAATTTTACATTATATTGTTGAGCAAGATCTGGGTTCTGTTCTAAATCTTTCTTGAAGGCCTTCAAGGCTGCCTGCAAAACATACCAATCTTTTATACACAACATTCTCAAAATATGCTTTCCCAGAAAAACTATGTTCATTATTTTTTGTTTCATATTTGTCAATTTACTATATGATAAACAAGAGCTTCGCAGAGCGGCGCATATATGCCCGAGAGGGGCTTGTCAGTAAAATTGGCCTTTTTTTTTAATTCAAGGGCAGATAATTCAGACATGAAATGTTTTCAAAATTTCGTTTGCACTACCAGACACCATAAATATTCATTGTGGCTAGTTTGATTAAATTCTGGTTGAAACTGTAGGAGTTGCGCACACGAGAAAATGTGCATATTTAAGAAAATGGGCATTTTTGCTTAAATTCAAGGGCAGATATTTCAAAAACGAAAATAGTTATCTGAATTCCGTAAGTAATGTGCACAATTAGACACCACAGAGATTTATTGTGGCAAGTTTGATAAAATTCTGATGAAAACTGTAGGAGGAGTTGCACACACAAGAAAATAGGCATCTTTTAAATTCAAGGGCAGATAATTCAAGAACGAAAAGAGTTATCTGAATTCCGTAAGTAGTGTGCACAACTAGACATCATGGAGATTCATTTTGGCAAGTTTGAACAAATTCCGTTCAAAACTGTAGGAGTTGCACACATAAGAAATTGCTAACGGACGGACAAGCAGGGCCACAACATAATACGACCCTTCGGGCGTATAATAACAACATTCAATTTTGGAAACATATCTGCCAAGTCAAACAAAGTTTTATCTCAAAATAAATCTTTTATGACAAGGCTAAATTACATGTACATGTATTAGATTGTCCCATTTAGAAAGAATAGTGTAAAAACAGGAGAAATACAAGTTTTCTTGTGTTTTCATGTTTATTTAATCACTAGTGACTACATATTATAGAATGTTCTCTTACCCTTTCCATCTGTTTCATATAATCATCTTCTTCAAGTTTTCTTTTAGCTGTCTCTGTACCTTTCTTTTTAACCTGAAATGAATTAATATAACATAATTATAATGGATAATTCTCAATTCTATCATTCCTTATTGATTTTCTTAAATAGCTGTACTTTAACCCCTTCGCTGCCCCGTTACGGCCTGAGGGCTGTTCTAAAAGTTTCGGGACAAGTGCCATAACTTTTTTATTTATTAATATTTCCCTTTAATTTTCGCACCACTGATAGCTGCAATATTATTCTATTGAATGATAGTCTCATTTTAATATCGGTACATAGATGCACGAGAAAGCGTCTCCATAGTAACGTCAGGTAGGCGTGAGCTGGGCACCTTGACGTCGCCGCGCAATAGGAATTATTACACACCAATTATGTATCGCAATTAATGCCTCTATACATCTTTGACGTCGCAATAAATTATGGCGCGAACGTGTACGACGTTAATGACGTCATTTCCTTATTTACGGTGTAAACAAGTGACGTCTTTGAAAACACAGGCGTGAATTAAGTGCAAAATGAACCCGGAACAGCGATATTCAGTAAAATTTTGTTTTTTGATGGGGAAAAGTAGATCACAGACACTTTTGATGATGGAGCGGCAGCAGTGTCAAGAACACACATCTATGAGTGGTATAACACCTTCAAAGACGATCCTACACGCCAACCTACCGATCTTCCTAGGACAGGGCGGCCCAGTGTACTGTCAGGTAACGCACTCGAAATTGAAGCATTATTGAGATCTGACAGGAGATTAACTGTACGTGACATTGCTTTGAAAACTGGACTTGTATCCTCCTCCATTCATAGGATCATTAGACAGGAGCTTGGTATGGTAAAAGTATGTGCCAGATGGGTCCCGCGTGTGTTGTCCAGCCAGCAAAAGCTGCAGCGAGTCGCCGACAGTACGGCTTTCCTAAAGCAGTACAGGGAACGCGGCGAAAGGTTCTTGGATTCCATTTTTACGGCGGATGAGACCTGGGTCAGTCTATATGACCCGGAAACCAAACAGGACAGTTCAGTATGGAAAACACCTTCTTCGCCGTCCCCGACAAAAGCCATGGTGAAACCGTCTGCTAAGAAGAGGATGTTTATTGTCTTTTTCGACACAAGGGGCGTCGTTCTTTGCCACGCAGTGCCGACCGGGAGGGGAGGACTGTGACCGCACAGTATTACTCAAAGGTAGAGTTTGCATTTTATTCATTCTATATTAATATTCTCATTGTAGATAATTTATAGAGAAACAGTAAAGGTAGGTTTATACTAGTATTATAAAAATTATCTAATTATAAATTGTATATGTACAATACGTTGCGTGCATACTTTGGACGAGCCCGTTATCTCATTGCAGGTGCTTCGACGTGATTTGGCCAGGGCTGTACAGAAGAAGAGACCGGAGCAGGATGGCAAATTCTACCTTCATCATGACAACGCCACTCCTCATACCTCATCCTTCACCAAGAGCGTACTTGCTGAGAAAAAAATCCGCACCGTTGGTCACCCCCATACTCCCCAGACCTCGCGCCCTGCGATTTCTGGCTCTTCCCCACTATCAAGCGTGATTTGCGGGGACGTCGCTTCGACGACGTCGATGATCTGCCGGTCGTTGTCAGGGAGAGCATTCGCAAAATACCGGCCGGAGACTTCAAAAACTGCTTCAAATCATGGGTAAAACGACACCACAAGTGCATCCAACACGGGGGAGAGTATTTCGAGAAGATTTGAGCATTACAGACTATTAAAAAGGTATGTCTTACGTTCTTCACAGGCAGGTGCCCCGCTCACGCCTACCTGACGTTACTATGGAGACGCTTTCTCCAGCATCTATGTACCGATATTAAAATGAGACTATCATTCAATAGAATAATATTGCAGCTATCAGTGGTGCGAAAATTATTGGGAAATATTAATAAATAAAAAAGTTATGGCACTTGTCCCGAAACTTTTAGGACAGCCCTCGTAGCTTGGCAAATAGGAACCAATTTTCCAATATTTGTCTGGCAGCGAAGGGGTTAATTTAAATCTTTGAAATGTTTTATGTCATGTAAACTTAAGAGACAAATAAATTTAGATCTATATGGATTGGGTATCCCACAGAAAAAAGATCACACCTTTGTTATCCGATTAACTTTATGTATGTTTGCATTCCTTTAACATGATAGTCATTCAAAAAAAGATAAAATGACAAATATTAACCAATTAATACATGATAACGCCTTTTGACACCCCACAATTTAAAGGCATTTGAAAACTTTGTAGAAAATGAAGAAATTGCTTGGGACCAAAAAATGTAAAATTTCAGTCACTTGAAATTGTTGTCTACAACACCTTTGAATTTAGACCAGTCTAAATGTTTGTTGTCTGGTCATGGGTTAAAATAAAATCCTCTAACATTGTAATTTTTCAATTACAAGATGGCAAAATTTTAGACATTTCTGACTTGAAAGATGTTGCAGACGGCAATTTAAAGTGATTGCGATTTTAAATTTTGGTCTGTCAGTGTAGAAAACATTGTGGGAAATGAAGAAATTGCTTGTAACAATATTCTTTTTTTTATTTTCCACTTAGTTTTCCAAAGCCTTTATCTTCTGGGGCATCAAAACATGCCCTTGTGTGCTAATGGGTTAGAATGAAATCCTATTCCTTATGTAATCTCACCTCTTGTATTCGTAGCCGGACATTTTCTTGATGTCGCTTTCCTTTCTCATGAAATTCTACACTCTGAAACACAGAATAGCTAGCTTAACTCTTTCCCAGACAAGACCTGGTTTTGACATCCCTATTAGAAAATGTTTGGAAAAAACATTGAGGCAAAAGAAGAATGTGCTTATGATCAGCACTTTCTCCTCTTGCCTCAATATTTTCTAGCTATATTGTACCCAAATCCAATTTCTTAGCTATATTGTACCCAAATCCAACATTGATTATCATTCATTTTGTTGTCTGTTGTTGCTTTTGAAATCAAATAGATCACCCTAAAATTTTGTCATTTGAGAAAGGGTTAATCCATTCCCAAACATCATTCATTGAGAATTGTTGAAACAGAGTAATATCAACCCTTTCTCAAACGGCAAATCTTCAAAATTTCCATTTCAAAAGCTGCTGCGGACAACAAATGGACCTTGTTTAAGATAGAATTTGTGTACAATATAGCATGGAAAATATTGAGACAAAAGGAGAAACTGCTGGTTATCAGCAGTTTTTTCTTTCGTCTCAATGTTTTCCCAAACCATTGCTATAAGGGACGTCAAAACCAGGTCTTGTTTGGGAAAGGGTTAATCAAATTTGTATTTTGAAACACATGATCCATTAAAAAAATTGACCTGATAATCTGTAACTTTAAACTAAGCCTACATAATTAACCCTTTCCCAAACAAGATCGTCTTTTGACGTCTGTAGTAGATATGGCTTGGGAAAACATTCAGACAAAAGAAACTGTTGATAACCAGCAGTTTCTCCTTTTGCCTTAATATTTTCTGAGTTGTAAAATAAACATTTTAGCCTTTAATGATCATTTATATTGTCGCTTGTACCAGCTTTTAAATTGGACGGCCATTTTTGCCATTTGGGAAAGGGTTGAACCAGATACAATGATTAAAATGGAGCATCTACATTATTTCGGCACTTTCATAAATTGATGAACCTGACCATATTACTTATTGGGGCTTAATTTAAGAAAAAAAAAATGTAATGTATCACAGTTGAATTTGAAGAAAAAAAATCTACATTAATACAGTAACAACAAAGGGGGACCATTTTTCAACCCTTTTCCAAACAGGACATGGTTTTGAGGTTCTAAATAGAAAAGGGTTGGCATAACATTGAGACAAACAAAGAAAAATGCAAACTATCGGCATATTCTCCTTTTGCCTTAATATTTTCTATGATGCATAGTACACAAATTCTATTACATTATTCATGTCCATTTGTCATCTGCTGCAGCTTTCAAATGGGATCATCCTAAAAAAATGTTATTGAATTATATTGAAAGGTTAAAGTGTGCATTACTTAACTTCAATTTTATTTGTCTTAAGCTAGGAGTGCATTCACTTGGATTTGTGAGAAAGTGTAAATCTTCCTTTAACCCTTTCCAAAATGTCATAATTTTAGGGCAGTCCAGTTTGAAAGCTGCTGCAGACAACAAAATGCATATTTTTGAAGACAGAATTTGTGTAGAAGCAAACACAGACAAGAGCCGTCAGAGACGGACAATGCTCCCCGAATAAGGCATTGTCACAATAAATATATGCCATGCAGAGCTAATATAAAGCTAACAAATGTTAAGCCCCCTTTTTGCATGACATATTTTGTATACGCAAATTTTAAATAGTTTATTGTCAAGGGCATCTGATTTGCTACTCAAATATGAAATTTCATCAAATTCTGACCATTAGACTAGGAGAAATTAGAGAAAAACTGTATTTAACCTTAAGTCCCCTTTTCCCATGACGAGGCCTCAAATCCAAAAACCGGGAAAAGTACATCGGCATTTTGTCATAGGGATTTCACATGGTAAGTTTCATTTGATTTGGCCCAAGGGTTATGGAGAAATCGCTTCGGACGGACGGACGGACGGACGGACGGAATGACGGACGGACAGGACGGACGGACGGACGGACAGACAAAGCGGCGACTATATGCTCTCCCTTCGGGGAGCATAAAAATATTGCGACAAAAGGAGAAACTGCTGGTTATCAGCAGTTTCTTCTTTTGCCTCAATGTTTTCCCAAGCTATTTCTATCAGGGACATCAAGACCAGGTCTTGTTTGGGAAAGGGTTGAAACTTACTGGCTTATTATCTGTGATCCAGCATTTACAAAAATCACAGAATTTTCTTGGCTGTGATTTCCAATACTCAGACCTAGAAAAAAGAAAGAAGGAAAAGCATAAAAATATAGTATTAAACTCGATTGATATCTAATTTGTTTTCATTAGTTGAGGGGTTGGTTTCAACTTTGATTGTTTGTGCATATACATGTGTCCATGTGTTCCTGAAAATTCATTAAAATCACAAAATTCTGCCTGTGTCCCAAGCTGCTTTTGATTGCAATATTGTTAAGCCACAAAGGTGTCAGATCAGTCTTGTAGTTTAACCCATTACCAGATGACACAATTTTGGACTTTTCCAATTTGAAAGGTGTTGCAGACAACAATTTCAAGTTGATGAAATTTCAAAAATCTTTCCATTTTGGATTAGAAATCATTGTAGAAAATGCAGAAATTGCTTGTCGCAAGCAATTTCTTCATTTTCCACGATGATTTCCTAAAACTTTTCTTGTGAAGGAGTCAAAAGGCGTCACTGTGTAGTAATGGGGAGAAAAATCTGATTTATATACTTTAGTGAGACTACTTTTTCTATTGTGTAAACTACTTTACAAATAAATTTTACAAGAAAAAAATCACATCTCAAGCATATATAATTTTGTTATTCGGATGCAATTCTCTTCTATCTTATTTATATATCTATCTATCTCCCTACACTGCTTCACACCCTCACAGGTAACTTTGAGCAGTTGCGCGTCTGTGCCAAATTAAACAAGTGAGAAATGTTTAGAAATGAAGGAGGATGATGGGCTATTCAAGATTTGGTTAAAAGGAGGATGATAAGATAAATAATTAAAATGATATAGACGCAACTGCATTGCTTTGCCCTTTCCCAAACATGAGTGACCTGGTTTTGATGTTCCGTTTAGAAAAGGCTTAGGAAAACATCAAGACAAAAGAAGAAACTGCTGATAATCAGCATTTTCTCCTTTTGTCTCAATATTTTCTGAGCTATATCACACCCCAAACTTATTTCTATAAACATTTATTTTGTTGTCTGCAGCAGCTTTCATATTGGATAACCCTAAAATTTTGCCGTTTTGGAAAAGGGTTGAGGTTTTTGGTACAAGACAGTCATTATAATGTGGTAATGATTTCAGACTAAATACATTTATTTTCATGTTGATGCATATTTTTCGAAAAAGTCTGGAAGAAAAATTCTAGACAATCATCATGATCATAAATAGCGAAAGCAAGTGTGTCATTCCCTGAAAAGTTTGAGTGAATTATAAAAATAATACAACATACTAACATTGAAAAAGAGATCAAGGATTAATCTATAGGGATAAATTTCATCAAATAAACAGGGACATAATTTCGGACAAACACAGTATTTTGTCAGTGCAAATCTGAAAAGTTGCAAATAGTTTGATTGAAGCTGCAGTTACAATCTTTTATAACAAGTTAACATCAACGATTTCTCAATATATAATGGTAAAGCCAGACTATTTTTAACACAAAATTCCAGGTTTTTTTTTAATAAGACGTTGGGGTCAAATATTGGCCTCTTCCCTTCTGGGAATTTTCCCCCTGAGTTGTAATTTTTCCCTCATAAATCAATGTTTCAACCTTTACAGTGTTCTCCCATGAGAGTATTTATGTTAACAATGAGAGATCTTCAGTTTATCAGCAGATAAATTGCTTTCAAAATCTATTTTCTTTGAGTTTTCTAAATAATTTTGAAGCATTTTCAGTATTCAAGCAAAAACCATGCTTGAAAATTTCCCCCCTGTAACAGCTCGATTGACACATTTTTTTCCAAATCAAGGGCCCCATGCCCCTTCCCCTAACCATAAAAAGAACCCCTGAATTGAAGTGAATTTATTGCTATTGTTTTGTCATAATGATAAGGTTATTTTGTTTGTTTTTTTTTTTGTTTACAGTCAAAACGGCCCAATACCAAAACGCCCCGGTTTTTGGTCAAAACGGCCCAAAGCAGTTTTTCAACTTGGTCAAAACGGCCCATTTTTTTTAACACACAAATATAAAGATCGATCTATTTTAATATTATTATTAATGTTATTATTTCAATGATATTTCCTGAATATATTTTGTAAAAAATGTGTATACATATAGTTTTAATTGTCAAATTATATTTTAAAACTGCAATTTTAAATTTAAAAAAGTCTTCAATTATTCATTGCATATTGTTCTTATGATGTAAGTTTCACTGTTTGTTTGTTATAAGTTGTTTGTTAATTACTAATATTAAGTTAATTAGATAATTTGTCAAACAATAGCCTATTGATCCTGTGAAATTAAAATTGAACGTCAATAATGTATATTGCCGAATATCTAAGCGATATTTGTTGTCAGTTGTTTGTTAATTATTGGCATAGATTGAATGTGTCATATTAAAGTCGAACATGTGTAATGAGAATTGTATTTTTAACAGGTGATCTAATTGATCGTTTTTATAACATTATCAATAATTATTTTGTTACATGTATATTGTAATAAACATTTCTTTACTTGGAATAATCGCTTCTGTTCAATCATGGTCAATTACCAACAAAGTACATGTATAATTATACATATTACCTTACCTGAAGATTAAATGTTGTTTTTCTGTTTGTTTGCCTAATTAGTAATTTGAAAGACCAGAATGAGATTGTTGTTAAAGATGAAACCTAACAGAAAAAGAGGAAAAAAACGAAAACATAGATAGCAGTTTCTCCTTTTCTCTCCACGTTAAATCAGAATGAGATAAAATAATGCAAGTGTTCATTTTTCATTTCGGATCAAAGTAAAGATTAATCTTTCAAAATGTAATCTAACACTTCTGTTTATTGGATCCGGTGACAAACTGTAGGTCGATATAACACAATATTTCACACGTATCTTAAATGCAGTGTATATCGCACCTATCTTAATCGTCCCATGCTACTGCTTATTGTTGACACGCATCAAGCCTATCCAAACGGCAATTAGGCTATTTGACGCAAGTTTATCCAGAAAACTGTAGCCAAGTCTTTGAGAATATGTAGATAAAAATGTACTAGTAAAAGTAAATAATGAGATTACAGGAGAAAATATTGCTTACCTTATTGTTAAATTGCCAACTTTTTTTTCATAACCATGTGATAAAATTTTCTTAATGCAGTTAATGGTAAAATGACAGCCTCAATAGCGCAGTGGTTAGCGCACTTGGCTTGTAACCCGGAGGACCCGAGTTCGAGTCCCACCCGGGGAGGTGTGTCCTTGGGCAAGACACTTAATTGTCAACGCCTCAGTCTAGCCAGCTGAATGGAGTGGGTAGCAGTGAGGTAAAACTTGCTGCCTCTTCTCTTCCGCATCAGTGATTTTTTTACCTGCGCATCCTGCTACTTTTACTCATACTTTGGTCTCTGGGATGCAAAGTTTTAATTCAAGCGAGTCCAAGGATGCAACAATTTTTACAGATTTCCTATTAAAACAAGAGTTGTCCGCGGACAACGTAGCTCGCCTATACGAGAGCTTGTCACAAAAAAAAAGAGTCCAAGGTCAAAGGTCAAGGTCATTGGGTCAAAGGTCATGGTCTCAAGGTCAAGGTCATTTTACATAGTATCCATATGTGAAATATCAAGGCTCTATCTATAATAGTACATCAGATATAGGCCAGGTTAAAGTTTTTGAAAAGTAGGTCAAACTACAAGGTCAAGGTCACTAGGTCAAAGGTCATGGTCCCAAATGAAAGGTCTTGCTGAGAAGTATCCATGAGTGAAGTATCAAGGCTGTATCTGTAAAAATGGCCGAGATATAGGCCAGGTTAAAGTTTTTTAAAAGTAGGTCAAACTCTAAGGTCAAGGTCACTAGGTCAAAGGTCATGGTCCCAAATGAAAGGTCTTGGTAGGAGGTATCCAGGTATGAAGTATCAAGGCTGTATCTCAAATAGTGCCTGAGATATAAACCAGGTTAAAGTTTTTGAAGACGCGACGCCGACGCTGACGCCGACGCCGACACTAGGGCTGTGACATTAGCTCCCCGGACATAAAGTCCCGGCTCGCTAAAAAGTGCATTGGACTCACTAAACTAGTAGCTGGACTCATTGATATGGAATCCAGCGATTCCCCAGGACTCACAGTCTGGAAATTGTAAAAATATCTCTGCCGCATGCCAAAATGTTCCGAGTTAGAATAGTTTGTTTCAAAGTTCATTGCACTGTAAATAGAGCACCTGTTACTTGTAGATTAGTAGGAACTTGCACAAAAAATAGATATACATGTATACGCTAGCTTAGCTAGTGGTGCCTCGAAAAGTCATCGGGGGAATCTAATAGTACAAACAAACAAACAATGGCTAAGTAAAGTGTATTATAAATGGGTCTTTCTTTGGTATAGTGCCATAATTGATGGGACAATGTTCATGAATTTTCAATATCTTTAGAATTCCACAAAAATCACAGTCAGAACAGCTAATTATCTCTTTTTTTCAAAAATATACTCAAGAAGATAACTTTTTATCCAGAAAAGTTAGTTTTTTGTTCTTGAAGTTGCATACTGTTAAAAAGTGTTGTACGAACAGAGACATCCATTTTTGCCAAATATTCAGAAAGTGTTTGTTAAACTTGAGCAATATGTGAATTATTCCTTTTGAAAACAGGTCTTTCATTGATTAAGTTTAAAAATTTGCTTTAAACACTTCTTTTTCATCAAAATATTGCAAAGTGTGTCGTGCCGAACAAAGACAGATGTTGTATAAACACACAGACAGAAAGCATAAGCACACTCTCAACAATAAACCTATAATGTTACTTCTGTGCTATTTTTCAACTCGGTGACATCCACTTTTAGTGTAAAAGCATTCAGATGGGAAAATTCAAAAGATTAAATTAATATAGAGAAAATTGAAAACAAAACAAGTGTTGTACGAACAGAAGACGGAAAATATTTTCTGACTCTTTCTGACTTTTCGGCGACTCTACTGTGTGCATAGTTTTGAGGGTTTATTTGAAAACTGTTATTAACTGATTACAAAATTTTTCCTTACAATTTTGCTATAACACAATTGTTAGAAAAAAATCTGTCATTCTGTTCCTACAAAAAAACTGTCTCAATGTTCGTCCGTGACGAGAACTGTCCATTGTTCGTACGAATTGCGCATTTTCTGCAATAATGCCCGTCTTTTTATTGTAACCTCTGTTCAGAAGCATTTATTGGGTAATTCAAAGGTAAATATTGAAAAGAAACAGGCCCTGTTCATTCTTTGCCATACCTTTCGTGTCTCAAAGGTCAAATGTCGCTCGAACATGGGACAGATATTTCGCTCGTAACCACCTTAATCCACCTAGGACATTTTTTTTATTTACCTTTCGTCGTCTTTCCCATGATAATCCTTTTTGGTGGTTAGAACAGGAAATGACACGAAACGATGCAAAAAAGACATGCGCACACTGTGTATTGCGCAATATCCAGTCTAAACTGGCCGCGGTCGATTTTAAAATTCCAGAATTCGAATGAACAGCGAGACAGAAATAATTCAACACTAAATGATTGTCGATTTTGACCCTTATGAACATCATAGATGGATACAGAAAGGACAGATTTGTATTATCAAATATGTTTTCTATAAAAAAAATTCATGACAAGCAACACAAAGTCTATTTATCCAGAGAAAAAAAGTGTATGAGATTTGGACCAGCTGGAGGACAGACGAACGACACATTATATTTCAAACATTATTTCTCATACTTATTTGGCTAATTCTAGCATTTATACACCAAAGTAAGGTAAGTTAATTCAATTCCAATGAATATGAAAACAAAATACGGGTCAAGGTACGATCTTTTTGTGACTTTTATTCCTACAAAATTTAGCACTGTGATCATGTCCCATTTTCGTTGTCAAAAAATGGCATTATTTTTTTTTTTTAAAAAAAAAATTCAAACTTATCGTATTTTCATACCCATAATTTTATCTTATGTATATCTTTGATTATTACTTAAATGATATATACTTCAATTTTTCAGAAAGGACTTACTTATTTTCTTTTTTAAGCATTTTAAAATGAGAACCCCAATTATGGCACTTTACCAAAGAAAGACCCATATATATTTTTTGGTATAAAACATACATTTATAGATCTACCATTAGATCTGATAGATTTCCGTAGAAAATCTTTTTTAATTTTATCTATTTATTTAATTTTTGGGCCGTTTTGACTAAGTTGGAAAACTACTTTGGGCCGTTTTGCTCTTGGGCCGTTTTGCCATTGGGCCGTTTTGGTGTGATACCGTTTTTCCCGTTTATATTGGGTCTTGGATATTTGAATTTAATGACTCTATTGATAACCAGTAGGATAATATTCCATAAAAATCGTTTCTTTTAAATTAAAACTGGACTGATCCTAAAAATGGGAGGAAAGAAATCTTACATTGTGTGTTTGTACTTTCTAGTGCCATCCGAATATATGTCTACTAGATATTTTGTTGGCCACACGCTCAGTCGCGTCTGTGTGGGTTTCTGAAATAACACCACATTTTGGAAGAAGTTTTTGTGAAGTGAACCGATCTTCTATCTATACGATTAAAAGTATTTGTAGATGTTCTTTCAGAAAACTAGACTGAAATCATTGTAAAAGTTGTTGTTGTTCAAATTACGAAGTAAAGTTAATGATGTGTGTGAAACAAACGATACACAGGTCAGGTGCCCGGGAAAAAATTATCATAAAGCTAAAGTTAGCTGCAACGCGATTGGCTAAATTCTGCAGCGCTGCAAAGATTTCCATTTTTGCAACCAATTGCTGTCGCTAAATGATGTCACGACGCATGCGCTTTTTCGCGAACTCTAACGGTACTTAATCCAGGGGCCAAAATAACTAATTGGGTCAAGCTCAATGTTTTGGAAATTTTGGATGCTGAGAGGTTTAGCCGGTTGAAACAACAGAAGATTTTACTGACTTCTATGAGGAATTTTCGGAATGGTGTGTATAAACGGAACATTGTTTTGTTTTTAGGAGGTTAAGTTTCATTGAAAACAAATGAAAACAGCCGCTGTCGCATTTGATTTCGTGTTGATGTCAAAAATATTTACAATTCGTGGTCACCAAATGTCATTTCAGTAGGGTGGTCACACTTTTTTCCAAAAGTATTCCAGTCCCTACAAAATATTTACCATCTTACAGAGAATATTGAGAGAAACATAAAACTGGTTGAATTGTGAAAATCGGACATTGCGTTATGGAATAATGCTTATTCAGATTTTTACAAAGAGGAGATAATTCTGCCGAATTACGTTATTGTTTATTTTTCAAAGAACTTCAACAAATTATATATCATTTTCAAGGTCTGAATGAGAGGAACTCAAAACTGCTTACGTTTTTAAAATCGGACATTTAATAGAATCAGTCGGGATGACGTCATAGCCTCACTTTCATTTTTTCATCGAGGGTACAACCTCGGTCTTTATCGTTACGGGATACCAACTTTGAGGCAGATTATTTCAAAAATCCATCGTTAAAATTCATAAACAAAACTCTTTCTTTAAAGAATGTGATTTAAACTTTCTAACTACCAACGCATTTTTTAAAAATCAGGCGTAGTCGTCGAGATATTAATGCTGAAAGTTGGTTATGCTTCAACGAAAAAGACCGAAGCTTTCACCTCCACCGAATGAGTGCAGGTCCGCTGACGACGTTTTTGATTGGCTGAAAGAATTGTGCCGACCGATTCAATAAAATAGTTACACCCCTTTGAAGTTTTACAAAGGATGAAATTATTCTGCCAAACATTCTAGTTCTTCAATTTCTACCCAACAACAGTTATATAAATATTTGTTACATTATTTCAACCCTTCCTCGAACAAGACATGATTTTCACGATCATATATGAACAGGTTTTGGTAAACATTGAGAAAAAAGAAGAACATGCCGATAACCAACATTTTCTCCCTTTGTGTAAATATTTTTGCGCTTCGTTGTGCGCATATCATTTCCGTGTCATTGCTTCCGATAAAAACAAGATTTTACGACATATAAAATAGGAATTTAAAACAAAAAGAAATAATTCAAACTTTCAAGTGATCGATTATTGACATTATATCTCTGGTTCGTGAAGAAATAGGTCTTCAAAACATTGACCCAAAAGAGCACCATGTACATTTGAACATGTCCATTTTGCAACCTTTAAATTCAATCTAATTTTTGGCTGCCTTACCCTTTTCCTAACAAGACCTGGTTAGACCTGGTTTTGACGTCCTGAACGGATTTTATTGAAGGTGAAAAGATTGAGGCGAAAGAATCTTATTTTCTTTTACACTCATTCTGTTGCCTGTCACAGCTTTCGAGTTGGGTGACCATAAAGTTTTACTGTTTTGGAAAGGGTTAATGGATGTTTAGGAAGCCCATGAGAAACGCCGATTTTGTAAATCCCTTTGGACTGATCACTAAGAGCTCAAGATGAGTTATTGTGGTCACTCACCGTCCGCCCGTCCGTCTGTTCGCCCCTAATTCCTTGAAACACCTCCTACTCTTTAACCATTGGGCCGATTTTGACAAAACTTTACAGGAATGTTCCTTGGATGACCATATTCAAAGAATGTTCGTGATTTTTTGATTCGTCAAAAAATATGGGCGTGGCAGGGCAAGGCTTATCGAACTTTGAGAAATCATGATTTCATTCTTAAAAAATCAACCATTTGGCCAATTTCAACCAAACTTTGCAAGAATATTCTTTGAGTCACTGTCGTCAACATTTATGAATAAATTTAGGATGAATGGAGTTTAGACAGAAATTATCGATAAATCACGGGGAATTGAAAAATACTTCCCATTGTTAAAGCCTTTGCGCTTGAATGCGCTAAGCTAAAAGCACAAGATGTTTTATTATTTGAATAGATAGGATGTTGAAGAACATATATAGGCTTTTCTAGGCTTTTCTGCCGCCTAGTTCTTGCCATTTGAAGCCGAGTAAAATGACCTATTTTGAATACCTAATCATCGATTCATAATTCATCGGTTCATCGTATTAACATACACGGATGAATAGATCTGTTTTCCCTCTTTAATTTGATATAAGATTTATGAAAATCCGTGAAGAAATGGCAGTGCCAAAGCAATTTTATCACACATACCCACGCGTCCTTCTAAGGTAACAACCGAGTTCAAACAAAGAAACGCAGAGTTGACCCACTTTTTCAAATAGAGATTTAACACGAAAAGAACGTGTATAAGGTAAAAGTATTTTATCATAATAAAATATAACTATTTAGCTTTAAGTTTTTACACACTTTTTGGTAATTTAATGTGTTATTTAGGCTGAAAATGCCGTTTGTAAATTACTCGTTTTTACATAGAATCAGATAGAGGCAGTATTTTTAACACGAGACTGTGACCACGCTAATTTCAGTTTCTTACCTGTTGATAAAATAAATAAAATTTCTCGGGAATGAATTTACTTCTTCAAACAATTTAGACTGGATGTAGAATTCAATTTATCATCTGTCTGTTTTAGAGTTCAGCATGTCTCTCCGACTTCTAGCCTCTAGTCTAGATTCTCGTTACTTGAAACTTTGTTTTCACTTATGACTTGGGCCTAATTGAAAGGCAGTTGAGATTTCTTGAAAAAGACTAAAGTCAGTACTGGCTTTGGTCAAAACGACCCTCTAATCTAGAAAGAACAGTCCTGTAACGGTATGTATGGGACTTTACGAATAAAATATCGTCGTACCCCCTACCTCCGCCCGTCACCTACCTTCGCCATGTTTTTTGTTTTGGTTCTAGAAAGGCGAGAATTACATTTTGGCATCGGAATAGTTTCAAGTAGTTGACATTGCACTACCCAGGTTAAAAAAAGGCAGAAAATGCGTCAAAAAGAAGTAAATAATGAGAAAAACAAATGAAGTCAGCTGATTTTGCGGTAATTTCCTATTCCTGGTATAGTGCTCACTTAATATAGCGTTTTTTCGCCCCCAAAATCAATGCTAAAGTTGTTTGACAGTGTGTGTGCATTGTTTACTATCCTATGGATGAAAACCATGTGATGGTCATAAAAATTTGAGAGGCAGGGCAAGTCTTATTGTTTGTCTACGATAAAGTGGGCGAAGGTACATACAAACCAAAATGGCCGACATTATTTAGCTGATCACTTTATGACTCGATTTATCATCCTGTGATTCATCTTAGAGGAAGATTTTCGACTTATATGTTGCAAAATGATCATTCTTTAAGGTAGGGACATTATCTTTGCGATAGCTTTAGTTAATTTTATGTAATTTCGAAATAAAGCTTAGCGTGGCGGAGGTAGGTTATTCGAGGATATTTTCCTTTCATTTTGACAATCCTCCATTGTCAACTGCCAAACTGGTAAGAACTAAGGATACTGTATATGATTCACCAACTCTCTGTCACTTGTGTTTCCTGGTTTACGAAGCTTTCTCTTATACATGTTGAAATGGTTATCTGGTGGCTTTTTAACTTAATTGTAAGATAATTATTTTCTACCTGTGGATCAAATGGAGGTGATCTTTTTTAACAAAGTAGAAACAGGCCTGTTTTGAATCAAGGTCTAAATTACCCAAAACCAGAAAGGCATCGTGTACAAAAAGGCCTTTATGGTCATTTCAAATATTGGGCCTTTTTGACCCTATACCACAGAGACTTTTTTGTTTCGGTTCCGGTTTAAATAACTTTTTGGCCACCTGGGCCAGAAGCTAAAGTAGGCGGGGGATTTCTATGTATTCCCTATTTACCCCATAAAATTTTTTGAAAAAGTAGCAGGGGCCGCGGCCTTAGCGCAGTTGGTAGCGCATCTGACCCTCATTCGAGAGGTCCCGGGTTCGACACCCAGCCGCAGCTAATACCCTTTCTGACAAAATTGTCACCCACCAATGGGTTTGAAATCGTTAACCTAAGTGGGCGAGCAGCTGGAGGCTCGGTAAGGGTGTTGTGGTAGTACTGGTTTGAGAAACAACAGGAATCCATGGGTAGGTGCTCCAGCCGCCGCGATATGACCCTGGTTGTTGAAAACGGCGTAAAACCCCAATAAACTCAAACTCAAAAGTAGCAGTGGGATTGTACTCAAATTCAGTCAAACAGGATCCTTGCCCCTGCCTCTTAACCCATTACCAAACAGCAAAATTTTAGGGTGATCCACTTCAAAAACTACCACAAATGACAAAATGATTGTTATTAAAGATAGAATTTGTATTAAATATGACACAGAAAATATTGAGACAAAAGGAGAAACTGCTGGTTATAAGCAGTTTCTTCTTTCGTTGCAATGTTTTCCGAAGCCATTTCTATTAGGGACGTCAAAACCAGGTCTTGTTTGGGAAAGGGTTAATGAAACCCCTGTTTTGTACAATGTACCTTTATGGTTTTAGGCCTTTTTGACCTAGATTCAGTCAAGAAATTTGAAACACCACATTTTTGACTACATGATTTAAACTTTTCTCTTCATATTTTTTTTTCAGGATCAAACAGAGAGTGGTAAGTGTTAACAAGTTTCTCAATACACAGTAAAAGTACAACAGTTAAACTAGTGCATTGGCGGATCCATGGTTTCTGTGAGAGAGGTTCAAATATTCTAATTTAGGGGTTTGTTTCCTAGCATTACACAATTTTGACTGAATTTATGCATGAAAATGAAATAATTAGGCTACAGATGGGGATTTTTTTGAACCCATAAACACCTTCTAGATCCGCCACTGTAGTGGTCCTTCGAAATCTCATTTGCAGTAATTTATGTGAGACAGAAGTGATAAAATGCAAATTACGGAACATTTTGAAATGCAGATATTCCACCTCAAGCTCTCACAGATTTTATATAACAAGAGCTTCAACTTGAAAATTGGTACTGAAATAGGTTTGATATATTACGTTTGTACCAATCAGGGATCAAATTTCGCACTCGCTAACTCGCAAAACGCGAGTGAATTTCTCGGAATGCGAGTTGAGAAAATCGGCACTTGCTTTTTCCTGCGAGTCTGATTTTCTGGCTGACCTATGTTGGGTGGAAATGAAAGTACAAAAGATCTAAAACAAAAACAAATAAGGGAAGTTTTAAGTTAGCCTGTCCCCAAAAGCCAATTTATTTTTTGTTCTAGAAATAGGGTTTGAATTGTGAATGAAAGTCAAGGCTTCGCGGCTCGCCGCCGTCGTTTGAAGCTGGAGTAGGCCTACTTGCGAAGCAATTCATAAAATCCTCAAATATGGGTCGACTTCTGGGGGCCGGTATACTAAATGAGACAAAACTAATTTAACAGAATATTCATAGCATACATGTTAAAAGCACTCAGCGTCAAGATGGTATTCTCATCATTTCGAAGGGGTTTTGTTTTTGTCTCCATTTCATACCACTAGGTTGACCTAATAAAAATCGCATTTTTTGGATTCGAGACTCTCGCTATGTACAAGAAGTTACACCATGTTGACTCTCGTGAAAGAGGGATACGGCCAATCAAAATTGAGCATGGTTTATTGCGTCATTCTTTTTTCGCGCGCTTGCCTGACACACGGGCTTTTTGTAAACAAACTGTAGTAAACATAACCAAATATGGACAAAATTCACCGCGTGAATAAAGCAGGGCGCCCAGTAACCTATAAATACCTATAAATACCTATATTATCCTATATTTCTGGACCTTACCTATAAAAACCTATAATATCACCCATTTTGACCCAAATACCTATAAATACCTATATTTTTGTGTTTTGGGTAAGCGATGATTACAAAATTTAAAACAAATACTTGCAAAATAGCAGTTTTCTATTATTTAAAAGTACATGTAATTATTATCTATCAATATACAGTAGAAATTATTGTATTCCTTCCAGGCCTCTTTCAAACTTTAATTCCAGGGAGAGGCTTATCAAACATAATATTTATCACTGTTGAAGAAGCTTGCGTGTATGTTTTGTCAACTTTTACTGGTATTGACCATTTTATTAGTGGATATTAGCCTTTTATGAACAGTAAAGTTCTGTTCAAATAAATTTGTGCAAGTATTACTTATAGACAAATGAATTATGAAATCTTTATTTGAATGCAGGTGGAAAACTTTTATGACTTGAAGCTGGTCACTTTTGCTTCTGATACACAAAGCTAAGGTCGAGTTTCGGTCCTGAAGTTATAACATAGTCAGTACAAGTTAGTCTTTCATTTAGGCTCTGGGGAAGATTAAATAATAGTGGACCTTCTTTTGTACTCAACTGTTAATGACTAGAAGCCAAATTAAGGTAGAAACGTTTAAATTTTCATCTTGCTCAGCTGTCAGAGAGACTGATTGAAATTTGTACATGGAGCTGCTTGCCTTGTTATGTTTGTTAGAGACAACCAGTATGCCTAAAATTAAATATAATTTAATTAAACATTTATTTTTAGATCACCTTGGCAATTAGTGCTAATTGTGAGGTATTGTGATTGGGAACTATTGTCATTCATCTATCTGCCTGTCCATAAACATATTCTCTCAATTAATATGGCAGTGTCTTAAAATTTTGTTTGTAGCATCAGCCAAAGGCCTGCTACTGAAACACTTTAAATCATTGTTAAAAATTGGCCCTATGTTCTGGGAGTATATTATTTCATATAATATTATGGACAAGGAAGGACAATCTACTTCTCCTGAGTTGTTTGGCCAATGGCATTGAAAATGGTATGTGAAACTGTCTTTTGGCAAGCCCTCTACTGAAATACTTATTATCATATATTTATGATATGATACAAACTGACCCTATGTTGTGGGGTATCAGATTTCATATAGGGTTAAAGAGGGAAATCTTCTAAAATCCTTCACCTAAATTGTTTTGCCTAGGGCTTTAAACTTGGTATAAAGAATTGTCTCATGGCCCTCTGCGTATACTTCAAATTATACTGGTACAATGAAAAATGGCTCTGTGTTTGAGTATCAGACTTCATATACAGTTTGACAAAGCAGGAAATCTTAGCAATCTTCTATTCCTGAATTATTTGACCTAGGGCTTTCAATTTACTGTGTAGAACCACCTAATGACCCTCTACCAATATCCTTCAAAATATTGTGGTACAATGACAATTGGTCATAATGTTGTTTGATATTTTATTTCATGAGAGACAAAGTAGGAAATCATGCACATTAAATTTTGGCCTATGTCTTTGAAATTTGGGTTGTAGAATTGTCTTAATTCAAGCCCACTACCAAAGAACATCAAATGTTTTGGTTCTGTGATATTTCTTTCAATTATTTTCTACTCCAAAACTATTTAATTAATGACTTTCAAATGTGTTGTGTAGAATTGTTTAACGACCCTCCACCAAAACGCTTCAAAGTTTTATAGTATTATGAAATTTGGTTCCATGTTGTGGAGAGATTCCATATCAGACTCCATATAGAGACAAAGAACTTAGAAGGAAATCTAGAGCAAACTTCTCTTTACAAATCATTTTTTCAGAGGCCCTATATTGAGGTTTTTGTATGTACCATGGCAGCATGACTCTGCCAAAATTCTTCTAATAGCCTTGTTGCAATGAAAATTGGCTTGAAGTTGTTGGTCTAGGAAGAGACAGAAGATATGAAATACAATCATGTCCTCAAAGCCTCAATGTTCTCTACGGTGAGAGATAAATGGCCTTCTTGGCTCTCATGTCCTGATAAGTTTATGGTATTCTGTGGAACACCTTAATTTTCAGAACAGAAAGCAATAGCTAGTAAATGGCTGTCTTCTCAGTTTCTCCTGCCTTGCGTTCAGTAAGACAAAACTTTAGCTCATTGAGCTACCGATACGTAACAGTTTTCTACTGAACGACCTGTTTACTCCTATCGTTCGCACCATTTGGCTCACAGATTTGAAGGTGGTGTGCCAAAGCGAACAAAAATGGCGGCTAGTCTGGTTCCCTACTTTCCATACTGCGAAAAGAAGGAGGTAACCCAGACTATAGGGGCGGCCATATTTATTCAGTTAACGTTAGCAGAGCGTTCAGTAAGACTATTTAGTGAAAAATCTGGTAGGAGTAAACGTTTTGTCTTACTGAACGCAGGGCTGTTGTCCTATTAATAACAGAGAGCTGGAAGGTAGTGGTGGTGGTAGAGAAATGTTTAAAATAGTGTTTTCTTCATCATAAACACAACCTATATTATCCTATATTTCTGGCTAACTGATACCTATATTATTGGGACATACCTATATTTTTGACGCCATAAGTCACCGGGCACCCTGATAAAGTCACACAATTATGATTGGCTATGTTCAAAAATGACGTAGATTCTGTCAAGCCCTCACAAGATCTGTAGTGAAAAATTAACTACAAACTGACCTTGATATCACGTGACGTAAATAAACCTACTCAAGCAGACGCTTTACGGCCTACTAAGACTGAGGTAATAGACATGAAAGTAGGAAAACGTGACTGCAAGTAAACACTGATTCTCGCCGAATAATGCAAGAATTAGCGAGTGTCAGTCATTGACAAGTATTTCTGAGTTAAGTATTACGATCATAGAATGAATTGCTATGCAACTTTGACTCGTAACTTGGTCATTAGACAGAAAAATTGGCGATCAAGATCGGACAACAAAATGACAGAATAAAACTAGGTCAATGCAAAGCATTTCTATTAAGAACATCAAAAACAGGTGTTTTAGCGAGGATTAAACTAATATTGACATGGAATACATGAATAGTCAAATCTGTATGTTTCTGCGCATTTTAAGCAAAATCACAGGATTTTCTCGCAAAATTGCATTTAGCAAGTAGACTTTCCATTTTAGCAAGTTGTAAAAATAAGCACTCGCTAAAATTAGCAAGTGGCAAAAAAGTTGAAATTTGATCCCTGCCAATCAAAATTTCATTTGTGAGTGCTCATTTGAATCTGCTCATTTTTAGCTCCACTGGCCGAAGGCCAGCGAGCTATTGTCATGGCGTTGTGTCCGTCGTGCGTCCGTCCGTCCGTCCGTGAACTTTTTCTTTAAACATCTTCTCCTCTTATACCAGTGGGCCAATTTTGACCAAACTTGGCAGGAATGTTCCTTGAGTGACCCTTTTCAAAACATGTTCGCGAATTTTTGATTCATCAAAAAATGTGGGCGTGGCAGGGCGGGGCTTATCAGACATAGAGAAATCATAAGAAAATTCTTTAAAAATCAACCATTGGGCCAATTTTAACCAAACTTGGCAGGAATGTGCCTTGAGTCATTCTGTTCAACATTTGTTCACAAATTTTTACATTTGTCAAAAAATGTGGCCGTGGCATGGAGAAAGGGGCTTATCAGACTTAGAGAAATCATAAGAAAATTCTTTAAAAATCAACCATTGGGCCAATTTTAATCAAACCTGGCAGGAATGTGCCTTGAGTCATTCTGTTCAAAATTTGTTCACAAATTTTTACATTTGTCAAAAAATGTGGCCGTGGCATGGAGAAAGGGGCTTATCAGACTTAAAGAAATCATAAGAAAATTCTTTAAAAATCAACCATTGGGCCAATTTGAACCAAACCTGTCAGGAATGTGCCTTGAGTCATTCTGTTCAAAATTTGTTCACAAATTTTTACATTTGTCAAAAAATGTTGCTGTGGCAGGGAGAAAGGGGCTTATCAGACTTAAAGAAATCATAAGAAAATTCTTTAAAAATCAACCATATGGTCAATTTGAGCCAGGCTTTGCAGGAATGTTCTTTGAGTCTTTCTTTTCAAAATTTATTCACAAATTTTTACATTTGTCAAAAAAAGTGGGCGTGGCAGGGAGGAAGGGGTTATCAGACTTAAAGGAATCATAAGAAAATTCTTTAAAAATCAGCCCGTGTGCCCAATTGAAGCAAACTTTGCAGGAATGTGCCTTGAGTCATTCTTTTTAAAATTTGTTCACAATTTTTTCCATTGGTCAAAAAATGTGGTCGTGGCAGGGAGAAAGGGGCTTATCAGACTTAGACAAATCATAAGAAAATTCTTTAAAAAATCAATCATTAGGCCAATTTGAACCAGACTTTGCAAGAATGTTCTTTGAGTCTCTCTTTAAAATTCATTCACAAATTTCAAGATTTCGCTGTGTAAGGCTTACAAGAAATCTTTTGATAATTCTTCCACTTTAGCCAGTGGAGCGATTCAGGCCCTCTTGGGCCTCTTGTTAATACAACACCTGAGGCGCATTCTTTAGAGCAAGATTTTTTTTTAAGATTTCTTAAGATGTTTTTGATACAGCGTCTTTGAGACCGAGATTATAAGCGAGGTGTTCCAAATGTTCCATACTTTATACAAATGATGTCATCATGACGTCATTTGTATGAAGTATGGAGCATTCAAACTCCGCGGTTTTTGAATCGTGGAGCATTCGGAACAACTCGGTCAATTCTCTCCCATATAGATTCTACAGAATTTACCGAGGGGTTCCGAAATAAGTATAGAGTAATGGCGGCTCGCAGTGATCGTCTTAAAAATCTTGCTCAAAAGAGCGCTTTATCCTAAAACATCTTAAGAAATCTCAAGATATCTCAAGAAATCTCGCTCTAAAGAACGCGACTCTGTTTGTTGTTACAGAATGGAATGGTTGGGAGATAGGTGACCCAGGAGACCAGAACTCCCTGACTGATCCCTTCCAGAAACCGGAGGATGTGGCGAGCGTTTTGTCTGGTGAGGGCGGAAAGTCAGACACCATGTATGATAGCAGTAATGTAGAGGTAAACATTAACAAGAGTGTTTGTACCCTGTTCACTATTTAGCAGAGACAATAATTATTTGTATTATTTACAAGTAATTGTGCCTTAGACTATTCATTTTCCACGATAATCACTTTTAGTATATCATTTCCATACACATTTCTGAAGTAGAGTAATTGCTAAACAATGTTGCAAATTAGACAAATAAGATGATTATCACCATGGCAATGATCAAAACCAATGCTACATAATGATACTGGATTTTAATATTGTATAGACCATTATGAATTTAATTCAATAATGAATTCTATATGTCAAATTAAGCCTGTTCTTACATTCACCACCTTAGAATTCCAACTATTCTAGTTAATGTAAGATTTTAATGTTCATCCAATATACCCTACATTTACTTTAACAGGGAGACGATTCTAACTTCCAGTTTGAGGGTTGTTTTGACAGTTTTGAGGACATGAGTGAGAGTCAATCAGACGATGAAGGAGACGGTTCCCAGTCCGACACTTCCAATATAGTGGAACAGTCTCCGTATAGGTTCATGAATGGAAATGATGGCATGGGTATGTCTTTGATTTCTTCAATATTTTCCAAAGTTTGAACAAGAAGATGCATCAAAATCAGTTTAGAGGACTTAGATTATACAATAAAGGTGATGGTTCCCAGTCCGACACCTCCAACATAGTGGAGCAGTCTCTGTATAGGTTCATGAATGGAAACGATGGCATGGGTATGTGTCTACCTTTTCTTCAATATTTTTCAAAGCTTAACCTTTTCCCAAATGACAAAATTTTAGACTGGTTCAAATTGAAAGATATTGTAGACAACAATTTCAAGTTGAGGAAATTTAAAATCTTTTGGTCTTTTTTTATGGAAAACAGTGTGGGAAATGAAGAAATTGCTTGTCACAAGCAATTTCTTCATTTTCCACAATGTTTTTCCAAGCCATTTGCTTTAGGGGAGTCAAAAGGCGTCACTGTGCAGTAAAGGGTTAAACACTAAGGTGCATCAAAATCAGTTTGGAGGGCATAGATTAAACAATAGTGGTGATATAGCTCAGTCCAACATAGTAGAGAGAAGTCCGTATGATAAAACAGTCGGTTGTGAAATGACTTGTGACATTTATTGTTTTGTGTACAAATTAAATTCTGCTTACTGTTACAGCAACCTGTGAGCGTTGTGGTTCAGTGGGGATCAAACATGCATTCTACTCTAAATCCAAGCGCTTCTGTTCCCTGGCCTGCTCTAGATCTAATGGAGATATGGACTACTCACCTAGTGGGCCGGTAAGTTTGTCTCTTTCTTTATAACCCTTTCCGAAACGACAAAAATTTAGGGTGGTCCAATTTGAAATCTGTTGCAGACAAGAAAATATGTGCTGCTAAAGAAAGAAATCATGTACAATATAGCTTGGAAAATATTGAGACAAAATGAGACAATGCTGATAATCAGCGTTTTCTTCTTTTGTCTTGATTTTTTCCAAACACTTTTCTATCAGAGACATCAACCCAAGTCTTGTTTGGGAAAGGGATAAAAAGTTCAACGATAAATATTGTACATCATTTTAGTTCAATTCAAGTCAATGAGATCATAGAACACTGGTTTAGAGTTTTTCAATAGCTATTTTTGATGCAATTTTCCAGCAATCATTGGAAGATTGGTTGAAAAAGGTTAAACATGAATATGAATTTATACGTGAGGAGGATTAAAAAGTATAGTAAAAGTAAAGTGAAGATGATTAATATTGTTAAAGAAAGATTTTTCCATTTCAGAAGAAACAAATTATCAAGAAACAGAAATCAGGGAAATCCCTAAACAGACAGAGGAATAAATCACAAAGTCAGAAATCAGGTAACAGACTTGTATTTCCATATCATGCTCAATGGTTGAACTTGAAATTGTTGCAATGACTTTTAACCCTTTTCCAAACAACAAAAAATTAGGGTGATCCAATTTGAGAGCTGCTGCAGACGACAATATGGATGTTAATTAAAGTTGGATTTGTGCACAATTTAGCTCGGAAAATATTGAGGCAAAAGGAGAAAGTGCTGACTATCAGCACTTTCTTCTTTTGTCTCAATGTTTTCCAAAGTCTTTTCTATTAGGGATGTCAAAACCAGGTCTTGTTTGGGAAAGGGTTAAGAATATTAGATATAATTCATTTTGATAATCATTTTTGATGTCAATTCAAAACAATCTTTGATGCCTTTCTATCCAGGACTTTTTAGCTCGCCCGGGACGATAGTCTCGGAAGAGCTATTGTCATACCCCCGGATGTCGGCGTCGGCGTCGGCGTCAGCGTCAGCGTCCGCAAAAACTTTAACCTGGCCCATATCTCATGCCCTGTTAGAGATACAGCCTTCATATTTCACCTGTGGGTACCTCTAACCAAGACCTTTAATTTGAGACCATGACCTTTGACTTTGTGACCTTGACCTTGGAGTTTGACCCACTTTTTGACCGTTTTAAAAAACTTTAACCTGGCCTATATCTCATGCCATATTACACCTACAGCCTTCATATCTCACATGTGGATACCTCTCACCAAGACCTTTCATTTGAGACCATGACCTTTGACCTTGTGACCTTGACCTTGGAGTTTGACCTACTTTTAAAAACTTTAACCTGGCCTAAAAAAACTTTAACCTGGCCTATATCTTATGCCCTATTGCACATACAGCCTTGATATTTCACATATGGACACCTCCTACCAACACCATTCACATTTGACCATGACCTTTGACCTCATGACCTTGACCTTGGAGTTTGACCTACTTTTAAAAAACTTTAACCTGGCCTATATCTCATGTCTTTTTACACCTACAGCCTTGATATTTCACATATGGACACCTCCTACCAACACCATTCACATTTGACCATGACCTTGGACCTTGTGACCTTGACCTTGGAGTTTGACCTACTTTTAAAAAGCTTTAATCTGGCCTATATTTCATGTCCTTTTACACCTACAGCCTTGATATTTCACACATGGACACCTCCTACCAACATGATTCACATCTGACCATGACCATGGACCTTGTGACCTTGACCTTGGAGTTTGACCTACTTTTAAAAGACTTTAACCTTGCCTATAGCTCATGTCCTTTTACACCTACAGCCTTCATATTTCACATATGGACACCTCCCACCAAGACCTTTCATATTTGACCATGACCTTGGACCTGGTGACCTTGACCTTGAAGTTTGACCTACTTTTAAAAAACTTTAACCTGGCCTTTATGTTATGTCCTTTTACACCTACAGCCTTGATATTTCACACAATGACACCTCCAACCAACACTTTTCACATTTGACCATGACCTTGGACCTGGTGACCTTGACCTTGGAGTTTGACCTACTTTTAAAAAACTTTCACCTGGCCTATATCTCATGTCCTTTTGCACCTACAGCCTTGATATTTCACACACGGACACCTCATTCCAACACAGTTCACATTTGACCATGACCTGTGACCTTGTGACCTTGACCATGGAGCTTGACCTACTTTTACAAAATTTCATTTTGGGCCATGACCTTTTTACCTTGACCTAGGATATGACTTTTCTTTGTGACAAGCTCTCGTTTGGGCGAGCTTTATTGTCCGCGGACAATTCTTGTTCTTATTTACATGTCATATATAAACATTTCTGAATATTTCATTTGATACAACATTTGTGCCTAGATTATAAGTTTTGTAAAGAATGTTCAGTAGTAAATCAAGCTGGGTATCATGATATATCTTGAATTTACTAGTTTCCGGTATATTGAATAGGTTTTGTTGATTTCAAGATAATGCTCTAAAATATTTGTTTCTTTGTTTACCAGGTGGTACTCGTAGTTTTGACTGGGGATCCTACATTCTGGGTAGTCATACAGAGGGGGCACCTGTTAGCTGCTTTACACATGTGAGTTAAACCCTTTCCCGAACGATAAAATTTTAGAGTAATCCACTTCAAAAGCTGTCACAAATGACAAAATGGATGTTACTTAAGATAAGATTTGTGTAAAATATGGCACAGAAGATATTGAGACAAAAGGTGAAACTGCTGGTTATCTGCAGTTTCTTCTTTTGTTTCAATGTTTTCCCAAGCCTTTTCTTTAAGGGACGTCAAAACCAGGTCTTGTTTGGGAAAGGGTTAAATTCAATTGAATCAACATGTATAGGTATAAAGATAAGATTGCATGGTTTATGGGACTAAGTTTTCAGATATCTAAGATAACAATGTGGAAAATGAAAAAAAAATGCTTGTGATTGTGACAGGCAATTTCTTCATTTCCCACTATGTTTTGTACCCCAAAAGACCAAAATGATTAAAATATCTTTCACTTGAAATTGTTGTCAACAACATCTTTGAATTTTGACTGGTATTAAAAAAATCTGGTAATGGGTCAACACCTCAGATCTGTTGGTATTTTAAAAATTGTTAACAATTAAAATCCTGTTCTTTGTCTGTTCTGTATCTACTTTCCCATCAACTTGAGTTATTTTAAAACTTTAGGTACCGATGTCAGACAGCTGGGACAACATTACTGTAGGTATGAAGGTTGAGACACTCAACCATGATTGTGATCTGCCTAATGAAGTATACTGGATATCTACTGTTATGAAACTCACTGGTAAGTCATTCTAAATCATTATCTTTGTTTATCATGCTGAAATTTTGATTTTGTTTGTAAAACGGGAATTTCCAGATCTTGCATAAAAGCAATAGCAGTTTACAAATACATGTATGAAGTATTTTTGAAGATACTTAGTGAAGTTCAAGTGATATGTTATTTATTGGTTGACATATGTGCAAACAGTTTAGTCTTTGCAACTAGTACACATGGATGATCAGGCATATTCTCGTATCTATTTCATCTGTGAACCTATAAAAACCCATTACCACACATACTTTTGGACGCCCAAAAAATAAGGGTTTGGAAAACATTGTGGACAAGGAAGAAATTGCTTGTGACAAGCAATTTCTTCATTTACCACAATGTTTTCTACCCAATAAGACAGAAAAATGTAGAGTTTCATTTACTTGAAATTGTCGTCTGCAACTTCACTGAAATTGGATCAATCTAAAATTTTGCCATCTTGAAATGGATTAAATATTAAAGCCTATTCAGACATAAGTTTTACAAACACAACTTGGTTATTTACACTACTCATGTTTTAGTCTACTTTTATTCATTTCCTGTCATAGGTTATCGGGCATTGATGAGATATGAAGGATTTGGAAGTGACGGTCATAAGGACTACTGGGTTAATCTGTGTGCTAAAGACGTCCACCCTGTAGGTTGGTGTGCCACGACCGGTAAACCACTGGTACCACCAAAAAGTAAGTTGACTTCAGCAATATGTCAAATATTTGTATACTTTAGCAGGGCCTTCTCTGGCCCAAATTTTCTTTTCGCCAAATTTCGCTTTCGCCAAATTGAAAAAAATGGAGCCAAATTTGGCTTTCATGAGCCAAATTTGAGCCGTTTTGACTCAAGCTCATCTTTATTTGACTGGACTAATGCATAAAGAGAGATAAGCTTTAATAACACATGTTACTACTTTTATTAAAACAATAAACAGTCATAATAATACATATTGATAGCATATTTAGTTTGCATATTCAGTTTGCTGTAGCTATGGCCTTTTCACTCTTGCTGTGGGCTGTCTATCTGGCATTCTGCATGTCTGTGCCCTGATTCTGCAGGAAAGTGGTGAGAAGAAGGTCTGACAAATAAAAGCAATTAAGTTATGTTTCTATTCTAAAGCAGATCTGTGTACAATAAGATGTGAAAATGATACACATTTTCTGTATAAGATTTTTTATTTGAATTACACACCTTTAATTTTCAAATGTTTGGTTTACATCTTCTTACTTTAGTACTGAAAAACCAGTTGTGGTTACATTATTTCTCTTTTAAAAGAATATTTTACAACTCATTGATTTTGGGTCATATGATAGCAAATCTTTGACAAATTCCAAGATTCTTTTAATATCTAGATTTGGTTGAAGTTTTTTGACATTAGGCAAGGAGACCAAGAAAAGTCGGTTTCTAGTTCACATTTGGATTAAAGACGACAGACTAGCCAGCATCGCAACTTGAATAAATTGGCCTCGCCATGCTAATTATTCTTCATTGCGAATGTCCATTTGAAAATACAAACTCGTTCTTTAATTTGGCCTAATAGCAGCCGACATTTAGTTGGCGAGTAATCATGCCCGTGTACCGGGTTCTGGAGTGATCTCCCTTGATAATTATCCTCCTTGAATTATTGGGTTGTTCCGCTTCCGGTAAGGGCTACAGATAAGAACGGGTATCGCTTTTTCATCATGCAAAATATTTTGAATTGTTCTTCAAACCCTATGCTGTAGGTACTCATTATATCATCTCCCAAAGATGATTGAAATCATACCCATTATGTATGTTTAAGATTTGAAATAATAATTTTAGAATTAATTACCCTGCTTTATCAGCTGCTATATAGTTATAAATCCAAATTCATTATCCAATATCATTCATTGCTGATGATAGGCCTAATAATTCAAACTTTCCCAAACAAGACCTGGTTTTGACGACCTTGAATTTTGTTTGGAAAATTTCGAGAGAAAAGGAAAACTTGTTGACAATGTGCAATTTCTATCCCTCCTTTGATAGTTTTGCTAAAACTTACACATTTTTTGTCTTATTTCGTCACCCGAATCAGCCTTCATTTTTGAGTAGCCTAAAAGGCTGTCGTTTGGGAAAGGGTAAAACTTTCAACTTTTTTTTTTCTTATTTTTTATATTTTTTTTTCGATTTTGTTTAGCACGGGTTTGCAATCTTATTTTAACATTCTTTTAGCAGTCTAAAGGGCGGTCGTTTGGGAAAGGGTTAAACTGTCAACAGGGTTTTATTTTTTTGTTTGTTTGGCACGGGTTGGCAAACTCAGTTTAACATACTTAAGCAAAGGTATTTAATAAGTCGTAAAATTATGTAATTAAGGGTGTAAGTTGGAATTTTGTCATGCCTATAAATTTATCATTCGGGTCTGTCAATCTTTTGTCTATTATGATAAGTTCCTTTAATATACAGTAACTTGCGATTTATCTGCGGAGATCAATTAAAGGAATTTGGCTAACTGATTGGTGTGATATACACAAGGTCCATGGAAATTGACATTCCAATTACCTTTTGTCGGTAGACAATTAATTGTTAATCCTTTTCCAAACAATAAAACTTAAGTTTGTCATACTAGAAGGTCAGTAACTATGCCAAAGGTGAGGAGAGGATTTAAAAGCTTTTTGAGAGAAAACTATACATTCCTTTTTCTCAAAATGTACGAAAATATTTTGTATTAATTCATATTTAATAATTAAAAAGCGTTTTAGATGTGTAGTTATTTGGATTTTGAATTTATTTTACACTAAGGAGACTTTTTCTCATATTTACCGCTTGTAAAGAGTGACTTGGATCAACAAATTTCAAAATTAATGTTGAATATTACAACACTTTTCACGTTTTCAATGACACCCATGCAGAATCATCAATAAAGTGAAAATAATCCAACTAAAATAAAATATTGAAAATACATTGTTTCTACAATATGCAAAACTAAATAAAAACTTGCTCGACCATTATATTCGGAAATAATGGAAATTTGCGGCGAGCTGGGCAGAGGTTTTTTATGGCTTTCAACAGGCCGATGTTTAACCTGGATTAAACATATCAATTGGATGAAATCAAAGCCGAAACTTATATTGGTTTAATCAGTAGTAACTGAACAATCCGATGGTATACGACGATTCTGCTAAATATGCGTTTGTAAAGAAAAAAATCGTATTTTGCGTGCGAAGTGATGAATTTTACTCTTTAGTGTATGTACAAAAATAGACCGGAACTACCCAGTTGTTTTCAAGGGAGATAAATCCCGCTAAAGCAAGGGCAATTTCGGGATAACTCTTGGATCTTGGTAGCGGTCCAAATGGCCGTGTACCGGGTTCTGGAGTGATCTCCCTTGATAATTATCCTCCTTGAATTATTGGGTTGTTCCGCTTCCGGTAAGGGCTACAGATAAGAACGGGTATCGCTTTTTCATCATGCAAAATATCTTGAATTGTTCTTCAAACCCTATGCTGTAGGTACTCATTATATCATCTCCCAAAGATGATTGAAATGCGTACCCATTATGTATGTTTAAGATTTGAAATAATAATTTTAGAATTAATTACCCTGCTTTATCAGCTGCTATATAGTTATAAATCCAAATTCATTATCCAATATCATTCATTGCTGATGATAGGCCTAATAATTCAAACTTTCCCAAACAAGACCTGGTTTTGACGACCTTGAATTTTGTTTGGAAAATTTCGAGAGAAAAGGAAAACTTTTTGACAATGTGCAATTTCTATCCCTCCTTTGATAGTTTTGCTAAAATTTACACATTTTTTGTCTTATTTCGTCACCCGAATCAGCCTTCATTTTTGAGTAGCCTAAAAGGCTGTCGTTTGGGAAAGGGTAAAACTTTCAACTTTTTTTTTTCTTATTTTTTATATTTTTTTTTCGATTTTGTTTAGCACGGGTTTGCAATCTTATTTTAACATTCTTTTAGCAGTCTAAAGGGCGGTCGTTTGGGAAAGGGTTAAACTGTCAACAGGGTTTTATTTTTTTGTTTGTTTGGCACGGGTTGGCAAACTCAGTTTAACATACTTAAGCAAAGGTATTTAATAAGTCGTAAAATTATGTAATTAAGGGTGCAAGTTGGAATTTTGTCATGCCTATAAATTTATCATTCGGGTCTGTCAATCTTTTGTCTATTATGATAAGTTCCTTTAATATACAGTAACTTGCGATTTATCTGCGGAGATCAATTAAAGGAATTTGGCTAACTGATTGGTGTGATATACACAAGGTCCGTGGAAATTGACATTCCAATTACCTTTTGTCGGTAGACAATTAATTGTTAATCCTTTTCCAAACAATAAAACTTAAGTTTGTCATACTAGAAGGTCAGTAACTATGCCAAAGGTGAGGAGAGGATTTAAAAGCTTTTTGAGAGAAAACTATACATTCCTTTTTCTCAAAATGTACGAAAATATTTTGTATTAATTCATATTTAATAATTAAAAAGCGTTTTAGATGTGTAGTTATTTGGATTTTGAATTTATTTTACACTAAGGAGACTTTTTCTCATATTTACCGCTTGTAAAGAGTGACTTGGATCAACAAATTTCAAAATTAATGTTGAATATTACAACACTTTTCACGTTTTCAATGACACCCATGCAGAATCATCAATAAAGTGAAAATAATCCAACTAAAATAAAATATTGAAAATACATTGTTTCTACAATATGCAAAACTAAATAAAAACTTGCTCGACCATTATATTCGGAAATAATGGAAATTTGCGGCGAGCTGGGCAGAAACTTATATTGGTTTAATCAGTAGTAACTGAACAATCCGATGGTATACGACGATTCTGCTAAATATGCGTTTGTAAAGAAAAAAATCGTATTTTGCGTGCGAAGTGATGAATTTTACTCTTTAGTGTATGTACAAAAATAGACTGGAACTACCCAGTTGTTTTCAAGGGAGATAAATCCAGCTAAAGCAAGGGCAATTTCGGGATAACTCTTGGATCTTGGTAGCGGTCCATTAAAGTTGTTTTAGATTTTTATCGATCTCAATTAGTTGCTGCTGTATATTAGCAAACACGATAATAGCCTTACCTAACCGCCGATTCCTGACTAAGTGTCACAAAAAAGCTGTAATTTGCGATGATTGTACACTAATCCCTTTGTTTATTACAAACTGTCAAAATTCACGCGACCTTCACCTCAATTGATTGGTTACCCGCTTCTCAATAAAGTACATGTATTACAGTTATCGGAAATCGGGACCAGTCTACTCGCTTAGCACAGGTAAAAATCGATAATCGCCATATAGAGAAATTTCCGACTTTCTTATCGGCAGATTCTGGAGTTTTCGCCAAATTGTATTTTTTATCGCCATTTTCATTTTATTTTCGCATTTGGCGACGATGGCGATCGCCAGCGAAGGCCCTGCTTTAGCCTTGAATCAAATCATTTTCAAATGCTTGGCGGTAAATCCTTATTTTATTAGAATATATTTTGATTATTCTAAAGTCAGTCTGCAGTATGTCAATTCATTTCAGTATATTGCCTATTATTTATAAAATTTGTGTTTCTTGGCTGTTATAGGCATGCATTAATAAACAGAAACCTGGCTGTTAAAGTTAGAAAATGTGTAGTATTCAGTAAATCCATGTAACATTAACAGCCAGCTTTGTACTCAAATATCTTTGATTGGCACCATCAAAGTAAACGATTGTTCCTACCTGCAAAATTTCTCAACGGCTCAGAGTGTTGACTTTCATTGAAAAGATAAATGTTAAAGGTGGCAAAATGCTTTTGATTGTTTTACATGGTCTACTTTTACCTTGCAGCCATCCAGCACAAGTACTCTGACTGGAAGGATTACCTGGTTAAGCGATTGACAGGTTCTCGAACACTACCCAGTAACTTCTACAACAAGGTTCAGGAGGGCATCAACGATCACAAGTTTACAAAAGGTGTACATGTTGAGGTCGTCAACAGGATGTGTGTTTCCGCCATGAGGGTCGCTACTGTAGAGGAAGTGACAGGAGGACGTCTACGGCTTAAATATGATGATGCAAAGGTGGGTTATATGAAATGAAAAATTTGGTGGGTTCAAGATGGATAGTTTAATTAGCATTCATTTCTGGAGAATGGACTGTTTCTGACAGCTTTAAACAGTTAGTCATTACTACCAAATTAGTCTTAATGTAGAACTAACTGCCCAGTAATGAAAAGGAGGGAGCCTGTAAATGTACATATTGTGGATAAGAAATTTTTGATTATTTTATGCTAAAAATGTATTCTTATAATATATCAGTCAATCAACTTTGTTTGGAAGTAAAACCATTACTTGTCTAAGTACTTTTAGATCAGAAATTAGATAAAGACTTATATAAACACATATGCAAAATCAATTACTTAACACATGAACAATTCTGCATTAACAGGAAGAAGGAGATGAGTTTTGGTGCCACAGAAAGTCTGCCCTCATACATCCAGTGGGCTGGGCCCAACAAGTGGGGCATAAATTACACTCTACTCCAGGTAAGGTTTAATTAACACAGAAAATCTGCCCTCATACACCCAGTGGGCTGGGCTCAACAAGTGGGGCATAAATTACACTCTACTCCAGGTAAGTGTTAATTAACACAGAAAATCTGCCCTCATACATCCAGTGGGCTGGGCTCAACAAGTGGGGCATAAATTACACTCTACTCCAGGTAAGGTTTAATTAACACAGAAAATCTGCCCTCATACATCCAGTGGGCTGGGCCCAACAAGTGGGGCATAAATTACACTCTACTCCAGGTAAGGTTTAATTAACACAGAAAATCTGCCCTCATACATCCAGTGGGCTGGGCCCAACAAGTGGGGCATAAATTACACTCTACGCCAGGTAAGGGATGGTTTGAAAGAGTTGAGATTACACCATTATTTAACTCTTTCCCAAACGAGACCTGGTTTTGTCGTCCCTTATAGAATTGGCTTTGGAAAACATTGAGACAAAAGAAGAAACTGCTGATAACCAGCAGTTTCTCCTTTTGTCTCAATATTTTCTGAGCTATATTCTACATACATTCTATCTTTAAGATCATCAATATTGTCGACTGCCGCAACTTTTGAAAAGGACCACCCCAAAAATTGTTGTTTGGGAAAGGGTTAAGTCATTACCAGATGGTAAAATTCCTTCATGAAAAGAAAGACTAGACTTAACCCTTTCCCACACATTGACGCTTTTTGATGCCACACAAAATAAAGGCTTTGGAAAACATCGTGGAAAATAAAGAAATTGCTTGTGACAAGCAATTTCTTCATTTTCCACAATTTTTCCTACCAAGAAAGACTGGAATGAAGAATGGAACCTGTCAGCTGTAAATATCTATGACAGAAAGAAATGGAGAGGGGAAGTCAAGTCTGCCATGCGTGCAGCTAGCCAGACAACTGGACGGGACCCCACTGATGCTGGAACAGTCCCACCACCTGCACGGAAATCAAAACTCCGATGATGATGATGATGATGATGAAAGACGAAAAAATGTTAAATTTTGTTCCAATGGAAATTGTCGTCTACAACACCTATGAGTTTGGACTAGGCTAAAATTTTGTTGTTTGGTAATGGGTTAATAATTGTCACTTAAATGGAACTTTAAAATCGTACAGATTACTAGATCCTTGTTACTTATGTGGGAATGGAGGGCATCAATTCCTAAGGAGAAATTACTTTAGCCAGTGACTTCTTAAGTTTGAACTTTATTATTGAAGTGCTTTGATTGTAAACTATTTATAATGGATAAATAAGAATAATATTAGAAAAAGCAGTTGTTGTTTTTATTTAAATAAATTAAATTAAGATATTTCTATTACAGAATACAGAAACCAGTGCCTTGGTAAAATCACTATGCAAAAGTATGAACCTAATGATGCTACCCCTGAAATGTTTCCAAAAGTTAAGGTAAGTTAATCAAGTACTTACTGCGATCATGTAAATATAGGAGTGAAATGTATATACATGTATACAGTCGACACTCGTTATCTTGACATGGGATAAGTCGAAATTCCGCTTAAGTCGAAGTTAAAATCATGTCCCGTCCTCAACATATGGATATCAAAATGTTTAATCAAAATAACTCTGAAACAAATACAGCCATTGAAATTTAGCAGGAAAAGGATAGAAATTGCTCGTTTCGAGCAATTTCTTTCCTTTTCCTACTATATTTCAATCATGGACACATACGATGACCATCAAAAATGGTTAAAGAAAAATAAATAAAATCGGATGAGTCAAACTACGGATATGTCGAGGTATTTTGACGGCCCCTCTGACTTCGACACAACGAGTGTCGACTGTATATAGGAGTACCATATGATTTGAGTAAAATGTTTTTGTGCCTTACAGTCAGATAGTCAGTCCATGATGTATATTGATTTATACTCTTTACTTAATCAAACAACTGAAAACTATTTCCTACAATTCTTGAAGTTTAACATTTTATATTTAAAAAGTTTTGTGACAAGATTCTTTATTTTTTGTCGGCGGACAACGCATGTTTTTCTTTGCTTCAATGTTTTCCCAAGCCATTTCATTCAGGGACATTAAAACCAGAGGTGCGAGATCTTTTGAGCTAAGAGAGAGAGACTCTGATTCTCACTGAGGTGTCCTCGTTTCATCGGTTTTGAAATTGAAATAAAACAGTTGGAATGTCTTTACCCCCTGCTTATCTGTTATTTTGATAATATTTGTTGGTAGATATTGTATACTTGCAGAAGAATGCATTTCTGGATGGATACAAGTTTCAAGTTGGACAGAAACTAGAAGCCATAGATCCACTGAACTTATCTGCCATTGTGTGGCTTCTGTAGTTAAAGAATGTATTACAGAAAATATTGAGGCAAAAGTAGAAACTGCTGGTTATCAGCAGTTTCTTCTTTTGTCTTAATGTTTTCCCAAGCCTGATCTAATTGGTACATGAAAACCAGGTCTTGTTTATGTTGTCTTGATCCATGATATACCTCACGATAAATGACCTGGCAGAGCAATTCATGCTAATCGAATGTATTGCTCTGCCAGGTCAATTCTCGTCCTCTATAATAAAGGTTGAACATATTGTTTTACTTTTGCAGAAGAATGCATTTCTTGATGGATACAAGTTTCAAATTGGACAGAAACTAGAAGCCATAGATCCACTAAACCTATCTGCTATTTGTGTGGCTTCTGTGGCTAAGGTATGTCTTTACTGACTAATATACTGAACCATAAAAGAAACTTTTTATGCCCCCGATAGGGAGGCATCATAAATTTGACTTGTCCGTCCGTCCGTCTGTCCGTCCGTCTGTCTGTCCATCTGTCCGTCATTCCGTCCAAAAACTTTAACATTGGCCATAACTTCCTTATTACTTAACATATTCGCTTCATACTTTACCACAACATTCCTTGGTACATTACCTTTCTGTAGGCACATACTTTGGTGACCTTGACCCCTGGATGACCTTGACCTTATGACGATCAAAGCGGTGTCGGGGGCATTGTCATCTTACAGTGACAGCTCTTGTTTCAAAGTATTTGCTAGGAGCTCAAGGGTACGACTTGGATATTTACGATCAGCTTATCCACATATAAAAGTCTTATATGTTTGTTGAAAGTAAAAGTGAATTTCATGTAAGAATTGAAACTATACTAACATATCCCTTTTCAAACTTGGTAAAAGTTTCTTTTTTGGTTCAATATATCAGTGTTGTCAAGAATTTTAAGATCAGGGGCCTGTTTTATCAAGGATCTCACAGCAAAGTTACATGGGAAGTAATAATGGCGAATTTGTCATACGATGGTTGATTATACTGGCCCTGGGCTGGTATTTACCAACAAGTAAAAAAAATCCTAGTGAAACTTGCACAACAATCAATTGTATTTACAGAGACAAACTTCTCAACCATCCAGATGGCATGTAATTTAGAATAAGATGATCAAGTAAGAATTTGTGTTGAATACGGCCCCAGATAAAAATAGTTTGATATTATTCAAAATTTTTGTCAAGTAATCTTTTACTGTATCACATGTTAACGATATTGATTATCTTAACCATGACACAGAGTATTTAACTCAGAATTTGTCTGTTAAAACTTGCTTAAAACATTCCTGATTTGACATATTCATCAATTAAAACTTGGTGTTTGAAATATTCGACATATTCCAGTTATGAATGAAATGTTTTGAGATATAATGCAAAGGGGATTCTAAATTTGTTATTTCAAATCGAAACCCTATTTTGTGGGTACTCATTTGAATTGTCTCTGTGAAATGATTCCAATGAGTACCCACAACATAAGATTTGATGAACAACATATGAAATATTGCATTTTGAAAATCGATCACACCCTCTTATCTACAGGTAGCTCTGAAGGATGTATGATATACTTTCAGGTATTAAAGAACAATTATTTGATGATCAGTATTGATGGTACGCTGGCACAGAATGGATCTGATTGGTTCTGTTATCACGCCTCATCTCCGTGTATATTCCCTGTGGGCTTCTGTGAGGTGAACGGACTGATCCTGACCCCTCCTCGTGGATCCAAGCTTCCCTTCAAGTGGTTTGACTACCTTAAACAGACGAGAAGTACAGCAGCCTCGGTTAAACTCTTTGATAAGGTAAGGTGTAAGCTTATTGTGTTCTACATCTTTGGCTGAATTTCTTCATTATCAACACTGTTTATAAAGATAAATGATATAAATTGAAAAGATGTAAGGGAAGGATATATTTCTTATGAAGCAGATGTAGGAGAATAAAAATTGACTCAAGTGCTTTGGCAAAGAATCGAGTTGTTTGAGATTAGACAAGAAGTAAATCACAAGATTACAAATAGCTTTCAGGGGTTTCAATAACTTTTTGGCCACCTGGTACTCAAGCTAAAGAAGGCAGGGGATTTTTCATGTTTCCCTATCAACCTTATTCA
The DNA here is from genome assembly GCA_963680895.1 of Fragum sueziense. Lineage (NCBI taxonomy): Eukaryota > Metazoa > Mollusca > Bivalvia > Cardiida > Cardiidae > Fragum > Fragum sueziense. Next base: position 12,647,559 of record OY804596.1, read on the forward strand.
ATATTTTCAAAAGTAGGCAGGGGATTAAACTCAAATTCAGCAAAATAGAAGGGAGAAATCCCCCGTCCCCAGCCTTTTGATGAAACCCTGGAACATTGGATCACTGAAATATTAAACAAAGGTAAGTGTCAGAGCAAAAGATAAGTAAGAGTGAAAGGCATTCTAAATATGTTATTTAAAATCCATACCCTATCTTGTATGTACTCATTGGAATCGTCTCAATGAGATGATCCACACACAACATGTGATTTCATGAACAATAAATGAAATATTGCATTTTTGAAAAGTCATTACCCCCTCTTATCTGTAGCCCTGATTTTGTGTTCTAAAGTATTTATGAAACTCTTTTATTTTATCAAATTCCAATGAGTAGCTTCAAAAAAGGGTTTGATCAACAATCAATCATAAATTGATCTTTAAAAAGCCTTTACCCCTTCTAATCTGTTGCTTGTAAATGTTTACATTTCAGGAGATCCCGAAGCATGGATTTAAGTCTGGTATGAAACTGGAGGCAGTAGATCTTATGGAGCCAAGGTAAACACATTTACTAATTATTCAACTTGACTTAAGGATTAATTACAGCCTATCTTTGCTAATACCAAACACTGCATTTGTATTTAAGCATCATCTGTAGCAATGGAAATTGATGAGGGATACCTATATCAATGTCTGTTGCTACTGATGATGCCGTAAGTTTTACTAGGCATTTTCTAGATAATTATGGATGAAATACCATAACACATTCTGGTTTACTGGACACTTTGTCAAAGAAAACAGTTTTATATTGCAATAAGGAAGTCCTTACTTGACATGATACTTTATGATAGAATACTAGTTACTAAAAGACTACAAACTTGCATTTAGGCTGCGTTTTCCATTTCATACTTGCAAATGGCATTCTACTTCTCATAGTAGATGAATGTTATACATTATTGCGATGGACTTTAGAACAACCCTTCTACTGTATAGTTTTGTAATGATGTAAAATACCCAGCTATTTTCAGAGCTACAGATAAGTGGGAGTGAAGACATTTTAACTTTGTTATTTCAATTCCAAACCCTATGTTGTGGGTGCTCATTTGAATCGTCTCGATGAGATGATTCTAATGAGTACCCATTATATAAGGTTTGATGTACAATAAATGCAATATTGCATTTTGAAAAGTCTTCTCTCCCTCTTAACAGGCCGCGGCCCTAGCGCAGTTGGTAGCGCATCTGACCCTCATACGAGAGGTCCCGGGTTCGATACCCGGCCGCGGCTAATACCCTTTCTGACAAAATAGTCTCCCACTAATGGGTTTGAAATCGTTAACCTAAGTGGGCGAGCAGCTGGAGGCTCGGTAAGGGTGTTGTGGTAGTACTGGTTTGAGAAACAACAGGAATCTATGGGTAGGTGCTCCAGCCGCCGCGATATGACCCTGGTAGTTGAAAACGGCGTAAAACCCCAATAAACTCAAACTCTCCCTCTTATCTGTAGCTCTGTTACTTTACTTTGTAGATTGATTTGTGTAGCTACAATAGCCAAAGTTGTTGGTCGTTTGTTGCGTATCCATTTTGATGGTTGGGAGTCAGAATATGATCAGTGGGTTGATTGTGAGTCCCCGGATTTGTACCCCATAGGCTGGTGTGAACTGATGGAATATCCCATAGAAGGACCTCGACTGAAAAGTGAGTTATCATACATAGTCTTTCCCTTTCTTTACAATGTTTACAAATAATTATGGAAAAATGACCAGTGGGTAGATTGAGATCCCTGAATTTATAATTCTGCCTCGTAGGCTTATATGAACTGCTGGAATATCCCATAGAGTAATGCAGTAATTTACCCTTCCATTAGTTGCAGTTCTATCTATCTATCTCTATATACTGCTTCACACCCTCACAGGTAATTTCGAGCAGTTCTCAATTTTATTTATCAAAGTCAAGTATTTTTGGGGGATGGGTGCTTGTTACTAGCATATTTGAAATTGCCAAATAATGGGTTGTGATAAGGGCTCAAAAGATAAATTTTCTTCAGAGTTTGTGGATTTATAGGGTTAAATAATATCTTTGATTTCTTTGTGGAAAAAATCTGAACAGGGCTTATTTTTGAAGATAATGGTTGACAAATTGGAGGGGGTAAATTGACATAAAAAAGGCTAAAATTAGAGTTTACTATTGATGATAACATTTGCTATTAATGTATTTACAGCTGAAGTTCCGTTTACCATCCCCAACCCCCAGAGTTCCACTAAAAAACGGAAGGGGAAAACCCAGATATACAAAGGACCCAGAAAAAGTCAGTTGACAAGTAAATTGAATTTTATTATCTGTTATCATTCATCACATTTTCATGCAATCTGATTCAAATGCAGTGTTAACTTAGAGTAACATCTGACAGGCACCAGTAAGGGATCATCTTCTTTGGCATTATCAATTAAACAATTCCAAGATTTTGTCCTGCCTCCATGAGGATATAACATTTCAGTACAGAACCATGTGTCTACATGTGCTCGCTTGTCATTGGAAAATAATATTAAAAGAAGAGATTTGATTAGTTAGAGTAAATGTTAGAGCTGGTAGAGCTGATTTCGATTTTTCACAGTACATAGAAAATGACCCCTTACAGGTGCCTGTCAAATGTTGAATGTTACTGTCAAGTAACACCATATTTAAGTCAGATTGATTTTCATGTTTCTGTATTGAGCGCTTGGTGCCAAGCTATTTTAATCCATTACCACAAAATGACTCCCATTAAGTTTATGGATTTTGAAAACTTTGTGGAAAATGAAGAAATTGCTTGTGATAAGCAATTTCTTCATTTACCACAATGTTTTCAACACACACAAAAAAATGATCAAAAAAGTTTAAAATTCATTGACTTTAAATTGTTGCCTGCAACGTCTTTGAATTTGGACTAGTCTAAATTTTGTTGTTTGGTAATGGGTTAAGAACAATTATGTCCTAACAATAGTTTTGCATTAAACCTTCAATATCTCGAAGAACTCAGAATAAGTCACTTCACTTGAATTTTAGAATCTGTTATCATATATCGTCGGTGCTATGACAAAATTGCGTAATAGAAATTTTGCTCGAAAACCATTTTTCTCAGGAGAGCCAAAAACGTTTTTAGTACTTTTTACCGTTATAAAAAATGTGCCGACAAAATTGCGTAACTCAATAACTACATGAACAATTTAGCTTCTTTAAGGTAAAATAAGGTAATTGAACATAACTAACAGTTCATTTATTGGTCAAAGTAGAAGAAATACAGAGGAGAATGCTATTTCTCAGCCCTTTATTACTCTCGTATAAATAATTTGTCTACGTATAACGCATTTTTGTCAGCTAAATCGAGTTGCGCAATTTTGTCACATGATAATTGAAAGGGTTCTAGGTGTAGAGAAATGCCGTTTTGACAGGATATGCGCTCCTACATACTTAGTAGAAAGCATTTGTAAAAAAAAAATGACAAAATTGCGTATCTAATTTGTTACGCAATTTTGTCATAGCACCGACAATATCATGTTTTCACATATTCAAATTATCTAGTTTTTCTTGGAATATCTTTGATTGTTGCTCAAATATTAAAAGATGATAATTGCTGGTTTTGTGTTGTATTGGCTGTAAAATTATCTGCTCATGGAAACTTTTTATTTCTACTTGTATACTATTTAAACTGTTCTCATTCTTTACTCTTGTGACTGAGGGGCGGATTTTGTGCAGTGGTATTGCACTGGACACATGGGTTGCAGGTATGATCCCCCTCCACTCAAGTCTGTTCCTTTTAATGGAGGTGTGTCTCCATATGACCTTAGCTGTCGAGTGGGACATTGTCAAATTTGTCATAAAACTCCTTTCAATCTAATCTTTACTCTTATGTGATTACCTCTCTCAGTTTGTGTACAAAGAAAATTTCTTAGATAAAATAAGTTTAGATATTATTTTTCTGAATATTTTGATGATATATTATTTAGTTGAAATGTTTGAGCATCCTATTCTCTTTGATGTATAGTGTAAACAAATTGCTAATTTTATTTCTTTTCAGCATTAACTGAAAGATATATACTCAACCCTTTCCCAAACATCAAGATTTTAAGGTTGTCCACTATTAAAGCTGCTGTAAACAAAAAAATAATGTCAATTGATACAGATAAGATTTAAGTACAATACAGAACAGAAAATATTGAGGTAAAAGGAAAAAATGTTGATCATCAGCCTTTTCTTCTTTTGCCTCAATGTTTTCCAAAGCACCTTGTATCGTGGACGTCAAAACCAGGTCTTGTTTGGGAACAAGTTAAAAAGATGTTTATCATTATAATTTTATTGCTGAGTTTATGAAAAAGGTAAGTATGAAAACGGATAGAAGAATAAAGCAATAATTGATAACATTGACTTTCTATTTATACAGAGAGAAAACCGAAGACCCCTTTATCTCCAATACCCACCATTAAGTCTATGTCGTCACAGTTCGAGATCATGCGACATCGTTTGTTGAACACAAGACCGGAGGAGGTGACAGAACGACCACAAGAGGTCCCACAATCCTCTGAACTCCTGATGGATGTTAAACCATTGGTGGAAGGTGGGTAGCGTATATATTGAAATGAGCTATGATGTAGTAAAATGGCTCTTTCGACTATCCAGGTCAGTCTGCATAGGTACAATCTGATCTAGATCTACATTGCTCTCTAATAGTTCATTAGCTACTGCAAGATAGTAGCACAGATCCAGGTCAGACTGTTTTTAGGCAGATTGATATGGGAACATTGAAGTCTGAAATAATATAACAAACCTTTTTCAAGATCCTGTCTAAAAGTCTGACTGATTGCCTGTGTTAATTCAAATAACAACACCCAATTAAACAATACCTGGTTTTGACATATCTGATAGAAAAAACATTTTCTCCTTTTGTCTCAATATTTACTCTGTCATATTGTAAACAAATCCTTCCTTTATCAATGTCATCCCATGGATGGTGAGTTCAAAACCTTGTTCAGCCAATATTCTGACTGATATTTCAGAAATATCATATGTAATTCACCAATGGATTACTTGTTTGTGAATCATGTAAGTGGGATTGGATGTTGTATGTGTATTGTTAATCAAAGGTGCGAGCAATTTCAGGAGCAAAATTTGATCAATATTTCATGAATTTCAGTATTCAAAAGGAAAATGCAGTCTTTTGGATGAGACTTTAAACCAAGGTCCCGTCTCCATACGACCTTAGCTGTCGAGTGGGACTTAAAACTCCATTCAATCCAATTTAAAGGAAAATGCATCTGTATTTCATGTTTGATGAAAAAAGTACCATTCAAAACCCCTCTCATTTTATTTCAGTTAAACAAGAGCCGATGGAGATAGAGGATAATGTGCCTTCAGTAGAGAAGCAGCAGCAGCAACTACTCATGTCTTCCAGTATTTCTGCTGATATAAAGCCGGATGTGAGGAAGTTAGATTCACAGCTGACTAACCCACTAGTTAAACCATCCACTACCACAGTTATACACCCATCCACTACTACAGCTCGGATAAACCACTAATTGAAAATATGATATAGCGTGGAAAATATTGAGACAAAAGGAGAAAATGCTGATGATCAGCATTTTCTTCTTTTGTCTCAATGTTTTCCAAAAGCCTCAGTCAAAGCCAGGTCTTGTTTGGTAAAGGATTAGAAATCTTTCATGAATGTCAACTGTCTAACGAAAAAGTATTTCGCCATTTTTTGTTTGGAATAAAGAAATAGAATTCTTCAAAACCCCTCTCATTTTATTTCAGTTAAACAAGAGCCTATGGAAATAGAGGATAATGTGCCTTCAGTAGAGAAGCAGCAGCAGCAACTACTCATGTCTTCCAGTATTTCTGCTGATATAAAGCCGGATGTGAGGAAGTTAGATTCCCAACTGACTAACCCACTAGTGAAATATAATAAAGCATTGAAGATATTGAGACAAAAGGAGAAAATGCTGATGATCAGCATTTTCTTCTTTTGTCTCAATGTTTTCCCAAGCTATCTTGGTCAAAGCCAGGTCTTGTTTGGTAAAGGATTAGAAATCTTTCAGGAACGTCAACTGTCAGAAGGAAAAGTATTTTGTCACTTTTTTGCTTGAAGGAAAAAAAAAAATCTTCAAAACCCCTCTCACTTTATTTCAGTTAAGCAGGAGCCGATGGAGATAGAGGATAATGTGCCTTCAGTAGAGCAGCAGCAGCAACTACTCATGTCTTCCAGTATTTCTGCTGATATAAAGCCGGATGTGAGGAAGTTAGATGTCCAGCTGACTAACCCACTAGTGAAATATAATATAGCGTGGAAAATATTGAGACAAAAGGAGAAAATGCTGATCATCAGCATTTTCTCCTTTTGTCTCAATGTTTTCCCAAGCCTAGTCTGTCAAAACCAGGTCTTGTTTGGTAAAGGATTAGAAATCTTTCATGAATGTCACTTGTCAGAAGGAAAAGTATTTTGTCACTTTTTTGTTGAAGGAAAAAAATTCTTCAAAACCCCTCTCATGTTATTACAGTTAAACAAGAGCCGATGGAGATAGAGGATAATGTGCCTTCAGTAGAGCAGCAGCAGCAGCAGCAACTACTCATGTCTTCCAGTATTTCTGCTGATATAAAGCCGGATGTGAGGAAGTTAGACTCCCAGCTAACTAACCCATTAGTGAAATATAATATAGCATGGAAAATATTGAGACAAAAGGAGAAATTGCTGATGATCAGCATTTTCTTCTTTTGTCTCGATGTTTTCCTAAGCCCTGTCTGTCAAAGCCAGGTCTTGTTTAGGAAAAGGTTAACCTCTTTCATGAATATTAACTTTCAGTAGGAAAAATATTTTCTCATGTTTTGCTTGAAGAAAAAAGATAAAATTCTTCAAAACTCCTCATTTTATTTCAGTTAAACAAGAGCCTATGGAAATAGAGGATAATGTGCCTTCAGTAGAGAAGCAGCAGCAGCAACTACTCATGTCTTCCAATATTTCTGCTGATATAAAGCCGGATGTGAGGAAGTTAGATTCCCAGCTGACTAACCCACTAGTTAAACCATCCACTACCACAGTTATACACCCATCCACTACTACAGCTCGGATAACGTCCACGGCCAGTCCAGCACACAGTATTTCTGGTAATCTACTGGCTGGACATTTAACAGGAACTTTACCGTTAAATGTCAGTAACTCAGGGCTGGTGTCGACGACGCTGGCGTCTGGCCAGACTCAGTCCACAACGGTGAAGCCCCAGCCGAAGATGACCTACTCCGGCGGTCAGACTCAGCAGACTCAGCAGACTGAGACTCAAACCCTGTACCTGACACAGAGACAACAGACCCTGCCCCTACAAGAATGGAGTATCATCGATGTGTGCCATTTTCTCAAATATAATGACTGCAGCTCTTATGTGGAAGTCTTCCATAGACAGGTATGTTCTACCTTTATCAAAACCATTGGAGATGGTCAATGAATTGAATTATTTCAACCTTGATTGTAGTTACTTGGAAAATGAATAAGTCTCAAGTATATTTCAACTTACTTGAATTGTGTATATTATAGATTGTCAAACAGAATGATTCATTGAACTAAATGGATCAGTAATATCTAATTGTCAGGATTTGAAAGGTAAAAAGGTTTAATGCATACTGCTTCCTTCCTTTTCCAACATTGATCATAGATCTATGTCAAGAATGAAAGTGATTTTATGATAAAGGATTATTCTATTTCAAAAACAGAGTACATTGAGTACCACTTTTATATTACTGTTTAACACATATTTATTTCACACTATATTTTCAGAATATCACAGGTGAACAGTTTATGAATCTGAGTAAGGAACAGTTGGCTAAACTGACTGGGATGAAGGTTGGACCGTCCCTCAAGATATACGATCTCATTCAGGTGTTGAAATCAAAAATCATCCATCAGAAACCTCTTACAACAACAGCTAAATAAGGACGCATTTCGTCGCTTTTCAATGAAAACCTCGTAACTGCAGCTTAGAACAAGCTGCAGTTACGAGGTTTTCGTTGAAAAGCATCAATTTGTTGGATTGATATAGAAAATTTCTAGATGATTTGTAGGCTAAAATATTAGAGCTGTGAATAGCAGAGTTGTGGCTTTTAGTTCTTTCACAAATGGTAGGAATTTGGACTGTTCCAATTTGAAATTACTGCAGACTAGATAATAGATATTTAGAAAGATGAAAATTTTTTATGATTGAGTACAGAAAATTATATTGACACAATAGAACAAAATGCAGATTATAAACATTTTCTTCTTTTGCCACAATGTTTTCCGAAACTTAATATAAAAAGGACATCAAAACCTGTTCTTATAGGGAGAAGGCTGAAAAAATGATAAGGAAATATGTTGATTCTATCACAAAAAGACTAGTTGCAATATATGTAAAAATTTCATCGTAAAAGGTGAATTTGTTTACATTTGATTTTCTTTTGGTGCAACAAAAAATAGTGGCTACTATGATGCAGCAATCGTGTGTGCAATTTTGTGTAATCTTTGCAATATTTTCTTCCAAAGTTTTGTTTGTCTGATGTGTAATGTTTTGTTCATGTGTTTGTTAAAGATATTTCATACTACAGGCATGGTTGCATAAGAAAGCTTTAACCCTTTTTCAAACAAGACAAGGTTTTGATGTCCCCTAGTTAAAAGGCATATGAAAACATAGGCTAAAGAAGAAAGTGCTGATAACCACGATTTACTCCTTTTGTCTCAATATTTTCTGTCCTTAATTGGACACAGATCTTACTCATATATATTCATTTTGCCATCTGTACCTAATTTTAGAGGTGACTACAAAACCAGGGCTTTCTTGGATAAGTGTTTAAGGGGGAATGCTCCAGTTTCCTAATTTTTTTCCCAATAATAGAATTTATTTATATTTTGTATGTTGAAATTACATGTTATTACCAATTGAAAAATGAAATAAAAATGGAGGGTCAGCGATCTTGTTTGAATTTTATAAGCATCCGAATCACATACCCCTACATCGAAAAAATGCACAATTTCTTGACCTGTCCAAGGTCACTAAAATGTTAATAAAATGCTGTATATTCATCGTTTAGTCCCAAAAACGGATTTAATGTAACATCTTACATTTAATAAGAACAGAAAACCAAAAATATGTGCTATTATAAACGCGTAAATGTATAAAACAGCATGCTCACGTGTTCTGTTTGATCAACGAAGCTGGAGTGTTTTATGCCAAAATTTGCATATTTTTGAAAATATTTCAAGTTTTACATAATAGAATTTGATAAAACTCCCTCATTGTATTAAGCAACATGTCCTACTAATAATTCAAAATGAAAATGTATAGGTCAGCGCACTTATTAGTGAATTACAGCAATTTTTATCACCTACACATGAATAAAATGACACAAAACAGTGGTAACTGCATACACATTTACGACTGTCTTGCTCTAAATAATCGATTTCCATCTTGAGGAAATCAGTTTCCCATAATAAATACACTTTTACCGTCGAAAATGGTAAATTGTAATGATATGTTATATTATTGAAATTATGGTAGCGAAACATATTGGTACGAAACTTTTAATTTACTACAGTAATGACCAAGTGTTCCGAAAAACTGGAGCATTCCCCCTTAAGATTCTCTGTGGCAAACCATGCTATGACTTTAGCCTGATTCAAGTTAAGTTAAATCCTAGAAATGGCACGGGAAAAGATTTGGGGAAAAAATGCTATTTTCTTCTTTTGCACCGATACTTCCTTGGCTGTAGTGAATTGGAATCAAGTTAAGTTAAATCCTAGAAATGGCCCGGGAAAAGATTTGGGGAAAAAAATGCTATTTTCTTCTTTTGCACCTATACTTCCTTGGCTGAGTGAATGGGAACTATATCTTGGTAAACATCCATTTATATGTTTGCAGCTCCTTTCAAATGGGAAAAGTCTTAAATTTTGTCATTTGGGAAAGGGTTAGATAAAAGATTTACATGCCAAGAGCAAGAACATTGTTGAAATAAGTTGTTTACGATGTGTTATTCATTATTAGATATACAGATTTTGATTTTCATTAAACATGCATGTATGGTGTAGGGCAAAGAGAGGAGGGGGGCAGTATTACATGATGCAATATTACTAACCCATTACCAGACAACGAAAATAAGACTTGCCCAGACTTAAGACATTTGAAAATGAATTACATTCTTTTTTATGTCTAAAATTACAATGAACTCTTTCCCAGTCCCAAGCAGAAAAGATCTGACAATTCATTTGAAAAGTTGAAAGATAAATCTAAAATATTTGCTACCAGACAGAAGTTTTCTGCAACTCCTATGAATTGATGTATTCCACAATTTTGTAATGCAGGAGAGGGATTTTAAGTTTCCAAAGTTTTATTTGTGTGACATTGGGTGCTTGACAAGCAATTTCTTCATTTCCCACAATGTTTTCTATCGAAGATGATTCAAATATTCAAAACTTCATTTGCTTGGAATTGTCGTCTGCAAAATCTTTGAATTTGGTGAGATCCAAAATTTTGCTGTCTAGTAATGGGTTAATGCGAGTGGTGACTACACATTTTGATCTCATGTATATAGTTTATGTACATAGTGTATATTTTGTTTATGGTACCTGTAATGCAAAACAGCTGGCTGACCTGACCCTGTCCAAATCTTTAAACTTAACAAGTTCAGAATAGTTTTTGTAGGAGAGGGTTCAAAGTGAAAACAGACCCAAAACACCAGCATCTGTCTTCTTGAGTCCATTCCAAAACAATGATGCATTTTATACATCTTTTTAGCTCACCTGAGCACGAAGTGCTCAAAGTGAGCTATTGTGATCGCTTTTTGTCCGTCGTCCGTCCGTCTGTCCGTCCACAATTTCTTCAAACATCTTCTCCTCCTAAACCGTTCGTCCAATTTTAACCAAACTTGGCAGGAATGTTCCTTGTGTGATCCTTTTCAAAACTTGTTCGTGAATTTTTGATTTGTCAAAAAATGTGGGCGTGGCAGGGCGGGGCTTATGAGATTTTAGAGAAATCTTAAGAAAATTCTTTAAAAATCAACCATTGGGCCAATTTGAACCAAAGATGGCAGGAATGTGCCTTGAGTCACTCTTTTCAAAATTTATCCACAAATTTTTACATTTGTCAAAAAATGTGGCCGTGGCAGGGAGGAAGGGGCTTATTGGACTTAGAGAATCATAAGAAAATTCTTTAAAAATCAACCATTGGGTCCAACTGAACCAGACTTTGCAGAAATGTTCCTTGAGTCACTCTTTTTAAAATTTGTTTTCAAATTCTTGCAATTGACAAAAAATGTGGCCGTGGCAGGGAGGAAGGGGCTTATCGGATTTGGAGAAATCATAAGAAAATTCTTTAAAAATCAACCATTGGGCCAATTTGGACCACACTTTGCAGAAATGTTCCTTTAGTCACTCTTTTCAAATTTTATTCACAAATTTTTACCTTTGTCAAAAAATTATGGCTGTGGCAGGGAGGAAGGGGGCTTATTCGACTTGGAGAAATCATAAGAAAATTCTTTAAAAATCAACTATTGGGCCAATTTGGACCAGACTTTGCAGAAATGTTCCTTTAGTCACACTTTTCAAAGTTTATTCACAAATTTTTACATTTGTCAAAAAAATGTGGTCGTGGCAGGGAGGAAGGGGCTTATCAGACTCAGAGAAATTGTAAGAAAATTCTTTAAAAATCAACCATTGGGCCAATTTGAACCAGACTTTACAGGAATGTTCCTTGAGTCACTCTTTTCAAAATTTGTTTTCAAATTTTTACAATTGACAAAAAATGTGGCCTTGGCAGGGAGGAAGGGGGCTTATTGGACTTCGAGAAATTTTAAGAAAATTCTTAAAAAATCAACCATTGGGCCCAAATGAACCAGACTTTGCAGGAATGTTCCTTGAGTCACTCTTTTCAAAATTTGTTCTCAAATTCTTACAACTGATAAAAAATCAGGCTGTGGCAGTGAGGAAGGGGCATAATCGGACTCAGAGAAATCTGTCCTATTTCTCTTATCTATTTCTCTTATCAGTTGCTCTGGCTGGTCCCATGTTTATTTTAATATGTAAACAAATAACGGATTAGCCTTAGCTTATCAGATGGTAATCCTGCTCTATATTCTTTCAATCACAGACCAAATCTTGTTAATTGAGCCTATCATAAATGATCAATCTCTAACAGATCAGAATGCTTTGAAAATTAGCCCTATGTTGTATATTGCGAAATCATTAAATAATTATTGAGAAAAAATATGTCAACAATTGTACTAATTCATACCCAACCTTACAGGATCGATTAGAACAAAATTATTTCTTGATTGTTTCCAAACAGAAAGTCCTTATAAGTTTCATGCCTTTGAATTTGACAAAATTGCCATTATCACTCTTGCCATCTTGATTCAGGTGAGCGATTTAGGACCATCATGGTCCTCTTGTTAAAAAAGCAATGGAAAACCTTGATGCAAAACAGGAAAAAAATGCTGCATTTTGGGGGGGGGGGGGGGGGTTGCCTCAATATTTTCTATGCTATTTTGTACACAAATCTTATCTCTACCAAGAAGTAGCTTGTCATCTACAGAAATTGGAACAGTCAAGATTTTTGCCATTTTGGAAAGGGTTAGCACCGAGATTTGCATGACTGGTAGCATTTGATGTTATATGTGAGAATGGCAGCTGATAGATGTTGTGAAAAGTTTGAGTCAATGTCTGGAAAAGGGCTTTAACCCATTACCGCATTGACGCTTTTTCAGTCAAAACTAAAAAAGGCTTCGGAAAACATTGCGAAAAATAAAGGAATTTGTTTTCACAAGCAATTTCTTCATTTCCCACATTGTTTCTTCACAAAAACGCAGAAAAATGTAAAATTCCATGCACTGGATATTGTCTCCTGCAATACCAATTAATTTTGATAAGTCTAAAAGTTTGTGGTGTGGTAATGGGTTAAGGCATTTGAGACGACCATGTTTGCAGATCAGCCTGTGTTTCAGTATGCTGATCTGGATCCATGCTACTCTGTTATTGTTGCTACAAGTCATGAAGAAGCTCTTGATCAGACTGCATCTGTAAGAAGGCTGATCAAGATCTATGTTGGTCTCAAATGCTATAAGGTTCCTTTTTACAGATTTTGGCTTGTATATTTTGTTTTGTGTCTTTATAAGGGTAACTGTTACGTTTACAAAATGTCTATGACAAAATTAAACTTAATAAAGAGAATGAATGGTAAATTATACTTTGGATCAATGTTATCAGCTTGCAATAATTATGGGGGGGGGGGGATAAATCTTATCAGCATACTGAATTTTCACATCATTCTTTTCAAAAGACTTTTCTGGAATGATCCTTAAAATTAAGCAAGTTTAAAATATTGTAATTAAGCAAGTGTAAAATATTGTTGCTTTGGAGGGTTGGAAGAAGTTAAGGTTATCATTTATGATTAACTTCCAGAATTAAAGGAGCTGGGGTCTGAAAAAGGGCTCTTTTCATATCTTTAGCATTTTTAAAAGACCTGTATGGATCCAGTGCAGACTGTTTATGATCTAAGCTGCTATCTGCATGTTGCTATAGGTAATGAAGTAGCTATTAGAGAAAAGCATGGATTTTGATAATAGATCAGACTGTGTGTTTACACAGGCTAATCTGGATCCATGATGATCTCAAACTCTACCAGGGTCAGTTTTCAAGGTCCTGAAATAGACTTCACTGTAGGGAATGGTTTTATTTAGTGAAAGGCAACATAAATTTGGACAACCAACAGTATTTCAAAGGTGTTGTTATCAAATCTTGTAACTACGGCTTGAATCAAGCCGCAGTTACGAGATTTGATAACAACACTGACAGTTTATCAACACATAATGGTATGTAAAGTCTATTTTAAGCGCAAAATTTATTGCTGTTGTTATTCACCAACTCCATCTATGAATGTTGGGAAAAAACTGATAAAAAAGAGAAGATATATATTATAAGTCTGTTATAAGAGTGTTTTTAAATCATGTACAAAAGACTATTTTTACAGTTTTGTACCTTTCTTGTATATTTCTTTGTTCTGTTGGCAGATATTAAATCTGTAAAGTTTGATAGAGTTTGTTTTCATCTTTTGTTTTCCTGCAATGTTTGAAATGTACAAAAACAAACACCAAGGGGATGAGCAGCTGGAGGCAGATCTTTACTAGCCAAGTGCAAAATCCATGATGTATTATCCCATCACTGTACAGTGACACCTTTTGACTCCCTCACAAAGAAATGCTTGGGAAAACATCATGGAAAATGAAGAAATTGCTTGTGACAAGCAATTTCTTCATTTTCCACAATGTTTTCTGATCCAAAATATAAAGAATTCTAAATTTCCATCAACTTGAAATTGTCATCTGCAACATCTTTCGAATGGGAACAGTCCAAAATTTTGTCATCTGGGAATGGGTTAATCTTTCATCTTTTTGAACACCTCACTTGGCTAAAGAAAGTATACATCAATTGGGAGAAAAGTATAAATGTTGATATCCAGTATTTCTCCATTTCTATCAATGAAATATTTTCTAAATCATAATATTTTTATCATTTGTCAACTGCGACACGCCTGAATCTGGATTAGTCTCGCATTACCACACAGTGACGCCTTTTGACATCCTACACAATAAAGGCTTTGGAAATCATTGTAGTAAATGAAGAAATTCCTTGTGACAATCAATTTCTATATTTTCCATAATGGTTTTTTATGCCTTGTATCAAGAGATCGAGGGCATATTGTTTTACTCGTGTCCGTCTGTTCGAAAACTTAACATTTGCCTCCAAAAGTATTTGACATACAAAGCTCAAATTTGGTATGCAACTTCCTTTCAATGATATCTATCTGTTCCATGCAATATGACCATTCTTAAGGTCATCTGTTGACCTTTATCAACCATTTACTCCACGAAAACTTAACATTTTAGAAAAATGGCCATTTCGGGGGCATTCATGTTTCACAAACACATCTTGTTTTTTACAAAACCCAAACAATTCAAACTGTCATTGGCTTGAAATTGTCGTCTGAAACATCTTTGAATTCGGACCCGTCTAAAAAATTTTGCCATTTGGTAATCCGATAATTGTGTTGTTCATGTAACACAATGTAGGAAAAGCCATGGAAGCCAGCTTTTACAGCAACACAGTAGAATGTCCACTTTGGGACAGACAGGTCCAGCCAGGTTTGAATCCCAGGGAAGGCAATATTTATTTGCTGTCAGATCTACTTATGGAAAGGGTTTAACCCTTTCCCAAATATTACAGACGGTGAAATTGGTTTTGTGGTAATCTGCTGGACTTGTAACACTGGGTTGCAGGTTTAATCTCCCGCCTCTGTAGTCTTTCTGATGAGACTTTAGAGCAAGGTCTCTTCTTTATAATAATGACCTTAGCTGTTGAGTGGGATGTAAACTCATTTCAATCTTATCCCAAATAACACATGATTTTGATGTATTTGATATAGTCTAGATCTTTGCTGTTTGGGAAAGTTGTACATGAAAAATAACTTCAAAAACATAGTCACATAAAATAATAGGATTTTTATTGAGTAATAATGCAATGATCATTGTAATAAGTACATTTACAAAAATTTGTTCTTCATTAAAGCACAATCTCTGGACATTATTAACCCATTACCTTACAATGACTCATTTTGACTTCCCACAAAATATAGGCTTTGGAAAACATTGTGGAAAATAAAGAAATTGCTTTTGTCAAGCAGTTTCTTCGTTTTCCACAATATTTCTACTCAAAAAGACAGAAGAAAAATTTTCACTTGAAGTTGTCATCTTCAACATTTTTGAATTTGGACATGTCTAAAACTTTGCCATTTGGTAATGGTTTAACCCATTACCAGACAGCGAAATTTTGGGTTGGCCCAAATTCAAATATGTTGCAGACGATAATTTAGAATGGGTGGTGTTTTACATTTGATGGTCATTATGTGCAGAAAAAATTATGGGAAATGAAGAGTTTGAGTTTATTGGGGTTTTACGCCGTTTTCAACTACCAGGGTCATATCGCGGCGGCTGGAGCACCTACCCATGGATTCCTGTTGTTTCTCAAACCAGTACTACCACAACACCCTTACCGAGCCTCCAGCTGCTCGCCCACTTAGGTTAACGATTTCAAACCCATTGGTGGGAGACAATTTTGTCAGAAAGGGTATTAGCCGCGGCCGGGTGGGAAATGAAGAAATTGCTTGTAACAAGCAATGGATTTACTCTTCCAGGCATTCCTTACATAAATCACTCGGAGCAAGGCATTTAGGAACAGATGTCCTATGAAATGTTTAGAACAAAAATACATTTTCCAGGTTTTGAAAAGCCCGATTTTTATCCCTCGTGTTGAAGGACATTAGTAAGACAAAATACATCCTTAACCCATTACCAAACGACAAAATTTTGGACTTGTCCAAATTCGATGGTGCAGACGACAATATGAATTGAATGAAATTTCGCATTCTTTGATCTTTCTAATTACAAGCAATTTCTTCATTTTCCACAATGTTTTTCTAAGCCACTGTCTTGTAGGGAGTCAAAAAGAGCCATTGTATGGTGATGGGTTAAAATATGTGAAATAAAACTGACTCATAATGTTGACAAACCGTAGAGAAACGTCTTTAGAAAATCATTTAGGGAAAAGAAGCAAAGCTTATCAAAAGCAATTTCCCTATATCCCTCATTATTTTTTGCACTATTGCAGGAAATTCACCTGATTACATTCATAGTCTGCAGCACCAATTTGAACCAGTCTAAAACTTGATTATTTGGCAAATACCGTAATTATTCTAATAAACGCCCACGTTTATTAGAAACATGGTCTAAGGAAAAGTATGGGGTGAGCGTTTATTAGAGGTATTTTAATTTTATTACTCAAAATTTGAGAATCAAGTGTCAATTCATTGATTCGAAGTTCAGCAAGTCAAATTTGGCAAAGTTTTGTTATTAGGACTGCAAAATATGACATTTTCATGAAATTCCTTCATTGCCAACAAATTGAGGGCTGGGCATCCTCTTTTTCATTGATTTTGGAAATGATCTTTGGTTATGACTTACATTATCTTAATCCAGAATCAGGGGATGGGCGTTTATTAGAATCACCCTTTTTGTTAAAATTGTACTTGAAACAAGCATATTTTCAGCCAATCTCTTGGGGATGGCGTTTATTACAATATGGGCGTTTATTAGAATAATTATGGTACTAAGATTTCTTCAATATTATTGGTCATCAAAGCATCCCTGGTAACCATTCACAAAATGAAAGTCCTTGTATCGCCCACTAAATGTTGACCTGTTTGTGGCTACCCTTGGAGAGCAACAGCATGCATCTACCTGTCTGAAAATGTGCAACTAGATTGTTCAATGTGTGTTCAGATTCCATAACAATTCAGCAATTTTCTAAACAAGACAGCTTTGACAAATGAAAGGCTTGGGAATGCACTAAAAAAAAGAAGAAAATGTTGAAAGTGAGCATTTTTTCATTTTGCTTCATTTTTGTCTGTGTTTTACTGTACATAGATCATTTTCATTAATATCTATATATTGTCCTTTGCATGGTCGTTGTATGGTCTGGTTTATCAGCATTTTCTTAATTCTATAACACTATGGAGCGTCACTTTCTTTTTTTGTTTGGAGAAGCATTATAGTACATTCATTTTGTACTTCAAAGTAAAAGCAATTTTGGGCTACAAAACAGTTATAGCTTGTAAGGTATATTATAATATCACACCAGGGAATCAAATAATGCAGCTATTGCAGAATATCTACAATAATTAAATTCTGTTAATAAATGTGTCTAAAAAAGATATGAAGCAGAGAAGGCTGAAATACATGAAAGATTTGAGGGATTATTTAAAATTCGGCCGTAGAAAAAGTTATTTTATGACCAAGTAAAGTTTCACATGGTCACCAATAACAACTTTTTATCAGCAGGGTTGTATTAAATCTACTACATCCAGCAAATCTTCTCTGCTTCAAAGCAAATTCATATCAATTGGTCACATATGTACAGAATAATTGACGATTTTCTGAAGTTGTTGTGCCACAAGATTGCCCGCCATGAATATGTCATCTGCTTTTAGTAAAGCATCTTTTAAAATATTTCATGGTGGCCTTGTTTAACTTACACAAAAATGTTGTCAAAATGAATTGCATAAATCAGATTGGATCTGGATAAAGACAAATTGGACCACTCTAAAATTTTGTAATTTGGGAAAATCCCATTCTCTGGTTGTGTGACCTAGGAACATGAACCTATTTACAAAGCATTGCCCAAGGACATGGGTTGAAAGACAGATTTAACATCATATTAAAGAGCATTTAAGTTAGTCCACCCCTAATGAGATTCGCGAGACGTCAGAATTATTGCGGCGCAGTCAAAATCATTGGGAAGTGGAGCTTTCCACCACCAAATGTTTACGACCGCGCCCGAATAGGTCCGGATATGTAACAACATCATTCGGAAAAAGCCAATGTTTATGAATCTTAAAATAGCCACATTACGGATAATCTATCTTAACCCTTTCCCTAGCAAGACCTGATTTTGACGTCCATAATAGATATGGATTGGAAAAAACATTGAGACAAAAGAAGAAACTGCTGATAACCAGCAGTTTCTCCTTTTGTCTCAATATTTTCCATGCTGTATTATACAAAAAATCTATCTTTAACAACATCTCTTTTGTCGTCAGCAGCAACTTCAAATCGAATCATCATAAAATGTTGTTGTTTGGGAAAGGGTTAAGTCGTATCATTGTTACTGGAGCACCTAACAATGGCTTCCTGTCGTTTCTCCCATCAATGCTGCCTTGACATACTTTCCAAGCCTGGTCCAATTCAGAAGCTGCAGCCGATGATAAAATGGATATTGATAGAGATATAATTTGTGTATCATAAAGTACAGAAAATATTGAGGCAAAACAAGAAAATGCTGATCATCAGCATTTTCTTTTTTTGCCTCAATAATTTTCCTCAATAATTTTCCAAATCCTTTCTATTACAGCATCACAAGTCTTGGTTGGGAAAGTGCCTGTCTTTCTAACTCTTTCCCAGATCATACAAGTGTGAGTTCAGATGTTTCAACTGACAAAATGAATGTCATTGATTGTTTTGACTGAACCTCTAGTGTGATCGTTGCGAAACTGCTATAAATACACACTTAACTGTGTGCAGTTATGGCATTTTTGCAAATATCGCCTAGAGCAGTATTTATGTTATGTTCATTGTGTTTGTAATTTTACACGGAATTCATTTATTTACTCTACATTGATGTCATTCATGTAATATGTACTCTAAAACCCTATCCAAAATAATGATATTGAAATAGACGATGGACAGTCAGCGTGCATGCTGGTCAGGCTGCAAACCAGCGCAGCCTGAACGACATGTGCGCTCTCTGGGCACCCAACAGCCTGAATCTCAAATATAAAAATCCATTGGCATCTAGTAGCATAGGACGCCCGAGGATGAATCAAACTGTGCAACCATACAGTCTGACCCATGCTTGTGCACCCTCTGAAATCAAAGTATATGACCAAAAAATTGTGGCAAATGTATGTATTTTCCCAAAATATAGCCACGCAACTATTCCGCCAATATAATAATGAAATAACTTACAAAGGCTGTAGGACAAATCACGTGGTCCCATCCTAAATGGATTATGTTAATTATGATTATCTTATTCAAGTTCCCATCTTAATTGGATTATGTTAATTATGATAATCTTATTCAAGTTCCCATCTTAATTGGATTATGTTAATTATGATAATCTTATACATGTCTCATGTTGTACAACAATGTACCTAGAGTCAATAAAGAGTTTTGTACTTGTACTTGTACTTGTACTTGATAGCAACATGTAGAAAGCTTTAAGAGAAAAGGAGAAATATTGGTTCACATCTTTCATTCCTTTTCCTAACAAGTTTTCCCTATATTGAAATCGTGTCTTGTATGGGAAAGAATTAATGTTAGTAAGTTTAGTATTTCTTTTCATCCGACACCAAATCTATGTATTATTTCTTTTTTCTATCATAAGTACTTTCTGACTAAACATGAGGACTTTTTAAAAGTCTGGTAAAAGGCTTCTTTAACCCTTTCCAAATCAGCAAAAAATTGAACTGCTCTTGGAAAGCTGCTGCAGACACAAAATCAATCTTTTTAATAAAGAATAGAATTTGTGTAAATAATAGCACGGAAAATGTTGAAGCAAAGAGAGAAAATGCTGATATTCTGAATTTTCTCTGTTTTTTGACGTCCCTATTAGGCATAGTTTGGAAAAACATCAAAAGAAAAGAAAAAAATTGTTGATAATCAGCAACTTTTCTTTTACCCTCAATATTTTCTGTACTACAATATAACCAAATTCTCTTTCAACTTCCGCCGCAAATACTTCCAATTGGGCCACCCTAATTTTTTTCAGTTCGGGAAACGGTTAATTTTGGCAAGTCTTACAGCATGATATTTATGGTCTATAATTGATGAAGCAAATTTGAACCAATTCATCCATTGCAAAAGCAATACATACAAAATACATGTAAAGCCGGCAATATGATTTTCGATAACATTGATAAAAAGCGTAGTCAAGCTGTATGTTTCGTTCTTACGAATTAACCCATTCCTACACAAAGATGCTTTTTGACATACCTCAAGATACAGGCTTTGAAAACATTGTGGAAAATGAAGAAATTGCTTGTGACAAGCAATTTCTTCATTTTCAACAATGTTTTCTACCCCAAAAGAGCAAAAAAATGTTAAATTTCATTCACCTGAAAATTGTTGTTTGCAATGTCTTTGAATTTAGACCAGCCTAAAATTTTGCACTCTGGTAATAAGTTAACCCTTTCCCAAACAAGGCCTTGTTTTGATGTCAGAAATGGCTAGGGAAAACATTGATAACCAGCAGTTTCTCCTTTTGTCTCAATATTTTCTGTGTCATCTAGTACACGAATCCTTCCTCTTAAGCATTAATTTTGTCATCTACAGCAGCTTTCTAATTGGATCACCCTAAATACTTGCTGGGTTAAGCCACACATTACTTGGACATTGTCGCCATGCAATCGATATAAATCTAACCTTGAAGCAACTTCACATTTCAACACATACAAGTTTGATTATGAAAAGGGGCCCTTAGGGCATTTGAGATTATCATGGATCCATGTCAACTTGTGCCTAGGTGTAGTTTGTTCTGGGACTATGAGACTTTATTAACACTTTCCCAAACAAGACCAGGTTTTGGCGTCCCATATAGAAAAAGCTTGGGAAAACATTGAGACAAAAGAAGAAACTGCTGTTAACCAGCAGTTTCTCCTTTTGTCTCAATATTTTCTGTGCTACATTATACACAAATTTTATCTGGAAAAGGTTAATATAAGTTATTGTGGTTACAGATGTTGCATGAGAACACAATGGGTCATGATTGGACTGTCTTGATGCACATGCTGATCAGGAGACATGATGTTCTTAAATGCATTAAGGGTCCCTTTCCAACATCCAAACTTAAATGTAATAACCAAACAGTCCAGGGCCCTGTTTTACTATCAAACTTAATAACATTGTTTTTGTAAACTAAGTAACAAGACATCTGATTGGACAAGACATGTGCCTAAGGCAAATCAGATTTGTTGTTATGTAATCATGCTAATATTCAAGCAAAATATGCTAATATGCAAGCAAAATATGCTAATATTCAAGCAAAATATGTTAAGTTCATCAGTAAAACAGGGCCCAGTTTCCCAAAACATCAACATAAATATCTGATTATTTCTAAATACCAAATATATTACCTGGGTTTGTTTTATATGCTTGATCTGTAAAAAGCACAAAGATGGATAGAATTATGAGATAGAGCAATGAAATAAAGCATATTGCCATATATCCGTTATGTGGAAATATACAAAACTGCAGATCGAAGGGAGTAATGATTTTTCAAAATGCAAAATATCTTTCAGTGTTCATCAATCCCTATGTTGTTGGTACTCATTGGAATCATCTCATTGAGATGATCCAAATAAGTACCAACAATATAGGGTTTGGGTTTGATTTCTTTTCAGAATGCCTTCACACCCACCGCCTCTTATCTGTTCCTCTTAATACCACATAGATCTAGTCCTATGTGCAATATGTGCTGTATGACTGAGGTCTTGAGATGTATGCCAGTATCTACATTTTGCAATATAGCACATATTCCAAGTTGGTAATTAGTAAACAACTTGTAAATGAAGAATCAAATCAAACACAATTTCATGGAAAACATCTTTTTTTAATCATAATAATTGTACACATTTGAACAACTTCATCAAGAAAACAAGGAATTGATTCAGGATCAGTAATAAATTATGACAAAATATCTGGCTGATATTCAACTCAAATTAACCCTTTTCTAAAAGACACCAGGCTTTGATGTCCCTGAAGGAGGGTCTAAAACAATGAAGGAAAAAAAGAACATGCTGATAACCATCATTTTCTCCTTTTCCTTCAATATTTTCTTAGCTATTACATATTTAACCTATTTTGTCTCCGCAGCTTTCATATTAGGACAATCTAAAATTTTATGATTTGAGAAAGGCTTAATTAATATCTTTTTCTAACAGAACAAAAAACAAGAGGACCATGATGGTCCTATATCGCTCACCTGAACCAAAATGATATGAGCAACATTTTTGTTCAATTCAATTGATATTTATGACTTTAAGACTGAAAACGAACTTATGATCAATAACATTGTGAAAATCAAACTCATCCGAGATGTAACGGTGCCCAACATTGTGTCAAAGTTTTGCTTTGAATGATAAATAATTGTAGATTCTAGAGTATAAACAAGGTCGATAACCGCCGAAAACAGCATTTAATCAAATTCAAGGGCACATAACTCTCGACTTTCTGATCAGATCCATTTGAAAATCCAACTCATCCAAGATCTTAAGGTCCCCAAGGATGTGTCCAAGATTTGTCTTGATTGGTCAATAATTGTAGATTCTAGAGTGTAAACAAGGTCGAAAACAGCCAAAAACAGCAATTTTGTCAAATTCAAGGGCACGCAACTCTCGATTTTCTGATCAGATCAGACTGGAAATCATCCTGAACAGAGATCTTATGGTCCCAAACATTGTGTCCAAGCTTTGTCTTGATTGATTGATAATTGTAGATTCTAGAGTGTAAACAAGGTCGAAAACAGCCGAAAATGGCAATATCGTCAAATTCAGGGGCACATAACTCTGGACTTTCTGATCAGATCAAACTGAAAATCAAGCTCATCCGAGATCTTATGGTCCCCAACATTGTGTCCAAGTTTTGTTTTCATTGATTGATAATTGTAGATTCTAGAGTGTAAACAAGGTCGAAAACAGCCGAAAATGGCAATTTTCAACGGCACGTAACTCTTGACTTTCTCATCAGATCAAATAGAAAATCGAACTCATCCGAGATGTTATGGTCCCCAACATTGTGTCCAAGTTTTGTATTGATTGATATATAATTGTAGATTCTAGAGTGTAAACAAGGTCGAAAACAGCCGAAAATGACAATTTTGTCAAATTCAAGGGCACATAACTCTAGACTTTCTGATCAGATCATACTGAAAACCAAACTCATCCGAGATCTTATGGTCTCCAACATTGTCTCTAAGTTTTGTTTTGATTGATCAATAATTGTAGATGCTAGAATGTAAACAAAGTCAAAAACGGCTTTTTTGGACATTCAAGGGCAGATAACTCAGCACATTCTGGTCCGATCTGGCCCATAATCAAACTCATCCGAGAACTTATGACCATACTTGTTTTGACTAAGTTTGATCAAGATTGATTAATATTTGTGGATGCTAGAGCGTAAACACCAAATTGTGGACGGACAGACGGACGGACAGACGGACGACGGACAAAAAGCGATCACAATAGCTCACCTTGAGCACTTTGTGCTCAGGTGAGCTAATAAGAATGGTACAATTTTCTAAGATAAAATTAATTTTACCGAGTTCATACAATAGCAATTGAACTGGGTAGCAAAGATCAAGGAAACAGAATAAAATGCTATTTAAAGGCATTTTCTTTTTTCCCAGTTTTCTACATCTTCATTAAGCTTATAAGGAATTTAACCATTTCCCAAACAAAACCTGCTTTTGACACCCCTTAGAGTAAAGGGTTGGGAAAACATTCAGACACAAGAACAAAATGCTGATAAAACATTTACTTTTTTGTCTCAATATTTTCTGTACTTTATGGAAAACATATCTTATTTTAACCAACACTAATTATGTTGTCCTGGAACATTTATCAAAATTGGAACAGTAAAAAATTACGTCATTTGGGAAAGGTTTATATAATATCATACAAAACTAACAAAATTTGCCCATCATCTTGCATAAATATTGTCCAGTTGGACTCTTTACTTTGCAATAAATTCTTATCACTGAAAACATTAACAAAACCTCATTCACAATAAATGCATAAACAATAGCCCTTTTATAAATTGTATTTCTCAAACCAATCCCCAAATAATGACACCTGTTGATGCATCTCAAGATAAAGGCTTTGAAAAATGTTCTGGAAAATGAAGAAATTGCTTGTCACAAGCAATTTCTTAATTTCCCACAATGTTTTCTAACCAAAAAGTAATAAAATTTCAAAATCTTATGACATTGAAAATGTTGTCTGCAACTTCTTTCAATTTGGACAAGCTTTAAGTTTTGCCATTTGGCAATGGGTTAACCTTCATTCAATTTCAATTAAAGTTATAGGAGACCAAATAAATGTGACCAAAAACATAAAACTTTGATTTGATAGGTAATGAAACAATGTTGGTTAAAAGCATAATCTACTTTTCCCATGAGTTGACCAACACATACAGCTTTGGACAGGATCATCAAAATATGGGATTGCTTGATTAAGAATTAATTAAGGTGTAAATTTGTATTTGAAACACACAAACATATACAAGAGCCGTCAGAGACGGACAATGCTCCCCGAATAAGGCATTGTCAAAATAAATATATGCCATGCAGAGCTAATATAAAGCTAACAAATGTTAAGCCCCCTTCTTCCATGACATATTTTGTATACGCAAATTTTAAATAGTTTATTGTCAAGGGCATCTAATTTGCTACTCAAATATGAAATTTCATCAAATTCTGACCATTAGACTAGGAGAAATTAGAGAAAAACTGTATTTAACCTTAAGTCCCCTTTTTCCATGACGAGGCCTCAAATCCAAAAACCGGGAAAAGTACATCGGCATTATGTCATAGGGAGTTCACATGGTAAGTTTCATTTGATTTGGCCCAAGGGTTATGGAGAAATCACTTCGGACGGACGGACGGACGGAATGACGGACGGACAGGACGGACGGACGGACAGACAAAGCGGCGACTATATGCTCTCCCTTCGGGGAGCATGAAAAGTATATTACATGTAGAACAATAACAATTTCATCGAAATCCAGGGTCAAAGATTACACCTATCATGCTAAAAGGGACCATCTCGGAAGCACGGAAAGTAATGAATCTAGTCTGTCTGTGTAGATATAATGGGCTGACTTAGATCAAAACCTTTCACTCTATGACAATTTTTCAAATCTATAATGTTATTCTTATTGTACTATATTGTCGCTTTTCAACAAAAACATTGTAACTGCAGCTTGTTTTAAGCTGCAGTTACAAGGTTTTTGTTGAAAAGCAGCCCTATGTTTATTTCCCAAGTGCAATATATGGTAGACAATATATCGTCGTTGTAAATGCAAAACATCGTATCTCGATTTTGGAAAATTTTAAAGGGGAGGGGGAAAAGTGTAATAACTTTTCCCAAAGTGAAATGTTTTACTTGAAATTTGGACATATTTTGTTCTTGAATAATGTGTCATTAATGCTGATCAGTAAAATATCTCAAAACCTGCAAGAATTGTCTTAGCTGGGCAAACAAATTTGCACTTTGAAAATCGCAAAAATCGACATACGAGGTTTTACATTTACACCGACGATATGGTAGACCTCTACTGAGTATCATCTATTTCTGATATTTTTGTTAAAGAATGGTGGAATTCCTGATGGTACCTTTTGACTTGACCGGTCACTTATGTATCCCATTACCAAACGGCAACATTTAAGACTGGTCCAAATGCAAAGCTGATGCAGACGACAATTTCAAGTGAATGAAATATAAGAATTCTTGGTCTTTTTGGGTAGAAAACATTGAGGGAAATGAAGAAATTGCTTGTCACAAGCAATTTCTTCATTTTCCACTATGTTTTTCAAAGCCTTTATCTGTGGGATATAAAAAGTGACAATGCATGGTAATGGGGATTGAACATACAATATATTTGTACTAGTTCATTACTCTATAACATATAAATGAACTAGGATCTGGATAATTGGCCAGTATGGCATTTGAGATCAACTTAGATCCAGATCAGCATGCATATAATGGCAATGAATCTTGTGCTAAAAAATGGACTGGGTTTACCATTATGTATTGATAATCAGTCAGTATTCTTATATAATCACGTAACTACAGCTTGAATCAAGCTGTAGTTACGAGATTTTATAACAACGCCGACGAAATTATATTTTTTGTCCGAAATTACATCATTGTTAACTGGTAAAATTGTTCTCTATTATCTGCAGTCTGATTAATATACATGATGTTCTCTAATAATTTCTTCATTACCATTAGCAACATTTAGTGCACTACAGCAGCATAGCTTTTGATCAGACTTTATTAGGGCAAAGAGAAATCTCACTATCCAAAATGGCTCTTTTCCCAGACCCCTGCTCATACAATGAAAGACATCCGAAAGGCAAGTACAATTGATCATGGAAAAGTATTTAACTTTTGTAGGTATATTAGCCCTTTTCCAAACAAGACCTGGTTTTGATGTCCTTAATTAAAGTCATTTTTGAAAAGCATTGTAAGAAAGGAAGAAAATGCTGATTTCTACTTTTCTTTCTGTACTTTTCAAAAATGACACACCTATTTCTGACAATTTGTATAAATAATTTTTCCTCAATATCATCTTTGAATTTACACAAGCCTAAAAATTTGCTTTCAAAAAACAAACGAACTTACAATAGTTAAACACTAACCATACAAATGTTTTCCTCATACTTCAATATCTATAACCAAAGCATACAAAAACTGTCTACAACCTAATCAAAATGTGATCCTTAATCATTTTCGAAACAAAAATATCTCAGATCGGGTGGCTCAAATTGAAAGCACACAGTTGACAAAATAAATTGCACTGAAAATGCACAGTATGTATGTAAGTCATAAACGGTTTGAGCCAGGATCTGGAAAAAGGTCCTTTAATTGAGGTTTTTTAGCCCAACATGGTTACAGATCAGCCTGCGTATACACGCAGTCTGATCAGTAACCATGTTGTTCTCCAATAGCTTCTTTTTGTGACCTGTAGCAAACACATGATGACAGCATGGGTCCCAGTCAGACTGCTCTTATGTACAGGCTGATCTTAAAACATGGCCATCTCAAAAGCTTTAAGGGACCTTTTTCCAGATCCGAGCTCATTTATTTCTACAAAAATCTGTCAAATAAATTGCTATGTCTATTTACAAATTAGCTAGAAAATAATTATGAATATTCTTAACCCATTACTGCACAGTGATGCCTTTTGACACCCTAGAAGAAAATGGCTTAGGAAAACTTTGTGGAAAATAAAGAAATTGCTTGTGACAAGCAATTTCTTCATTTCCCACAATGTTTTCTACCCCAAAAGACCAAAAAATGTTAACTTTCTTTTACTTGAAATTGTCGTCTGCAACATCTTTGAATTTGGACAACCCTAATATTTGTCGTTTGGGAGTGTTAAAACACATTACATGGAATTATGATCTTAGACTAGTCCAAACTGACTGATGTTTCAAACAACCAGGTAAAGCAGGTACCATACCAAAATTCTGAAGAAAAAAAAGACAAAAAATTGCAATTTTCTAGCATTTTCATCACTTATCACAATGTTTTCCAGACATTTTCACGAACAAATGGAAATAAGTAAATGTTTTCTAGTGAGCTATTTTGCTCTGACAATTTGTTAAATGCTACGATTCGAAAGTGTGAACATAATGATAAAAAAATCTAAATCTACAAAATAATGAAGGATATTTTAAGGGTGGGGGCTAGTGATAGTAGAACATTGTGAAAACAGGAAAAATCATTAACAAAATAAATAACATGCAAATCACACTTTGATGGTACATGAACATGCAGTGATCAGATATATTTAACTCTTTCCCAAAGACAAAATCGAAGTTACAAAAATCAGGATATTTGAGTATCATTGAATGGAAAGTATAAGTTAAAAGGAGAAAATGATGGTCATCAGCATTAACTCCTTTTCCTTCAATGCTTTCCAAAGTCTATTCTGTCTGATATACATGTCTGATATATCGAAACTGCATGACATTTGGGAAAGGATTAATCAGACTTCAAATTGCCCAAACATTGTAGACAAAACATACAAGTATCACAGATCCACCACGTAATAAATTTGAAATAACATTGAACAGATCTATGTGCATATCATTTCTAATGAAACCTAAAATTTTGGAGATTTTTTTTCCCTAGACTTGTCATTTCTTTTCATATCGCTGCTTTTCAACAAAATCCTCATAACTGCAGCTTAAAACAAGCTGCAGTTATGAGGTTTTTGTTGAAAAGCAACGATATGTTACAGCAGAGTATTCCATGTTTCTGCATATGAAACTCAAACAAGTAAAAAAAACATGGAAAATAAAATGAAAATTGATATGTTAGTGGAATTCACTTCAGCAGAATTTCTTGTTTCACAATATTTTCCATGTTATCAATGACTGCTAATAAAAGATATAGAGGACTTTTTTTATCATGCAAGAAATGAAAACTACAAGAAATTAACCTTTTCCCAAACAACATCCGGTTTTGACATCTACAGTAAATAATGTTTTGGAAAACATTGAGGCATTTTTTTCTTAATGTAGGCCATCCATCCCTTATGAGATTCACATGACATTGCAATCATTAGGGCGACGTTGTAAACATTCGGTGGTGGTTTGTTCCACTGCTGAATGTTTACAACCTTGCCAAAATAGTTTGGGAACTTGAAACAGGTTGGGATAGTTAAGGACGTCACATGGCAAATTCCGACATTGCGTGAATCTCATTAGGTGTTGACTACCTTAATTCTTTCCAAAGTATTTTCTGCGAGGAATATGAAACCGAGGACTTGTTTGGGAAAGGGTTTTAGTTTGGAGTTACATTTCTCCCACAATAATGAAATGCATTTGTAGGCTTGCTCAAAACTATTGTAAATGCGCATTAACCCTTTCCCAAACGGCAAAATTTTATGGTGATCCAATTCAAAAACTGCTACAAATGACAACATGAATGTTATTAAAGATAGGAATTGTGTAAAATATGGCATAGAAAATATTCAGACAAAAGGAGAAACTGCTGGTTATCAGCAGTTTCTTCTTTTGTCTCAATGTTTTCCCAAGCCTTTTCTGTTAGTGACGTCAAAACCAGGTCTTGTTTGGGAAAGGCTTAATTTCAATCAGAGCTACAGATAAGATAGAGAGATTGCTTTAAAATTGCAATATTTCATTTATTATTCATATAACCCTATATCAAGGGTATTCATTGGAATTGTCTCACAAAGACAATCTAATGAGCACCCACAAGACAGGATTCCAAAAAACAAGAATGTCTTCACCCCCTCTCTGCTCTGATTTCAATAGTGAACATAACAATAGTTTTAGCTAAACCCTTCTCTTATATCACAACAAGACTTAATCCATTCCCAAACAAGACCTGGTTTTGACCACCGTCATAGGAAAGCCTTGGGAAAACATTGAGACAAAAGAAGAAAATGCTGATAGATCTAATCAGCATTTTCTCCTTTTGCCTCCATTTTCCCTTGCCATATCAATTATAATGTTATGGTTAGTAACATCCATTTTGTAGTCTGAAGCAGCCTTAAAATTGGATCAGTCTAAATTTATCGCTGTCTGGAAAAGGGCTAAATTTGATATAAGGAATGTAACTTCATTATGAAGAGTATCTACAGAAAAGTGTTGACTTTTTAATTCTCTGTCTTCCGCATAAATTTAGGAATCAACTTTAACTTCTTCTTTTCTTTCTTCCGCGTATCGCTGTCTGTCGATTCCGTTCCGGATAAACTGTCCTCATCCTGAACAGTCGACACATTTCCAACTTGCTTTGTTAAAATTCTTTTCTTCAAGTTACCGTCTGATATGCTTCGTTGGTTGGGAAAATTTGATTCACTTACACTAGCAAGTTTAGGAATTCTCGTCCCGTTCTGAACCATGACACTAGTTCCGGGGCGCGTAAATTTGGGGAGTTGTTTATCTTCGGGAGATGGGGTCGATGATTGTGGAAACACGATATCTGAGCCCGGCGATTCAGGAGAGGAAACTGGGCTGAAATAGTCAATATACATACATGATATTGAGATTCAAGTAATTATGATACATTATCAAACATGAAATTGACATATTGACTTATCACATTTAACCTTTTCCAAAACAGTAATATTTTAGACAAGTCCACTTTGAAAGCTACTGAAGACAACAAAATGGATCTTGATAAGGATTGAATTTGTGTATATTATAGCATAGAAAATAATTGAGGCAAAAGGAGAAAATGCTGATCATCAGCATTTTCTTCTTTTGCCTCAATGTTTTCTGAAGCCAGTTCACTTCCAGACTTCAAAACCTAGTCTTGTTTGCGAAAGGGTTTACATAAGCACACAGTTCTTTCTCGGCATATTTCAGGTCTTTAAGAAATGAACCAAGACTTTAAAAGCAATCTACATGTAAGTCTTTTTAAAAGATAATAAAGGGTCAGAATTTAACATTTGTAACTGTTTTGCAACTTCGTTTACTTGCTACAGTTTGCACATTCATCATGGCTAGAATTTTGGTATAATCTTGTTCTCAAAAATAATATACCTGTAAATATACAATGATAAGAACCAAATAAAAATATGGGCATGTTTCCAAAAAGGTATAAGCAGGAAAAGCAGACTGTGAAAGTTTTGACAATTAGTGATGATAGCGAACAGAGAAAGAGGTTGCAAAAAAAGGTCGAGTATATAGAAATAATTTGGTAAAGCATCATGACTATCAATCAAAATGCTATCTACCTCAGTAGGAAAATTTGGGTCAGATACCAATTTGTTAGTAACAGAGGGGATATTTAATGCAGGTAGGTCAGATTAATATTGAACAAGAGCTATAGAAGAAAATTACTGGTACAAATATTGACCTTGGGGAAAATGCCTATTCTGATCTTATGTCAGCAACATCTAACACGGATCAAAAGGTTAAATTGGGCATCATATATTTCCATACATATTGTACAACAATGGCTGGTGAATCTTACCAGCCATTACTCCATTTCTCAACCAATAGAAAACATGAAATCCAATCTGAGCAACCAGCATTTCAAATACATAATTTACCTGCTGGTAACAGATGAATAACAGTTATTTCTGAAAGACATTCTATAGTATGATAACAGTTATTTCTGAAAGACATTCTATAATATGAGAATTTTCAAATAGGATGTTGGCTGACCCATAGATTTATACAAAAGAGACAAACATCATCTCTTGATAACACAGCATGAGCTGATAAGTAATAATGATAGAGATTTAGCATCAATTGGCACGTAATACTTATGGATACCTAAATTTCTACATATTTTTGTTAATTTCGAAATTGTTTTAAAATTTCACCCACATAACATTGACTTACCGATACCTTGGTAAAAACCATATTCTCCTAATAAATGTTATTAGATATAAAATATCAGTAATAACTGTATGCAAAACAAAACAAGTAAATTGTTGCTTTTCTTCGAAAAACTTGTTACTGCAGCTTAAAACAAGCTGCAGTTACAAGGTTTTCGTAGAAAAGCGACAAAATACAGTTTTGATTTCTGAATACGAGGGGCGTTCAATTAATTTTGGAACTAGGGTTCTATAAGCCATAGTTATGCCGCAATTTAAATTTAAGTTTCTTCGATCCGTCGAAGTAATCCTCCTTGACAAACAAACACTTCTGAAGTTTTGAGATCTATTACTTATATGCCAATAAATAGGCCTCTCTTGGAACACCCCTCAGACACTGGTAAATTGCACTACATAT
Source organism: Fragum sueziense (assembly GCA_963680895.1). Taxonomy (NCBI): domain Eukaryota; kingdom Metazoa; phylum Mollusca; class Bivalvia; order Cardiida; family Cardiidae; genus Fragum; species Fragum sueziense. Next base: position 12,679,675 of record OY804596.1, read on the forward strand.
GGAACATGAAGGCCTATACCGACGACCAGAGGCTTTTTTCGTCATCATGGGGAACGCAAAAAAGCCACAGGGGCTTAAGCCCAGCTATAAGGGTGGATAAAGGCACTGTACAGCATGTGTCTCTTTCAGGAAGTCTTGGACAACAGGACACCTGTGTACAGCTCCGTTGTCATGGATTTGGCACATGCCTCTTTAGTCAGTCCTAGACCTGCTCTTTTCGTGATATTTCTTTACTTTCGCTGACATACATTTCTTGTATGAATGACCGGCGATAGTAGTACTATTTGAAACAGTAATTTGAACAATACACACCTTACATTTGAAAATTACCGCGTACAAAACTTTTGCCGCGCTTTTAATTTTTTGGCTATTACGGACCTTGACTGATCTTTTCGCAACCACTGTTTGCTAATGACGCGTCATTGGTGCTCATAATAGTAGATTATTGTTCAATTATATGTATAAAGCTCAGAAAGCCCACATTTGTAGCATTTATTGCAATATTTTAAAATATAGTTTGTCACCTTTACACGAGTGGCTCTCTGTCCTTTAGGCAGCAGGTGGGGGACCCAATAGGCATAAACCTGTCTGTGTTTCAACCCTTTTTGTCAAAATCGTATAACATGTCCCCGATGAAAAAACATCTTTATCTGCTATTTCTTGCACATTGAATCATGCGTTTTGTTTGGTCATGTCGGAATCTATAGCAACATTTGCTTTGGTACTAGCTCGACCCGGGTTGCCTGAGAGGGGGGCATCATTCAGGCCATTTTTACCAGTTTTAATATTTATTAATTTCCTACAAACTGACGTATGTTCAACGTTCGAATGTCCATGAATCTGATATAGTTCATTATATACACATGATGCAGATATTTCAAAGCCTATGCGACCTTAAATGTAGACCCGTACACCCTAACTCAGTTCGTTTTCTATTTTGCACACAGCGAAATAGTCAGTGTATATGACTGAACTAACTTAAAAGTTCAATAACTTTTGAAAGAGTGAACGAATTTGCCTCAAATTTTGACCAAGTATAGAAAGCAATTTCCCCGTCAAATAGCCGCAAGCACCACTACTACTGTAGAACCATGAGGTATGGTGGACCATTAGTACCACTTTTAATTGAACGTCCCTCGTACATGTGGTAACAGTCTTAATATTTAGCATGAAGTATCTGCCTTCATATCAACAAGGTAAAATAAGTTAACCCTTTCCCAAACAACAAAATTTTAGGGTGATCCAATTGGAAAGCTGCTGCAGACGACAAAATTGATGATAATAAAGACATGATTTGTGTAAAAAATGGCATAGAAAATATTGAGACAAAAGGAGAAACTGCTGGTTATCAGCAGTTTCTTCTTTTGTTTCAAAGTTTTCCCAAGCCTGTTCTCTTAGGGACGTCAAAACCAGGTCTTGTTTGGGGAAAGGGTTAAATTCTAATTTCGATTGCAAAGTATTATTTCTTATTCAACCATTTCCCAAACTGCAAAAATTAGACTGTCCCATTTAACTCATTAGTAGATGGCAAAAATTTGGACTCTTGTTTGAAATTTCTTCATTTTCCACAATGTTTTCTCCAGCATTTTTCTTGAGGGGCGTCAAAAAGCGTCACTGTGTTGTAATGAGTTTTAAAAGCTGCAGCAGAAGATTAAATTGGATTTTTATAAATATAGCATTTGTGCGTACTGTAGAACTAAAAATAATTTTCAGGCAAAAGGACATATATTTCTGGTTATCAACCTAGCTATTCTGACTGGGACATTAACCCATTACCACACAGTGACACCTTTTGACGCCAAACAAGATAAAAGCTTAGGAAAACATCGTGGGAAAATGAAGAAATTGCTTGTAACAAGCAATTTCTTCATTTCCTACGATGTTTTCTACCCCAAAAGTTGTAATTTTGAAATTTTAACACATCGAAATTGTTGTCTGCAACATCTTTGAATTTGGACAAGTCTTAAATTTGCCGTTTGGTAAAGGGTTAAAACCAGGGCTTGTTTGGAAAATGGTTAAGGGACAGCCAGGATGGACAAAACTGTAAAACAATACTTCTGATCTACATGTATTTCAATCTTATAATAGCTATCGCTGTTTTTCATTGAAATCCTCATAACTGCAGGTTACTTCATGTGCAGTTACGAGGTTTTCGATGAAGCGACATGGTACATTCACCATAACACATGAGTATAGTATTCCAAGCAAAACAACACAATTTGTTACAGTTACTTACATTGTAAATATGCTGCATTCTCATATATTTTTTTTAATATTTTTGTCACACTTTACACCACACCATCCATAACTTGAAATATACATGTCAACAAAGGCTTTGAAAATCAGTTGCTTGTCCAATGTCATTTCAAACTACACCTTTTTCTCATTTTCCAATTAGTTTGTCTGTGGAGTATTTCATAAGGGCTGCATCTTTATTGTCTTCAAGATCTCTAACCCATTACCAGACGACAAATTTTGGACTTGTCCAAATTCAAAGATGTCACAGACGATAATTTCAAGTTAAGGAAACTTAAAATCGTTTGGTCTTTTTTGGTAGAAAACATTGTGGGAAATGAAGAAATTGCTTGTTACAAGCAATTTCTTCACTTTCCACGATGTTTTCCAAGCCATTATCTTGTGAAGAGTCAAAAGGAGTCACTGTGTGGTAATGGGTTAAGAAGGTGTACTTTAACATCTTATAATTCTGGTTAGATGATATATCAAAAATATTAGTGAAAATATCTAAGACTCAGGCTCCATTTCATCAGTTATCCGTAGAAAATGTCCATTTAGCCACTGTTTACCACAAATACTTTCACTAATTGACATTCACATGCAACCCTGACCCTATAAGTATATCCCTTTGACTTTTTTGTTCATTGAAGCAATGCATATTTCTGGCGGAAAAGGGGTATCTGTGTAGTGAAACGTCAGGGAAAAAAGGTGTCTGCATATTGAATCTTCAAGCAAAAACAGTACACTTAAAATAAAACTAAAACAAGAATAAACAGGGCTACAAATACAATTGATTTGTTTGTTTGTTTGATTTTTAAACTAAAAAACAAAACATTTTGTTTTATTCAATGTCAACCTTTCTATTAGCCTATTTTTCTTTGAAATCAACTTTTATAAATTTCAAAAGAATGTCTGTAGAGATTCTCTGCATAAAGTTATTGATGAATGTGCATCAAAATTAATCAAAGAATTAATATAAACATGACACATCTACAAACTTTCCTGTATTTCTATTATGTTTTATGTTTTTATACTTGAAGCAAACCATACAACGCTACTGTTGACAGATTCTACATGGGTTAATAAGATTGAACAAGTAAATATGGTTAGGCTTGTTTAATGCATGACCAGTTGGCTAAAACATTACCTGATGAATTTAGGGGTCTCAGCGTGAACTATTAGTACCCCCTCTAAAATAAGAAATAGCTTATTGGTACGGTACTGTATCATATAATACAAATATTGTAACACCAAAAATATTGTACAATAGCATATTTCTTTCCAATTCAAAGTTGGGATGTTTCATATAGTGCACAACATTTTGATAACCCACAATAATTTTTATAACTTCCTTTATTTTTTTTAAATCTAAAATCACAAAGCATATTTTAAGATGTCTAACCTGTTTGACATGATTAAAGGTAGATGCATGTATATCATATTCGCAGTAAAACATCTTTAAATAATGGCATCTTTCAAGCATAATGTTGGTCATATGTCTAATCTTTTCTTTGAATCATATGTCACTTATATGATTTTTCTTTTTACAGAAAACTATGCAAAAACAACAATACAATGTTTAATATTTCTCTAAGCATGATGTTTTAAATATGGTACACAACTGCTCCATACACTGATCATAATGTCAATTTACAGTACCTTGTTACAGCTATCTTTTATCAATCATCATAAGCTCATCAGAAAGCTGGAGAGAGGCTATATCTTCAAAAGGTTTTATCACACTCATCCAAATGGAGAAATTGGAGATGCAAACCACTTATTTTTTCCACAATGTTTCAGCAAATATCTCACCTTTGGTTTCCTAAATGGAATGATACGGGTAATGAGGAATGGCTACCATTCACGTTGGAGTTTGAGGTCTTCACCATGTTGTCGAAAGATTCACGTTTCGTACCCAGACTTTGAGTCTGAGAGACGACCTTGCTCAGTGAGTTGGTGCTCCCCATGTTGACAGGTCGACGCTTGATGTCTGTCAAACTTGTACCAAGTCCTACAAATATATGTACAAAAAGTTTTAAATATAAACCTCATGATCATTATAGTAGCTTAATTGATGGGTTGGTTATCTTTATATTGTTACTCTTAATCATGAGTAATTTCCCAAACACCAATATTTAACTCATTACCAGACGACAAAATTTTGGGGTAGTCCAATTTGAAAGAAGTTGCAGAGGACATTTTGATGTGATGAAATTTCAAAATTGTATAGCTTTTTGGATAGAAATCATTGTGTTAAATGAAGAAATTGCTTGTCAGGATAAATGTTGTGTATATACTTGTTGTGTACATATTGTTCATGGTTTATAAACTAGCAAGTAATGATGACTATGACCAGCTTTCACAAGCTTGTTGGCTGATCCTTGTCTTTACTACTTACTAGTGATTTTAAAGCATTACAAGAGTAAAAGCTAGGTATCCAGAATTATACTGATCACTATAATTATGAGTTAAGACTCCTCATAATTTCTTTAGCTAACTAAATCTGGTCTTCATGCATCAAATTACAATGCATATGACATAACTTTCAAATACATAAATTAACCAACAGTCAACAATAAGTTAGTAAACAAGTTTGGTTCAAAAATAGCATTGATATGATCAAGCATAGAATTACAAATAGCTATATTTTTATACAGAAAAAGAAGCAAAGTTCTTTATAGATCTACAAGTAATGAGTTAATCATTTAATGACAGATTGACAAGAAGTAGCTAAAACAAATGAGCAAAGTTCTAGAAAAAAGCCCTTAAGGCTGTGGGACTCACAGGGATCCAGATCAGCCTGCCTATACATGCACTATGATCAAGATCCATGTTGTTCTCTAATACAGTACAGGTCGCGCGTTTTTTGCCTATTTCCGCGCATTGCCGCGATTGGATTTCGGGTGGATTCGGATGGAAAAACGCGGCGGCCGCGGCAAGCGTGTTTTACCACCCGAAATCGCGGGAATCACCGCGATTTTTTTGCCGCGAATCGCGGGGATTCGCGCGGACAGGTAAGCCTGTATTTTCTGGCTGATTTATCGTAATTATTGGGTTTTAAATATCTATTAGGTTTTGAAAAATCGAAAATACACTTGCAGATTTGATTTTTGTTTTTTTTGCAGGTGTTTGTGGATTCTTCTTCTACTTCAACAGGAAAATGACCATTTTGCCTTCCTTTCAACGTATTCGAAGTTATTTTTCTTTGTTTTATTTTTTTGTAGAAATAATTTGAGAATATTGAGATAAAAGAACATGCTGATTACCACCCTAGTCTTCTTGTGTCTCAATATTTAGTTCCTATTGTTGTGATATATCCTTCACCCTCCTGTATTCAGCAACACCCATCTTATCGTATGAGTAGATTTTAATAGGACGTGCCAAATCATAGCAATTTCGGAAATGGTGTAGATCTAACTAAGAACATAGCGTCATTCATAAAATGTTTGAGTTTCATTTAACATGCATGCAAGTTCCAACATGGTAAAAATGAACCTTAAATACCAGTCGCAGATTTTCTGGTTTATTTTGTAAACTGAAAAGTAGTCAAATAGTCCTAATAATACGCATTACTTTGATATAATTCAAGCAGAGAAACTCTTCGTATTTATGATCGGGAACAACGTACAGTTTACGATTTCACGTACATGTATCTGCATAAAAACAGAATATCATATAAACTATACTGACTGGCTTTAAAAACGCATCACTAAAGTTCATCCGGCAATAATATGCAAAATACATGATCAACTTTGTAGTATTATATATTAAACACCAGCTCGATATGTTCCCAACATTCCCTGAAAATTTCAGACAAAAATTCGATTAAATGACCGAGATTATAGCCATTTAAATAGAGGTGGTGTGAGAAATTTGACATTTTTCTCTATTCAATAACAAGTAATTCCGCTCTGAGCATGAAAAACGTTCCAAAATCGTGACCTCGTCAACCCTTGAGTTGAAACAATATCTTTATTCTTTTGGGCTTAAATTATCTACCATGTAATGCTGGAGAGTATTCAAAAGTTTTTGCGTCCGTTATTCATCATGTCTAGGCCCAACGCACCGTGATCTGATGATGACTTTCTGTAAGTATCTGTCACGGGCATAATCGCCAGTACTGAAAACCACAATACCTTATTCGTTAATTCACTGCTATGGCAAGAGTTCGTCAGTTGCAACATTTTTGAATTACAATTGCAGTTGAAAACGTTGTTGTAAACCAATTACGTAATTGACGTTGACGTATGTTATTATCTTGACTTAAGCTCGTTTTAAACGGTTGATCAGGACGCTGATGCTCAGCAGCAATCCCTGTAGATTTGCTACGTTAAGGAAAGTGAAAATTTGTCGATTGATTTACATTTAAATGTCTCGCTCGTTCTCGATGACAAACACCCGCTTAGAATAATTCAGAAATTTGTGTGTGCTCAACGAACTTTGGTCTCTTGGCTTTATTTTTTGTTTAATCAAATTGATTGAGAAATAAAAGTTACTCCTGACCATTTGAATATGGAATATGAAAACAAAAATCCGGTTGGTCAACTAAGGTGTAGTTACGTAAACGTTATCCATATTTTGCACATTGACGTCGTGCGAAATAACATGGAAACTGACTGCAATAAATTTTATTGGATATCGTTTCTTATTGGTTGAAATATATATCAGAAGTACAAATTTGATCCTGTTGACTTTAACTACGAAAATATTTTGAAAAATAAGTGATGCGTTTTTAAAGCCAGTCAGTATATTAATTGAATTAAATCAAACATAACAAAACATAATGTACAAAAAAGCGGAAAAAACCCTGTCCTATTTTATATAATAGTCTATAACTATAGATGTATATTTTAATTTACAAAAATGATTTGTTATTACCGCTCTTCATAGAACTTTATAGAAAACGTTTGTATTTAATATAACATGTTTTTATTTCTGAAATATATCTATAAATCAATTTAAAAACACACTCAGGATGGAAATAATATAAACACATTTAATACTGAGCTGTATGATAAAATATATGGCCTTACCTGACATTTTCCACCCGAACGCGGCGAATCGCCGCGATTTTCCCCCCATCGCGGCGAATCGCTGCGATGTGTGAAAATTTCGAGTGGAAAAACGCGGTGGCCGCGATGGCAAATCGCAGCGATTTTCCACCCGAATTTTTTTTTTACCGCGGTGGGCGAGCGTTTTAGGCAAAAAACACGCGAGCTGTACTGTAGCTACTTTGAGATCCTGATTAGATTGCTCTTAGGCACATGCTAATCTTAAATCATGGTAGTCACACATGCTATAAAGGCACTTTTTCCAGATCCTGACTAAAATACAAACTTATCGATTATCAACAATATCTAATTATAATGTCCTATATTCTCTGATTATGTAATATCAACCCATAACCAAACTACCCTCAAATCAAGCTTTACGAAACAACAATTTTTTATCCTGGACAAAACAATACTGCAAAGGTCAACTCAATAAAAATGTAAAGAATTTTGAATGAAATGAAAAAAAAGAGATAATGTTGGTAATCAACAGTGTTTCCTTTCCCATTTATTATCAAAAGCTGCAGGATGGACAACATGAAAAACATGGTTTGTTTTGGGAAAGGAACTATTTGACCCATTACCAAAATTTTGGACTGCTTTAATTTGAAAGGTATTACACATGACAATCATAACTTGATGAAATCTTAAAAAACTTTTTTTTGTAAGAAGTAAATGGGGATAATGAAGAAATAGCTTGTGAATAGCAAATTATTTATTATCAACAATGTTTTCCCAAACATTTATCTTTAGGTGTGTCATAAAGCATCATTGTGTGGGAATGGGATAAAAGACATGTTTGGACATTTTGCAATACATGTACAGTCAACACTCGTTGTGTCGAAGTACGAGGGGCCGTGGAAAATACCTCGACATATCCGGAGTTCGACTAATCCGATTTTTATTATTTTCTATGAAAACGATATCTAACCATTTTTGATGGGCATCATATGTGTCCATGATTGAAATATAGTAGGAAAAGGAAAGAAATTGCTCGAAATGAGCAATTTCTATCTTTTTCCTACTAAATTTCAATGGCTGTATTTGTTTCGGAATTCATTTTGATTTTCATATGTTGAGGATGGGACATACCTTTCACTTCCACTTAAGCGGAACTTCGACTTATCCGATGTCGACATAACGAGTGTCGACTGTATATTGCATCTTGTAATATTTTTTTTTTGACTTGCATTTTTATCAACAATTATTTCATTGCAGGAAGTTGCTTAGAATGTTGCTCTGTCTGAAATACTCTAAAATACTCTCCTAACCCTTTCCAAATGACAAAATTTTAGGGTCCTCTTATTCAAAAGCGTCTACAGACTGATGAGATAATAAATGTTGATAAGCTAGATTTTGTGTATAATATAGCACAGAAAATATTGAGGCAAAAGGAGAAACTGCTGGTGATCAGCAGTTTCTTCTTTTGCCTCAATGTTTTCCCAAGCTTTTCTTATCAGGGACGTCAAGACCTGGCCCCGGTTTCTCGAAAAAACTTAAGTACGTTCTCATGCTCAAATCTGAGCACCGTGCTCAAATCGCACGAAATCCACGTGAACTTCAATCGAATACCCTTCAACGTTGGAGAGTATTCCTTTGAAGTTGAGCATGTTCTCATGAGTATATGCTTAAGTTTTTTCGAGAAACTGGGGCCAGGTCTTATTTGGGAAAGAGTTAGATTAATCCCTTTTCAACATGGTAAAATCTTAACCTAGCAAAAAAGCTACTAAATGCAAACGACACCCAATGACTGTACATATAACAGGCACAGACTTTCATGTTGGAACTTCAGTAACATGACGAGAAAAGAGACATATCTTTTTATAAGATTTTATTTCTTTTGAGCTTGAGTTTATTGGGGGTTTTATGCTGTTTTCAACTGCTATGGTCATATCACGGTGGCTGGAGCACCTAACCATTGATTCCTTGTTTCTCATACCAGTACTACCACAACACCCTAACCGAGCCTCCAGCTGCTTGCCAACATAGGGTTACGATTTCAAACCAATTGGTGGGAGACATTTTTGTAAGAGAGTCTATTTGCCACAGCTGGGTATTGAACCTGGGACCTCTCGAGTGAGAGGTAGATGCGCTACCGTGCTACAAACTGCCGCCTTTATTTCTTTTCATTTAGTTTCCTTTATAATGGATGTCAAAACAAGAGGTTGATAGGGAAAAGATTTTACCATTTGTTATGGATAATTAATTTCTTGTAATAACATATAATATATCAAATACTAACCTTAAAGGCTCCAGAATGCAAGCTAACTTAAACCAAAGCTAAGCAAATATAATGCCCTACAGTTGTACAACCCTTTTCCAAATGGCAAAATATTGGGAACATTGATGATGAAAATGGACAAAATGCTGGACATTAGAATTTTTCTTTTCCCCAAAATGCTTTCCAAATGTATCTCTATCCAAGAAGTCAAAACGGGATAGCAAACACTTCAAGACAGAACAATACAAAGCAAATATCCAAAATCCCAAGCCTTAAAGGTCCTAAATGTTGTTAATTTGCAAATTCTAAGGCATTTTAGAGTGGTCTGTTTTTCATTCTCAAAGCCTTAAACCTTTTCCCAAATACACTCTCCTACACTGGTTTGTAAATTGAAAGCTGTTGCACACAACAAAATAAGTAGTAAAGATGATCTCCCACAATAAGTACAAAAATCAAAATGCAATAAATTTGCAAGCGCTTTTCCAAATAAAATCAAAGCCATCTCTGTAATGTAACCAAGTCACCCACTTTTAATGGAGGGAAACAATAACCACAATTAAAGACATGGGTGAAAAACATTTCTAAAGTACCTCTCAGACTCATTCGTCTTTGAATATTCTGAATATCTGTAAGAAAAGACTATCAATTAATGCAAAGCTAAAATCATTAAAGCGATATTTCTAACTGCAGCAATTTCTGCCACATAAGACTTAACCTTTTTTTAGAAATCACAAAAAAGCTACTGGATACAATTTCTGATATTTGACCCATCAGATGCCTTTCTTTTGCCAAATTGTTCTTTTATCTAACTTAAAAATATTTAAAAAAATTACTTATAAAAAGGCTTTCCCATTACAATAAGGTATTTCATTTAAAGTATGCTAAGGATATGAATACATTAGCAAGTGCAATATATCTTAATGATACATCATTTGAAAGAAATGAGGATAATCAGAAATAGAGGAAATTAAAATCCTAATACAAGACAAGCTGTATTTCATTATGTATACAGTTGTCCAGATGGGTATGCCAATACAAAAATGAAAGTTTAGGTGTTAAAAAAATACTTTAAATGTTGAAACATGGGGAATATATGAGTAATCACAACAACATCCTTGTCTTATAGATTATTCAACATCATATTCATAAAAGTGGTCTTTTTAAGTTTAATTGTCTACCATTCGGCGTTTCAAGTACACCCTCAATTTTTGGTTCCTATAAAAAAGCGATGCACATGGGAAAAAATCACTTGAAAAATAAAATGTAATGCAGAACCCCTAATATAATGTATCAAAGCTTTGTGATTTATGCACTGAAAGAATATTTGTTATCTCAACAGCCTGCCTTTATGGTTAAAAAGCTAAATCTAGACATGAAAAACATTCATGATATGTTGAGCTGGTAAGATATGACATCATGTTTTTGGCCAGAAAAAACCCTAACTTTGTATAATAGTGCCATCTTTCAATCTGAGTTTTTTTTACTCATGAAAACTCATTCATCATGAAATTCTTTTAGGTAAATTTGGGTATCTATAATAATAACTACACCTCTGTATATTTGTTTTATTTTTCAATAATATTACAAATTATCTGATTGGATGAGATGTTTGTCTTGAGCTATCAAATTAATTATTAAAGTATAATAATAAGATGAAGTATGGATGGTAAACACCTTCCCTGAAATCCCTGGAAAGTTTTCTACAATAGGCAAGACAGAGAATGCTTATATATGTCTACAATACTAAGTGCCCATTATACACTAGTTGGGTGCTATTATACCTATTTTTGAAAAGTTACCTTGAGTATTTTGTCTATTTAACTGTGTCGCAGAAACACTCTGGTAGAGTGGACCAAAAGGGGTTAAATATGTTCCATATGATTCTAGGAGAAAAATAAAACACAAAAATAAAGGGACCAAAATAAAAAGAATCTAAAAGAAGTATACCTCTTCAAAGCTTTAAATGAGATGCTTTTCCCCTTCACATTTTGTCAATTCCTACATCACACTATCACAGTCATTATATTTGTAACTAAGCAGTATCCTGATTATAGACTTATAATTGCAGATCTTAATTACAGAATGAAATATTCAATTCAATACCATTAAACATTTTGAATTCACATAAATAATAATTTCTATCAATTGAAAGTACAAAGGTAAAATATAATCATACATTCATTTCTACCAAATCATACATTTGAACCCATTACCACAAAGTGACGCCCTTTGATGTCCAACATGATAAACGCTTTGGAAAACATCATGGAAAATGAAGAAATTACTTGTGACAAGCAATTTCTTCATTTCATGTTTTCTGGCATAAAAGACCAGAAAATGTAAAATTTAATTTTCTTGGCATTGTCGTCTGCAACCCGTTTGATTGAATTCGGACAAGTATGAAATGTTGCTGTCTGGAAATGGGTTTACAAATAAATATTGGTGATATTAGTCAAACTAAGCAAAATGAAATTACCACAACATGAAAGCCAAGCTACATAATTCATAAGTACAAACCCCCAATTCCTTTAAACGTGCCACTAAACATGTGTAGACCCTATTGTATATATATACATGCACTTTAATACAGTCCATAATATTGTGTGCAGGCAGCCAAGGGACAGACCTAAACAGAATACATTATGACAGCTAGCTGCGTAATTCAGAATAGGATTTTTGTCTGGATTTTTTTTATTGGTCTTGGTGTAAGTAAATGTCTCCTTGCCACCTAAATATAAAGATTCTAGAACTGTCACAAAGCAGACAAATACCTCCCCCCCCTCCCCCCACTAGTACCTTGTCAATGAAAATGTTCTGGAATTACAGCATGGAAACAGATTGTGACTAATTGTAACCTTGACCTTTGACCTATGTGACCCAAAACCAACAGGTCACCTTCTTATGTCAACGGCAACAACTGTGCAAAGTTTCATGACCCTAGGTCAAACAGTTCTTGAGTTAGACAACGGAAACGGAAAATTCTATGGATGGACAGACCGACATGCTGAAACCATTGTAACCCCTCTACTTTGTAGGTGGAAGGTATAAGAACAAGGAAACACAATGACAAAGTAACTGTTTATCACCCCGTTTCTTAGTTTTAGCACATCATGATTCAGCAAAACGTTTTTTAATTTTACCACACAACCAAACAGCAATTAGTTGGGTGCTGTGACCACTAAAGGGGATACAGGTGAAAAGCAATTAGGACAATTAAAAGTGTCCACTGAATACATATGAGAGATTGTTGTTATTCAGTTGTTTTTAAGAATAAAATTTTACAGGCAGACTTAGACTGGGCATAATTTTTGGATGACCACCAACAGTTTTGACTGTATTTGATGTTAACTTGTTCAAACTATAGTCTGAAATATTTTCTTACAGAAATTCATACCATTCACTGTTGTTCAAAATTTGTCAATTAATGCATTTCATAACCATCATATCATTCTGGATAGAAATCTTGATAAGAATTAAAAATTCACAGGCAAGACTGCTAATGAAATCTGTCTCTTAATCATAGTTTTTCCATGCTAGCACCCTTATATCAGAAAACAACATGGTACAAGAGAAGACTTGATTGGCACATGCTGATAGCAACAATTTTTTATGTAACTTAAATGTGAAATATATCCTCAATAATAAGAGCTAGAAATTTATTTCCAATGAAAAAGACAAAGGGAAGAACTATTAACCCTTTCCCAAACAAGAGCTGGTTTTGATGTCCCTAATAGAAATGGTTTGAGAAAACATTGAGACAAAAGAAGAAACTGCTGATAGCCAGCAGTTTCTCCTTTTGTCTCAATATTTTCTGTGCCATATTCTACACAAATCTTATCTTTAATAACATCTATTTTGTTATCTAAGTGGCAGTTTTTGAATTTGACCACCCTAAAATTTCGGCGTTTGGGAAAGGGTTAAGACATGTTCATCACTACAACAAAGCAGAAGAACAAAACACCATGTAACTTGAAGACAACAAAAGACGGGCAATTTCATTCCTTTCTTGTATCTTATAACTGCATTCTGTTATATTTTTGTAGTCAAATTGAAACATCTTCAAAATACTGTTTACATTACATACAAAGTTAATTTCTAAAGTTATTTCTTTTATTATGCTAGGCTACCGTAAAAGTGAGTTAAGGTTTGAGGCTATGAACTTTTCTACAGCACTTTCCCATGTGTTAGATTGACATACAGTTGTGCTAGCCCTAGAACTTCTAATAACACAGGCGGCAATCATGTGATTTGGAAATGTTATGCTTTCCTAACTTTTGTAAACAAAAACTTGATACATACACATTTTTCTCAAACCTTAAATCAAATACTTAACTGTCAGTAATAAGATATGTACCATTTGATATGTCATTCTCTCCAATTTATTTTGATACCAAGATCTTCCCTCAAATCCCTGTCAAAGCTGGTAACATTTGGGCAAAGTGCAAACACTTTTTATTATGCCCCCGATAGGGAGGCATCATAAATTTGACTTATCCGTCCGTCCGTCTGTCCGTCTGTCTGTCCGTCCGTCCGTCCGTCTGTCCGTCATTCCGTCCAAAAACTTAAACATTGGCCATAACTTCCTTATTACTTAACATATTCGCTTCATACTTTACCACAACATTCCTTGGTACATTACCTTTCTGTAGGCACATACTTTGGTGACCTTGACCCCTGGATGACCTTGACCTTGAACATAGATTGGCCATAATTTAAAATCAAAGCGGTGTCGGGGGAATTGTCATCTTACAGTGACAGCTCTTGTTTAAGAAAATATATCAGTGCATTAAAAAATATTTTGCACGAATGTTCTAAGCTTTGTCAGGGGCATGAGGGAAGATCTTGGTATCAAAATAGACCAGAGAGTATGACATATCAAATGGCATGTATCTTAATTCTGAGTTTTTTTTGTTTACAAAAGTTAAGAAAGCATATCATAGCCAAGTCATGTGATTGCCGCCTGTGAATAACCTTGCAGCAAATTCATGATATTGTAAATTTCAAACCAAATGTTTGTTTCTCTCAAAAAGATAACAAATGAGCGCTAAGACAGCTTCAAAAACATTGAAGTAAAAAATTTTCAAGGTCTTCAAGTTACAACAGTATGAAAAACACAGTGTAATGTAAACACATATAACACAAAACATACAGAATAAGCAACAAAGAAAACATAAACAAGGTGAAAGAGATTAACATTAAACAACAAATTCATTACACCATCATTAATTTCAAATTCCACTATGGCCTGAAAACATCCTACATTGCTTGTCCCAAAGACAAATACTAATTCTATGTTGTTTCTCTTTGGCACCATACAAGGTAATTGTCTCTTTTTCTCCAGCAATCAGACTAACCTTCAGATTTGAACAGTGTATTATCATTTGGGAAAGTGTCAACTCAAAATCAAATTCAACCATCCCTGTTTTCTGTAGCTCACAATGACAGCATGAAAAAATAGCACCATACTCAGAAATCCTGGGGCCTCTTTATGTGCTGCATTGAACCCCTGGGACAATTACCTAGAAAAGCTTTGAATCAGTTGTAGAAAATTGACAAGAAATGTCGAAACAAATTATTCAATATGATGCAAAGATGGTTGCACCCAAATTGATTCAAGGCAACATTATGACATCATTGGGGGAGGGGGGGGGGATCTGTAAAGACTTTTTATTGCTTTTTATTGCTTGATTCATCTATCATAAAATTATGATGGAAGCATTGAAATACCAGGACTAGATCTATTGCAGCAATAATGCAAAGGAAGTTCAACGAATTGTCCCAGGGATAAAAACAGCATAGCGTAGGGGGAGACACCTGGGTTTCTGAAGATGAAAATGACACAATAGCACAATAAGACATGAAGAAGGCAGTATAGCGCCAGTGTTAAGCCGCTGAATTACCTGTGTAAGTGGACGGTGTGCGTGTACAACCATTAGGCTTCGTGGCAAACAACATGGCTATAGAAAATACATGGTTATTATTCATAGATTAGCCCTTAGCTGCAACACTTTCCCAGACAAATAGTCCATGTTTTGACATCCATTTAGGATTCTTTTAACCTTTAATTTATGTCCAAGTGGTTTTATGCATGTGCATTACAAAGCATATAAGCAGAACAAGTCTGGGGCTCAATACCCCGTAAAATGAACTTTGGAAAATTGAAAGACAAAATCAAAATGCTGAATAACAAGAATTTTGACCTTGCAGCTTAATTTTCTCTATGCAACACCATATTAACCCTTTACCACACAGTGACTCTTTGACTCCTTACAAGATAATGGCTTAGGAAAACATCATGGAAAATGAAGAAATTGCTTGTGACAAGCAATTTCTTCATTTGCCACATTGTTTTCTACCCCAATAGACCAACAAATGTACAATTTAATTCACTTGATATTGTCGTCTGCAGCACCTGTCAAATTGGAACAGACCAAAAATGTTCCGTCTGGTAATGGGTTAACATTTTTTCTCACGTTTAAACATGACACTTTTGAATTAGAACCAAATGAAAAACTTTGTCATCTGGGAAAGTGTTAAACTATACATAGCACTAGTGATAGCTCATCTCCCACTAGAAATATTATCTAGCAATATATACAACCTAGGACCATATTCATCAACAATTCTAAATCAACTGTGTAGAGTAAAATTACATAACAAGCAATCTGATTGGACAAGACATATGTCTCGGTAAATCAGATTGATTGATGTGTGATTTTAACAGTTATCTTTGAATTGGACTGGTTTGTGAATATCATCCATGTTTGCATAAGAATAATTGTGATAAGAATTACCACCCCACTAGTGTCTTGTCACCCATTACTGCACAGTGACACCTTTTGACTCCCACAAAAGAAAATGCTTGGGAAAACATTGTGGAAAATGAAGAAATTGCTTGTGACAAGCAATTTCTTCATTTTCTACGATGTTTTCTAACCCAAAATAGTAAGAATTTCAAATTTTCTTCAACTTGAAATTGTCGTCTGCAACCTCTTTCAAATTGGAATGGTCCAAAATTTTGCCGTCTGGTAATGGGTTAAAATGTGTTACAAGGTCAAACAGTTCTAGTGTAAGACCAGAATAAGGAATTTAAACAACTGTGACCTTGACCTTTGTCTTATGTAATCCAGAAACAATAGGGCAAACCTAGGGTCAAGGGCAACAATGCTGTAAAGTTTCATGATCTTAAGTCTAGTTGAGCTCTGAAACTATAAAGTCTATGGATGGAGGGATGGGCAAACAGACATGGTGATACCAATATTCCCCCTCTACTTTGTAGGTGGGGGTATAATTAGATTGATAAATCACCAATTTTATGCTCAAATCTGAAAGTTAATCACCCAATGTATCATTTCCATAAAACACAACCATGCTTATCTATAGTATAGTTTGGAAAAATAAACATATTAGGGACATAGCCAGAGGAAATTGAATGGCACCCAAAAAAGCTGGGGGCCAGGGGGGCCACCAAGGCCCCCTGTGATTTAGGGCAACACCCTTGCCAAGCTAAAAGATATCCAATCAACATAAAATCTATTTCCCTGCAACCATTTATTGCCAATTCAAAGGTGTAGAATATGCACTCCAAACTAAACTTTAGTGATCTAAGTCTTTTTTACATTTTTGACCACATTATTTTTTTCATTATTGCCAATGAATTGTATTCAAATTAGTTCTTAAGTGTGCCTCTCTACACCCCTGCACATGTATTGTTAGAACACTATGTTCCTGACTCACAAAGAACAATTTTTTGAGGATTCAATACTCTTGATTACATTTTTTTCAAGAATTCAAGGTATCAAAATTTAATTTAATAAATTACTACACACATAATTAGTCTACAACACTTATGTTATGCATCTACTGCATCAAAACTTAACACATATCATCTAAACATACTGTTTCTACTTGAATGCAAGACACATTTCATTACTTCTTTTTCCACCATAATGGGTAAAGGGCATATAAAAAGTTTCTAGCAGAATGTTTGTGCGACTTGAACACATTGTTATAGCATCTAGAGTAACTTGGTGCACTGATATGCCCAAAAGTACAGGAATGATTCAAGTAAAAGAGGCATATAATTTTACTCAAACGCCTATCAGAGAATACGGACTAGAGCTACTAACACACACAGTACAAATTCAATATACTTGCAATTCTTTTAAGCTAAAGCATAGGTATTTACAGAGTTATTACAGTGTTATTTCTCTTATAAATTTCACAGAATAAACTTGATGACATTTCTTGGTAGCTTGGACAGATTTCATTGTTAAGGTATTCTACCCGTAATAAAATGCATGCTGCGTCTGAGTTTTTCTACAACTTTGTAAACACTTGTAACTTATCCGATCTATATGGACATGAAAAGAGTTTGGAAGGATAGGCACTTTCTACCGCAAAATGTTTATTATGTCGCCTGAAAAATTCCTCGGTCACATGAATCTCATTGGGGAGGACTTCCTTAAGAAAATATTCAAGCTAAACAGATTTAAACATGGACTTTTATACTTTATGACTTTAAGAAATCACATGAGTGACATGACATCTATCTATAGCATTAGAACTCAGTACAAATTTTCAGAAAGATAGCAAACTACCCAAACATACCTTGGAACCAATTTTGGTTAATTATCCTGTCAATTTCAGATTTGTCAGAAACTAATCGCCGCTTTTCAATGAAAACCTCGTAACTGCAGCTTGTTTTAAGCTGCAGTTACGAGGTTTTTGTTGAAAAGAAGCGTAATATAAATCATTCTAGCTATGACACATGATCTACTTGAAGAAGTTTGTTTAGTGCAAATTGCGATTTTTAGTTGTTTTTTTTTTTCTCTCTAATTAACATAAGTTATTTTACAATGGCATTAACTATGAACTAAGATAATCAAGAGCTTTGCAGAGCAGAGTATATATGCCTGTTGGGGCCTTGTCAGAAATTAGACAACCAACTATAATTTAAGTGAATTTTGTACTTGTTTTCAATGAATACCAACAGTGTTTTGTTTTAAGAAACATCTAAAGATATTTTGCATCTTTAATCTTAAATACCATTACATCCACAAATATGTAGCTTTTGAGCTCTAAAAAGCTATATCCTTATTCTTGGTTACTATCTATAGTGTTGACAACTGTTATTACAGACAGACAGTGTTAAGGACATATACACACAATGCCTCTTTTTGGCTCCCTACATGATAATGGCTTTGGAAAACATTGTGGAAAATGAAGAAATTGCTGATAACCAGCAGTTTCTCCTTTTGTCTCAATATTTTCTATGCCATATTTTACACAAATCTATCTTTAATAACTCCCATTTTGTCATTTATGACAGTTTTTGAAGTGATAACCCTAAAATTCTGCCATCTGGTAATGGGTTAAGGACATATACACGGATCATTATAGAGGGTATATACCTGTAGCAGCTGTATATTGTGGAGGGAAATCCTCGTCAGCTTCCTCCACATTTAACGGAGCAACCATAGATGTGGCAAGACGGGCTGTGGAACTCGACCCCGTCAAGTTTCCTGAATTAGATATAAACATAAGAAAAGCATGATAAGAAAGATTAAAGTTCTCTTGTATTATAAGAAGCAATTCTATGTCTAGCATGACTTGAATTCTTTTATGTAACTTTATTACAAAGAGCATAAAAGATATCCAACAAGAAGAAATCATTTCAAACAAGTATCTGGTGTTGTATGCAACACATTAAGTCCCCTACCGGCTTCACATTGACTCAATAAGGTAATCAATAATAGATTAAGATGAATAAGTTATTGCAGGATCCATTTTTTGCCATATTTTCACTATTTCCGTTACCATAGCAACCGCACTTTTCGTCAAAGAACAAAGATAAAATGATGTGCATAATCTACACATTGCCATCTAGTCATATACCAAGTCTCATCAAATTAGCTTGCTTACTTATTAACTTATCGCAGGATCCAATATTTTTTGCCATATTTTCACTATTTCCGTAACCATAGCAACAACAATTTTAGTCTAAAAACAAAAATAAAATGATGTGCATAATCTACACATTGCCATATAGTCATATACCAAGTCTCATCAAACTAGCTTGCTTAGTTATTATCTTATCGCAGGATCCCATTTTTGGCCATATTTTCACTATTTCTGTAACCATAGCAACCTCAATTTAAGTCGAAAAACAAAAATAAAATGATGTGCATAATCTACACATTGCCATCTAGAGTAAAGTCGGGTAAATTCGACCGTCGTCAAAATTCGACACCCTTTTATAATTTTTACAATACATGACACAAAAATCGTGATAATAGCATTCTAATATTGAAAACCTTATGTCGGGGCAATAACTGACGTATAAAAATATTTCATGTCCTCCAAACACCCACCCTTTACCCGAAACAATCACGGAAGAAAAAGGTCGTCGAATTTTCTGATGAGCAAAAATGACCGTTACAGATTATCGTAAGAAAGTGGATCTAAACAAAGACATATGAAAAATTATGAAAATCATTTTTATATGATAAATGTTTCAATACTATGCCGGAAATGTATATATTTTCATAAATTATTTGATAAAAAGCATCTCTCCGTTTTATTTTCAACTTGAGAAAGGGTGTCGAATTTATACGACAAAAAATATATCAAAAGCATATAAATTCGACATGCCGTAAAACGTGATTAATTGTTTGAATTTGAATGTTCCTACATCGACAGAAACAGACAACAGTTTGGTTGTTGCGCTTATTTTGAACAGTAGAAATGGCGTTGATGCCTTTTTCATCAACCAACAAACAATTTTGATCTAAATATACGTATTATTAACAAATCCCATATCAATTTGCATCTGAAACGTTTCACGCGGTAAACTTTTCCATAAGATTCATATTCTGAGGTCAGTCAAAGTTCTCGACTGTAGTAGATGAATATATTAAATAAAGCGAGTCTTACTTTGTAAGAAACATCCTTATTAATTCCACCACAAAAGTTAACAATCCAACTCATGAAAATTAAATATCACTTAAAAATTTGACCTTTGTTTGAAGGTGCACAAATTCCTTATTTAGCGACTATCAAAACACCCAAATGCGGTTCTTTTAATTCACATGGCACCGCCTTGTAAATCTACTGAGCAAACTGTGTTTAATTGATTGGTCGGAACAGTTTGTCAGTCTCCACCCATTCGATCATTTATATGCTTGATTGACAGGGATATTCACGTGCTGATTTCTCATTCCTTTGTCGGTACAAAATGACGTCATACAATCGTCATACCACTAACCGTCTGAGGGAGAGTTTAAAACATCAAACAAAGCCGCGCAGCCGCGCGTGGAACACCTGTTATTGAACAGTTTCCGAAAATAGAAATAGACTCATTCCCACACAGTACTTAAAAGGGAACAGTTGTTGAAATTTCGGGCTGCGCATGTTACGTTAAGATTAATTTGGTCATGGATTAATTGAACCATTAAATGGAATATTTCAGCGACAAGGTATTACTTTTACATTTCATTCGAGGAGACAATTAACTTCCTAAACAAAACATTGTTGTTTGGCGACCGCGGTGTTTTAAATGAAGAAGGAATATTACGTAGGTGCTTTAAGGGAATATTTGTGGTTTAGGAATGACTGCGCGGATGAACATTTAAAAAAAAATCACATTTCGCAAATTGATCTCTCTGTCCCCGAATCGTGGGTGAGAATGAAAATCTCAATGAAGAAAAATCAAGTGCATCATCGTAATCAATATATTCACATGATTTGTAGTTTATAAGAGATATTTACATCGTTTTCTGATTATTTTCATACACAAATTCTTGGGGTGTCGAATTTACCCGCAAGGTGTCGAATTTATACTACGATGGGTCCCATGATTTAATGGGAAAAAAGACGACAACGACAATATCATATTCTGGCGGCGTTTTTTGCAAATGAAAAAAAATCAAGCCAACTTCCGTTTTGATAAATGTTTATTCTCCGGAATATTTTGCCACAACTTTTTTTTTGCTCATTTCGTCTTAAGGTGTCAAAATTACCCCTCTTTACTCTAGTCATATACCAACTTTCATCAAAAACGCTTGCTTAGTTATTAAGTTATCGCGGGATCCAGATTTGAGCGGACAGACGGACGGACGGACAGACGGACGGACGGACGGACAGACGGAGGGCAAACCTATAGTCCCCTCAGGTGTGAACACCGGTAGGGGACTAATAAGACAAAATTGGAATATCAAATTAAGAAAGTAAGGCATCCATGCTGTGAAGGTTTTGGCTTTTGGATTTTACTTCTCACTCAACCATCATGGTCATATTTCAACAGAATTTAGTATAAGGGGCACTATCTCGGAGTATAATCTAGCTTTTGTAGTGGCATGGTAGAGTTTTCGCTTAGAAACAGGGATGCCCTGGGTTCGAATCCCATCAGGAGTCATGTTTATCAGCAGGTAACAAGTCTAAATCTTAAAGACTAAAGGGGCGACAATCAAAATGGTGACCTCTATGTAGTCGTAGTTGTATCCATTGCATCTTAGCACTGCACAAAACAAGATAACCAACATTAAGTTTTCAGACAGACAGATGGACTGACGGACAGACAAAATGAAAGACACAAGTAAAACAATATGCCCAAGATCTTTCGACATGGGCATAAAAAGCTCTCTACAGCAGTCCTCAGTTGAATTAAAGAGTCATTCAAATTAAATAGTCACTGGCTATATTTCACCAGGTAGTAAAAGTTTGTTACCTTCACCGTACAGGGAATGTTCAAGTTTTGTCATGCCTGGATTGGTTCTGATAGGGAACCCACAACACCCCTCTATAGCCTGCCATCGGTTCTGGCGCTCTTGCAAATCATGGCGTACTTCCTCTAAGGCCATTCTGTAAGGAATACATAGACCATAAATATTTGATTGTTATGGACTGGTAAATTGTAATATTTATAGAGAACCCACAACACCCCTCTATAGCCTGCCATCAGTTCTGGCGCTCTTATAGATCATGATATACATCTACGACTATTTTTTTTTAAAAGCAAAAACAATAGAAATGGAACATTGCTTATTCTATAATGAAAGTTTATAAGATACAATGCTATGTGTCATGAACTTCAATACAGATCAGAAGTGAAAGCAGAAATGAATCTTTCACATACAAGACCTGAATGTCATGTCCTTATCAGCAATTTCACCTATTCCCTCAATATTTTCTTTGCTACAAGCCTACAACAAACACATTCCTACCTTTGATATCTACTATTTTGTCGTCTTCAACTCATCTCAAATTGCAGCACCCTAATTTTTTGCTATTTGGGTAAGGGTTAAGTGGAATTTGCTTTCATTATTTTTTACCGGTAGTTACATTATGACTCCTAATACAAGGATGAAAGATTTACTTTGTTATGCCCATAGTCATACATGCATTTCAAAATGATAATTTCAAAGTATCTATACCTGGCTTCTAATATTCGTTGGTCAATGTCATCAATAGAGTTACCCTGGGCCATTCTCAACGTGCCCAACATACCTGTCCTTTTTCTTCTCATTTTCTCACACTGAAATGCAAATCATATCATGGATTCTAAAAGTAATAGCATGGACTTTTTGTAGGGGAAAAACAGGTAAATACAAAATAGATTTACACTTGTTCTTTGGTCAACTGTGAGCTAGTATAACCAAAATATTACTCTCATATGCTTTCTACCCATATTGAAAGCAATATCATTATTTTGTAGAAACATGAGATCACCCTGTAATTATTGATTATCATCAGGAATTCTTTTGATTCCCTTCTAAAGAATGCTTTGAAGAGTTTTGTTTATCATTAACATGAAACTGCACTTAGATCATTTCAGCAGATATAAATTTACACAAGAATTGGTTTATTGGGGTTTGACGCAATTTTCAGCTGCTATGGTCATATCGCGCGGCTGGAGCACCTAACCATGGATTCCTGTTGTTTCTCATACCAGTACTACCACAACAGCCTAACTGAGCCTACAGCTGCTCGCCCACATAGGTTCCCCATATAAAACCATTGATAAGTGACATCTTTGTCAAAAAGGGTATTTGCTGCGGTCGGGAATCGAACGTGGGACCTCTCGAATGAGAGGCAGATGTGTTACCAACTGCGCAATGGCGGGGGCCTAGAAGTAGATTTACACAAGAAAAACATCCCTTAGACTTTAGCTATTCACAAATCTATGAAATACTACTTAATTAACCCTTTCCAAAACAAGACCTGGTTTTGACGTCCCTAATAGAAAAGGCTTGGGAAAACTTTGAAACAAAAGAAGAAACTGCTGATATCCAGCAGTTTCTCCTTTTGTCTCAATATTTTCCATGCAATATTTTACACAAATTGTATCTTTCATAACTTCGATTTTTTTTACATATGACAGATTTTGAAGAAGATCACCGTAAAATTTTGTTGTTTGGGAAAGGGTTAAAGATCTCTTTGGACGTCATTGAAGGTGTGTAGTGCTGTGTTGATGCTGTACACTTGAGGGAGCGCTTATTTTCTGAATTATTACAACCAAAACTTACAGCTTCTTTAGCCTGTCCCAATTGCCGTTGTGCTGCCTGCTTTTTGACTGTAAAATGTTGTTGTTATAACTCAAATATGTACTGTAACCATTGCTGAAGCTCTGCTAAACTTTTAACCCATTACAAAGTGACAAAATACACATATAAACTAAACTTACAGCTTCTTTAGCCTGTCCGAACTGACGCTGTGCTGCCTGCTGTTTGACTGTAAAATGTTGTTGTTCTAACTCAAATGTGTACTGTAACCATTGCTGAAGTTCTGTTGGAGCACCCCAGTAGAATCTCATCTCCAACTCTTTCTCAGCTTGCTTTAATGCTGCACGGACCTGAGTGATAGAAAACATTGTATAGCTAATCAAAATCTAAAGTATTAAAAGTTATTTCATATTTTCTATTTAATTGAGCAGTAAATAAATTTACTAAAGAGGGAGTCATTCAATAGATATTCCATCTTGACCAACAACCTAGAAATAGTTTTCACAGGACTGGTCCCGTGAACGACAATACATTAGTATGATATAAACAAAATACTCTTAAAAAGTTAGGGCCAAAACTAATTTTCAGACAAACAGAATCAGAGTCATCCACATCCACCTATTGGTGTGGAGGCATAAAATCTCATTACCAGATTTAATTCTTTCTCTGCAAGTTCTAAACAAGATTCTTCCATGTGTACAGCTTGTCTCTCTACCTTAAGGCTTATAGGAAAAGATTTTCAGACGAACAGATAGATACGAATATAAACTTTATCCCCCACCTGCACATCTTCCCAAGCCAAGGGTGACATCTACGACGTAACGTCGTTTCTGTATTCACCCTTGGCGTATTTAGTCCGATTTTCTTGGTCTCCTGGAAAGAGTTTTCATTGGTTCCAGCGAGGTCTCGCTGGAACCAATCAGATTGTCGACTGATACATTTGTTATGAGTAACCAAATCATGACAAAGGGCGGGAAAAAGCATTGCATTTGCAACTCAAAAACACGAAGATGGGCGATTTTTCCTAAGAATTCCACTGCAATAGACAGGAATTCCTTAACTTTAATCGACGAATTATCATACTTTCGACAATTCGACCAAAAAAGCAGCTAACTTTTACATAATCCGCATAACGTATGACGCGAAAGACAACGCGCGTTAATGACGTCATCAATAATGGACGTAAACAACCAGCAGAACAACCGCTAGGCGGCGCTTCGCGATTTCAAGAAAATCGGACTAAATCCGCCAAGGGTGAATACAAACGTAGGTGGGTTCAACCTTGGCTAGCGAAGATGCCACCTGCACTGCTTGGCCACCTCTAGAGCTAACAGTGTTTTAAGAACACTAAAATCTCCTTACCTGGTCTAATTCTTTCTCTGCTAGTTCTAAACGAGATTCTTCCACATGTACTGCTTGTCTCTCTATCTTAAGTCTCTCAGCCTCTGACTGTAAAATAAAGTAGACTTTCTTAATCCATAACCAAACAACAAATTGTAGACTGGTCCATGTTCAAAGATGCTGCAAATGACAATTTCATGTGAATGAAATAAAGCAATTCATGGTCTCTCTTGGTAGAAAACACTGTGGGAAATGAAGAAATTGCTTGTTGCAAGCAATTTCTTCATTTTCCACAATGTTTTCCGAAATCTTTTTCTTGGGGAGCCTCAAAGGGCGTCACTTTGTGGGAATAAACTTTTTGATTGCTATACCATGCTATCACTTTCAGTGAGGGATACTTTAACTCCTTAAAATTTTAAACAACAGGAGAAATAGTCAAATTGTCATTTGCAACTACTGTCAATCTAGATCAGGTAAATGAGTATGCTTTCTCCTTCTTCTAGCTTAAGATTTCGATCTTGATAAGAGACAGCCTTCAGCTTTACAGCCAAATGTAGTTTTTAAGCTGTTATTGCAACAGATTGTGTACTTAATCCTTCACTTGGTGGCAAAAATACAGACTTTCCAAGTTGTTGCAGACAAATAATAGACAGATTTTGATAAAGATAGGGGCTGTATACAATAAAGCATATATATGTATCGAAGCAAAAGGAGTAAATGCTGGTTACCATTATTTTTTTTCCTCAATGTTTTACCAAGTCTTTCATAATAAGGACTGCAGAACAAATTCTTGTTTGTGAAAGAGTTAAGCTGTTGTTGTAACAGCTTGCATACCTAATATTCTTGTTTTTGAAACCTCATTACAATTGTAGACTGATTAGTGAATAATCCGTTAAACAATCTGCGATGCTTTCAGCACTTTTTCCATCAAATCATGATATACTTCACTCATTAACCCATTACCACACAGTGACTCTTTTTGACTCCCTACAAGATAATGGCTTGGGAAAATATTGTGAACAAGATGTGTTTGTGAAACACAAATGCCCCCGAAATGGCCATTTTTCTAAAATGTAAAGTTTTTGTGGAGTAAAGGGTTATTAAGGGATAAGGGATGACCTTAAGGAAGGTCAATTTGCTTGGAACAGATAGATATCATTGAAAGGAAGTTGCACACCAAATTTTAGCTTTGTATGTCAAATACTTTTGGAGAAAAGGCAAAGGTTAAGTTTTCGGAGTAAAAGGTTAAGTTTTTGTAGAGTAAAGGGTTGATAAGGGTTAACGGATGACCTTGAGAAAGGTCAAATTGCATGGAACAGATAGATATCATTGAAAGGAAGTTGCATACCAAATTTGAGCTTTGTATGTCAAATACTTTTGGAGAAAAGGCCAAGGTTAAGTTTTCGGACAGACGGACGGACAGACAGACAGACGGACACGAGTAAAACAATATGCCCCCGATCTCTCGATACGGGGGCATAAAAATGAAGAAATTGCTTGTGACAAGCAATTTCTTCATTTCCCACAATGTTTTCCAAAGAAAAAGACAAAAAAAAATAAAATTTCCTTAACTTTGAATTGTCGTCTGCAAATTCTTTAATTTGGACCACTCCAAAATTTGTTGTTTGGTAATGGGTTAAGGATGATTCCTTTGAAATGCTTTATCTTATTCTTCCCTAAACAAGTCCCGATTTTGATGTCCCTATCAGAGAAAGCATTGGAAAACATTGAGACAAGACAAGAATTCTGATTATCAGCATTTCCCCATTTTGGCTCAATATGTTTTGTCTTATATTGTACATAAGTATCATTTTGGGGATACATTTTGTCATCTTCAACACCTTTCAAATTGGACCAGCATCAATTATTGCCATTTTGTTGAGGTAAGGATAACATTAATAGCAAAGAATGAGATCATGTTATGTACTAGCCTGGGTCCAGTCGTCAATATACAATTTGGTCAGTAAGATAGCGCATAAAAAATCAATACCCGTTACATATTGCGGCATCCGTTTTTAATCGTGTCGATATTGACGCCTGGGAACAAGCACGGTATTTTCCAATGATAAGCTGATAAACCGATTGATCTATTTTTAGACGTATAACCTATTTAAAGCCTGTCGTTTTAAAACGAGGCTCGATACTATAATGGAATGAATTACGTTTGAAATATTGAGAGATAATTAAATTTCTGCAAATTCTAGCATTTTCTCATTATTTTCCAAGAATGTTTCCAATGTGCTTCTTTCGTTTTGGTTGTCAAAATCACATATTCATTGTCAGGTAAAATTTGGTTTTGCACGGATGAATAGATTTTTAAGAATGCAATTGGGGGACAATGGTTTTTATGTGAGCCATGGCAAATCCAAAATGACACAAAATGATATTCTATTATACGTGAAAAACAATGAAAAATATTATGTTCCATTTCTTACTATTGTCTGATACAAAATGTAAAAAAAAATGGTCGAGAGAAAAATGAAAAATTATTATGACGCAATTTGACAAATAGTTAATAAATATTTCGAGAAATGTGTTTTTTATGTAAAAACTAACTCATCAATGGGCCATTTAAACTATTTAATCATTTCCCGAACATGACCTTTCCAATAGAAAAGGCTGGGAAGATATTTCGATACTAACAGTTTTCTCCTTTTGTTTGAGTATTTTCTTGCATTATTTTAAACAAATCCTACCTTTATTATCACAAATTCTGTCGCCTGCAAGCATCTTCTAAAATGGGAGTCTAAATTGCAGTCGTTTGTTAAGGTGTAAATTGGTGGATAAGATAACAGACTGATAAGAAGAGGTGTTATATGTGTTATTGTCTACTGTAAGTGTGTCACACTAACCCATTCCCACATATTGACGCCTTTGACACCCGACATGATAAAGCTTTTTGAAAACATTGTGGACAATGAAGAAATTGCTTGTGGCACATAACTTCTTAATTTCTCGCAATTTTTTCTCCAAAAAGAAAAAAAAGTTACATATCATTAAATGATTTACTTGAAAATGTCGTCTGCAACATCTAGAATTTAGACAAGATTGAAACTTTGTTTTCTGGTTATTAGTCAGCCCTTCGACTGCTCCAATTTGAAAACGCTGCAAAACCAGAAACTGTTGTTGATAAAGATGGCATTTGTACACAGAAAGAAAATATTGAGATGAAAGGAGAAAACTGATGGTAATATTAAGTTTCTGCTTTTTTCTTCTTTTTTTAGATCACCCGTTTCCATTATGGTCTTTTTCGGGAAAGGGCAAACCCTTTCTCAAACAAGACCTGGTTTCAACGTGTTTAATTGAAAGGGCTTGTTGAAACATTAAAGCGAAAGAAGAAATGTTGATAAACAGCAATTTCCCCTTTTGCCTCAGTTTTTTTCTCAGCTGCTTGGTTCACAAATCCTTTTCTGTTCAACATCCCTTTCGGCAGCATTCAAAATAAAGCGGTCAAAATGTGTGCCGTTTTTAAAAGGGTTAAGCGACCGACACCGTAGGATTTATAGCCAACCGTTTAACCCTTAGCAATAACAGTTTACCAAAAAGATATAAAATCCAATAATTGCAGAATTGTGCAATATTTGTTAGCCTAATTAGAATTATCTTGAAAAAGACGGGTACCCGATTTCCATGAAGAAATACAGGTACCAGTCTAGTCCATGGGGATTTCTGTTACTAAATATAGCACTAGATAATTATCTGGACGAGTTACCGTTCGTGAAATTACCCCCAAAAATTGTGAAAAAAGCAGATGGCGCTTTTGCTTGACCCCAGACTGATCTTTAGACCGGAGAAAGTAAAGGAGGGGAAAATGATCAGTCTGGAACCCAGTCTAGTTATGTACCTTTGCACTACATATCTAAACTCAGTCATTTTTTTCTCACCAATGGATATTTATTATCTAAGTGAGAGAGCAGCCAGTGGCTAAGATTGAATTTTGTGGTAGTACTAAAAGTACAAGGAATCCATGGTCAGGAGCTACAACCACGACAATATGACTGACCATGGCAGTTTACAGAAGGGTTGAACATCATTTAATCAATCAATCTGTGCTTCTGTATTAAATCTCATTTCTGTTCTATAGCCTTCGATGACTCTATTAGTATTTTCCCAGACAAGCCATGATTTTGATAATCATCCAGAATGCTAAACTAGTAACCCATGAGGGAAAAGAACAAAACTCTGATGATAAACATTTTCTTCTTTTCCCTCAATGGATTCTTATGCTATAAATTCCTTTTTCAGTAACATACTTATATCTTAAACATCAATTTGGAATTTGCAATCATGAAATTTTATTGATTAGGAAAGGGTTCAACCCTTTCCAAAATGGTTAAATTTTTGGGTGGTCCAATTTGAAAACTGGAGCAGACCACAAAACTGATATTCATATAGATATCATTTGCGTATAATAATATAACAGAGAAAATATTGAGGCAAAAGGAGAAAATGCTGATTATCAGCATTTTCTTCTTTTGTCTCAATGTTTTCCCAAGCCTTTTCTACTAGGGACTTCAAAACCAGGTATAGTTTGAGAAAAGGTTCAACATTAGATCATGTTACCTTTGCACTGTCTATCTCAGTTCTGAACTTCTGCTCTAATTCTTGTTTTTGTTCTATAGCCTCGTGTTGAGTAGCCTCGGCTTTCTGTAACCTAGGTAACAAAATAAACAATAAAATATCAGTACTATCATCAGTAATATGAGCACAACTCTGCATCATTTCACGGCTATTTTTTTCCTCTTAATAGCACCAAAAGCCTTCTTTAACCCATTCCCAAACGACAAAATTTTAGGGTGATCCACTTCAATAACTGCCACAAATGACAAAATGGATGTTATTAAAGATAAAATTTGTGTAAAATATGGCATAGAAAATATTGAGACAAAAGGAGAAACTGCTGGTTATCAGCAGTTTCTTCTTTTGTATCAATGTTTTCCCAAGCCATATCTATTATGGACGTCAAAACCAGGTCTTGTTTGGGAAAGGGTTAACCCTTTCCCAAACAAGACCTGGTTTTGACATCCCTATCAGGAATCGCTACATATTACACAAATCTGGAGCTGTATTTTCAACGATCTCATGTCCACATTTTTTGTGTAAACTATGTAACAAAACATCTGATTGCACAAGAAATCAAGTTAGGCCAAACTTTATTTTAAAAGTACTTATGGAAAAAATAACTGTTCGATCGTTGATAATACAGCCCCCTGATCTTTTTTCACACCTTATTCTAAAGTCTGCAATAGCTTTCAAATTGGACTAAATTTATGTAATTTGGAAAAGGGTTAATACTGATGTCAAAACTCAAAACCAGGGATCCTTTGGAAAAAACTATTCTATATAAGATTCATGTACATGAATATATTACAAGTTTCAAAACCACATTAGGCGGAAAATAAATTAGATACAACTGTTTAAAGAAACATTATCCAATCAGTGGCTGTTATTTGATACCTTTACAGTGATTAAAAGATATAAGACCTACCATATACAGATCCTTCTCCGAACAATCCTAAACTTTGATGTCGATAATAGCAAAGCTTAAGCCAACATTGAAGAAAATAGATGCTTACAAAATATTTCTAGAATATTTCTATTCTCTAGGAAATTTTCGATTGGCAAAAACTTTGACGGTTTTGATCCATTAACAAACGACAAAAATTTGGTCTAGTCCAAATTCAAAGATGTTGCAGACGACAATTTCAAGTTAAGGAAATTTTATGTCTTTTTGTCATTTTTGGTAGAAAACATTGTGGGAAATGAAGAAATTGCTTGTCACAAGCAATTTCATCATTTTCAACAATGTTTTCCAAAGCCTTTAACTTTTGGGAGGTAAAAAAGAGTCAATGTGTGGTAATGGGTTAAATTGAAAGCTGCTGCAGACACGCACATTTTCTCCCCCTTCCTCATAATATTCCACCCTATCAAAGTGTTTTCATTCTGTAATGAAGATTAACCCTTTCCCAAACAAGACCTTGTTTTGATGTCCCTTTTAAAAATGGCTCGAGAAAATATTGAAACAAAAGAAGAAACTGCTGATAACCAGCAGTTTCTCCTCATGTCTCAATATTTTCCATGCTACATTGTACACAAATTCTATAATAAACAAGGTCCATTTATCGTCTGCAGTAGCTTTTGAAATGGAAATTTTGAAAATTTGCCGTTTGGGAAAGGGTTAAATTTTTTCTTCTGCCTCTTCTTCCAGCCCAAATTTTGTCATTTGGGAAAGTGTAAACTTACTTTTCTTGTAGTTCATACAAAGACTCTTCTGCTTTCTGAAGGGCGTCCAAATCTACCATCATTTTCTTGAGTTGATTTTTGGAGGTTTTGTTTTGTTTGTAAGCAAACCAGCATCCCAGCATGGCGATCACTATAGAAGTAACTAGAGCGATGTCCTTCAGAAAATTGTGAGGTCCTGTAAAATAAAGTTTGAAAACGTAAACAAGCTGGTGTAATAGGCAAAAAGTCCCTTACAGCATACCAACATGGATCCAGATCAGACTTCTAAACTTTTATCTTTTACTGGAGAAATCAGTGGGAAAGTAAGATCATTTTTTCTATTGAAGGGGTTTAACACCATTTTCAACTGCTATGGTCATTTCACAGCGGCTGGAGCACCTAACTATTGAGTTCATGTCATTTCTCTTACTAGTATTACCACAACATCCTAATCAAGCCTCCAGCTGCTCACCCACATAGGTTAACTATATGAGACCATTGGTGGGAGATAATTTTGTCTGAAAAGATATTTGCTGTGGCTGGGGATCAAACTCGGGACCTCTCAAGTGAGAGTGAGAAACTGAATTTCAGTGCAAAATAGCTAAGAAAATATTGAGACAAAAGAAGAAAATGCTGGTTACCAGCAGTTTCTTATTTTGCCTCCATGTTTTCAAAGCCCTTTTCTTTTAGGGACATCAATACCAGGTCCTGTCAAAAATCTATAGGAAAGGGTTAATTTTAACTACCAAACATTATAAAGTCACCGTAATGACATAAACTACAATTGCATGCATGACATTTACATAACAGTTTGACTGCATCTAATCAATTTCAACTACCAAAACCTTCATTTTTTTACTGAAGAATTCAGAATTCACAGTGGTAAAATAAGATCAACATGTCCAGAATAATAACAAGAGTTGTCCCCGGACAACTAGCTCGCCTATACGAGAGCTTGTCACAAAACAAAGGAGTTCAAGGTCAAAGATCAAGGTCACTAGGTCAAAGGTCATGGTCTCAAGGTCAAGGTCATGACATGAGGTATGTGAAATATCAAGGCTCTATCTGTAATAGTGCATGAGATATAGGCCAGGTTAAATTTTTTACTCCAAGGTCAAGGTCACTAGGTGAAAGGTCATGGTCCCAAATGAAAGGTCTAGGCAGGAGGTATTCATGTGTGAAGTATCAAGGCTGTATCTCTAATAGTGCCTGAGATATAGACCAGGTTAAAGTTTTTGAAGACGCGACGCTGATGCCGACACTAGGGCTGTAACATTAGTTCCCCGGACATAAAGTCCCGGCTCGCTAAAAATCCACTTACTTTTGGTTGGTCCAAACAAGACAACATCCATGGCTTTGAGCAACAATTTATGTTTATGGACTGTATTCTTGATGCCTAAATCTTTGGAGATGAAGTTCTTGGAATTGACAGCAAGCCTGAAAACAGTGTAGGAAAAATTGAGCCTTTATCAGACACCAAATTATTGGACTGTTGCAGAAAACATTGTGGAAAATGAAGGGAACAGTCCACAAAGGATGGGTTGCAATAAGGGGTCAAAAAATAGATTTTCTTTAAATTTTGTGGGTTGATAGGGTTATATAATATCTTTTAATTGTATGTGTAAAAAATCTGGTTTCGGCTTATTTTCCGAGATATGGGTAAATGAAGTGGGTGGGGTAAGATGGACTGAAACACAGTAGGGGTTATTCTAAGTCACTTATCTTTCTTATTTTTAGCCCCAGATGCGTGAAAATTTGTATGCGTGTCTTGTGATATATGCGTTAAACATTTATGGGCTTATATTAGATATTCCATTTATATCTTTTCCGTAATATTCATTCTTCTTTCTTTCGCCAAATTTCGCTATTTTTTAACGACCAACTTTACCAAACTAGAGTAAAGACGGGTAATTTCGACACCTTAAGACGAAATCAGCAAAAAAAAGTTGTGGCAAAATATTCCGGAGAATAAACATTTATCAAAACGGAAGTTGGCTTGATTTTTTTCATTTGCAAAAAACGCCGCCCGAATACGATATTGTCGTTGTCGTCTTTTTTCCCGTTAAATCATGGGACCCATCGTAGTATAAATTCGACACCTTGCGGGTAAATTCGACACCCCAATAATTTGTGTATGAAAATAATCAGAAAACGATGTTAATATCTCTTATAAACTACAAATCATGTGAATATATTGATTACGACGATACACTTGATTTTTCTTCATTGAGATTTTCATTCTCACCCACGATTCGGAGACAGAGAGATCAATTTGCAAAATGTGATTTTTTTTAAATGTTCATCCGCGCAAAGTCATTTCCTAAACCACAAATATTCCCTTAAAGCACCTACGTAATATTCCTTCTTCATTTAAAACACCGCGGTCGCCAAACAACAATGTTTTGTTTAGGAAGTTAATTGTCTCCTCGAATGAAATGTAAAAGTAATACCTTGTCGCTGAAATATTCCGATTATTCAATTAATCCATGACCAAATTAATCTTAACGTAACATGCGCAGCCCGAAATTTCAACAACTGTTCCCTTTTAAGTACTGTATGGGAATGAGTCTATTTCTATTTTCGGAAACTGTTCAATAACAGGTGTTCCACGCGCGGCTGCGCGGCTTTGTTTGATGTTTTAAACTCTCCCTCAGACGGTTAGTGGTATGACGATTGTATGACGTCATTTTGTTCCGACAAAGGAATGAGAAATCAGCACGTGAATATCCCTGTCAATCAAGCATATAAATGATCGAATGGGTGGAGACTGACAAACTGTTCCGACCAATCAATTAAACACAGTTTGCTCAGTAGATTTACAAGGCGGTTCCACGTGAATTAAAAGAACCGCATTCGGGTGTTTTGATAGTCGCTAAATAAGGAATTTGTGCACCTTCAAACAAAGGTCAAATTTTTAAGTGATTTTTAATTTTCATGCGTTGGATTGTTAACTTTTGTGGTGGAATTAATAAGGATGTTTCTTACAAAGTAAGACTCGCTTTATTTAATATATTCATCTACTACAGTCGAGAACTTTGACTGACCTCAGAATATGAATCTTATGGAAAAGTTTACCGCGTGAAACGTTTCAGATGCAAATTGATGTGGGATTTGTTAATAATACGTATATTTAGATCAAAATTGTTTGTTGGTTGATGAAAAAGGCATCAACGCCATTTCTACTGTTCAAAATAAGCGCAACAACCAAACTGTTGTCTGTTTCTGTCAATGTAGGAACATTCAAATTCAAACAATTAATCACGTTTTACGGCATGTCGAATTTATACGCTCTTGAAATATCTTGTCGTATAAATTCGACACCCTTTCTCAAGTTGAAAATAAAACGGAGAGATGGTTTTTATCAAATAATTTATGAAAATATATACATTCCCAGCATAGTATTGAAACATTTATCATATAAAAATGATTTTCATAATTTTTCATATGTCTTTGTTTCGATCCATTTTCTTACGATATTCTGTAACGGTCATTTTTGCTCATCAGAAAATTTGACGACCTTTTTCTTCCGCGATTTTTTCAGATAAAGGGTGGGTGTTTGGAAGACATGAAATATTTTTATACGTCAGTTATTGCCCCGACATAAGGTTTTCAACATTAGAATGCTATTATCACGATTTTTGTGTCATGTATTGTAAAAATTATAAAAGGGTGTCGAATTTTGACGACTGTCGAAATTACCCGTCTTTACTCTATCTCCACGCGTTTTATTTGAAACACGATTTCTATGAAACTTTACATATGTATTATCCAGATATTAATGTAACTTTGTGTGAAATTAAAAAGAAAAGCGTTGGCCCGTTGTTGAGATATTTGACCTTGACCTTCAAAATAACATCAAATTCGGGAATGTCCGTTAAAACTACGCATTGTTGGGAAAATGGTTAGGGTTGAATGGCATGTGACAGCCCATTCTTAAAAGAATGCATTTCACACACGATTGGCTTTTTTATTGTATGATTTTACCGTTAAAATTGATATAATCAATATAATAAACTTGGTCACCTCTCAGAGTTACCCGGTCATTTCATCTAATGAAATCATTGATAGACAGATATTTGTTTAAGGCATGTCTATACATTTAACATTATTTTCTTGTTGTTGATATTATATAACGTTATATAAATATTTAGCTTAAGTTAATTAATTGTAAGCACATTTGGTCATTTAGTAAAATCATTCACAATGCGTCTTCTTTATAACCACATAAGAAATACAATCTGAAAATGATTAGTTTTCTCCTAGCAAATTGATAATTCTTGACCATCATAAGATGAGTGAATATAAACTCTTAGACAATTCAAGTTGCATATAATCTATCTATATATACTGCCTAACTCCCCTTTCGGGTATTACTGGCAGGTGTTTCTTTGGTAGTTCTAGCAATCTTAACAAAATGCTAATATTTAATTTCACTCACCTGAGGTAGTAATATTAATCACAGCGCTTTCCGTGTGGACATGTTTCATGTGCAATATTTAGTTTGATAAGAAAACTGAGAAGTAAAAAGAATTTCTTTTCTTTCCAATTCTTCCGAATGCGTTGTACGATACAAATATGTAAATGTTGGTACGAAACTCATTAGGAAAAATAAAAAGAAACCAAGTTTCCAACCCTTATGAATAAAATTGGCGCTTTAACTATCACATTTTGGCATTTCCCGAGTTTTGAAGTCATTTTGAAGGTCAAGATCAAATATCTCAACAACGGGTCAACGCTTTTCCTTCAAATTTCACACAAAGTTACATTAATATCTGGAGAATATATCTGTAAAGTTTCATAGAAATCGTGTTTCAAATAAAACGTGTGGAGATAGTTTGGTAAAGTTGGTCGTTAAAAAATAGCGAAATTCTTCTTCGAAAGAAGAATGAATATTACGATAAAGATATACATGAAATATCAAATATAAGCCCATAAATGTTTAACGCATATCACAAAATATGCATACAAATTTTCACGCATCTTGGGCAAAAAATAAGAAAGATATGCGACTTAGAATAACCCCTACTGTGTTTCAGTCCATCTTAGCCCACCCACTTTATTTACCCATATCTCGAAAAATAAGCCGAAACCAGATTTTTTACACATACAAATTAAAGATATTATGTAACCCTATCAATCCACGAAATTTAAAGAAAATCTATTTTTTGACCCCTTATTGCAACCCATCCTTTTTGCTGTTTAGGAAAGGGTTTCTACTAGGGATGGGAACGAATACCAAAATACATATTCGAATATTCGTTTTAGATATTCGAATATTCGTTTTCGGGGCTTGATATGAATGCATTTATGTATATGTACAATGTAGTATGTTCGGGAACCTAAATTTTGATACAAATTTGTTTGATTTGAGAACTACATTATACCTTCTTATATCCTTATTTCGTTACATAAATTTTATTTGTAATTGCCAGTACAGAGTAACATCTTTTAGAGATGTACTATTCACTCTTTACAGACAAACATTTTCTTCCCATCCCCTCTTGGTTAAACAATCAAAGTGCAATGAAAAGCTTTGAATCACAGCTCCATCCATCTTCGCAAGCCAAGGATTCTACTTCCACTTTGTTCCTTACGAACCCTTGGCCGCTCGCTTCTATAGAAATCGAAAGTACCGCCGTGCCACCTTTCGGTGATAAAGAGTCGCGGCCTTTTGCAGTTAATGCTATTTCTGGCCAATTAAACGCCTCGTACTAAAACGTGTTAGGCGATGCATCAAATACGGCTATCGATTTTCACGTCGGCCGCGTTGTTTTCGCTTTGACAAAGAGGGCTTGTAAAGTGTGTTTTGATTGGACAATGGAAAAGTTATCGCGTCCAATGAAATCGCACGGCGGTACTTTCGATTTCTATAGAAGCGAGCGGCCAAGGGTTCGTAAGGAACAAAGTAGAGGTAGAACCCTTGGCTTGCGAAGATGAGCTCCATCGTGCACATTGCTTCTCTAATTCTAAGTTCTTGTTTTTTCAATTGTTTATTGGACGGAATTTCTTACATTTATTTAGTTGTAATTTCAAAGAAGACTAATGACATTTAATAAGTCGATTCTATCCAACGGAATTAGAATAACAATTGGAAATACGGAAATAGAAGAAGTTACCGAGTATAAACATTTAGGTGTACTACAGTGCGCATCACGAAAGACTCCGGGCAGTGTTGACGCAATGCGTCAATCAGCCAGAGGAATGATGTTCAGCTTCTTAAATTCGGGTATTAATTACAAAAACATTAACCCAATTACAACGGCAAAACTATATACTTCAGTTGTGATCCCGCGCGCATTTTTTGCGTGTGAGTTATGGACAGATATCAGCCAATCAGACATTAAACACCTGGAAAGCACACACCATTTTTGCCTTAAACGGATACAGGATTTACCCCAGAATACGCGGTCGGATATGGTGAAAGGTTTACTAGGTTTTACGAAAATTACATAGACTTACAGAAACTACTTTTCCTAGGGTCACTCTGCAGACTAAAACCAAATGACGTGGCTTACAGACTCTTCATTTTAAGAATGTAACATTTTATTAGCAAAGTGTCTTTAATTAATGTCGGCCAAAGACATCACTAGAATTTTGAACAAATATTCTCTGTATTCTTACCTATCTGAATTTCTCTACTCGGGTTATTTTCCAGAGAAAACATTGTGGAAAAGGATTTGCAAACAAACTATTACTAGACACGAATCTATGAGCTGGTCTGAAAGATTGTCACGTGACACTGAGACTTTGAAATTTTTAGGACCGTTCATATGAATTTAGCTCCTGCTCTATGTTGGCGTTTAGCCCAGAGATTACCAAAAAGACTTTTTGAAATGAAAATAATAGCCAGAGCATTGTGTTTGAAAAGAGAAGTTATGAACTGTCCGAAGTGCGAGACATTGATTAACGATAAGCTCAGTCACATGTTATTTGACTGTAAAAATAAGACTATTTTAGAAGCTAAACGTCTGTACGTGAATAACATCAAGAGTTCAATTTCTGCTGATTTGCATAATTATATGAAGCATATTGGCCGAGATAATTTTATCAAATATTTATTGTGTTTCACCGATGACGCATTGAAACAACTTTTGTCTGACACACAGTACAAACAGTTTGCCAGTTTTAATGCTATTTTGCTGTACAATATTCTATGAATGTAAAGTTGTGTATTGATATTGCTTACTGGAGCAGTTCCGTTGCGGACCAGCTGCAAGAACTATCTGTGTGCATTATCACGTACATAAAAAAATAACAAAAAATGATATTGTTCTCTTATGTGACTTAACATTACATCATTTTCACTTTATCGCTGTATATATGTTTATAGATCTTCATCATCTTCTTCTTTTTCTTCTTTCTTCTTAACCTTCTACTCTTTCTTAATATTGTTTTGGTCCTACGCAATTGTATTTTTGTTAATCCTTGTTTGTATTTCATATGTATTATGTAACTCTTCAGAAAATGGAGGAATAAAAGGTATAATAATAGTAGATCTATATGCCTGATCCATGTAGTACTTTGACAGGATTCAAAACGTAGCGACAAGCGTTATGACTGCAAATGCAGTCATCTCAAAATTCAAAGGATTGTCACTTTTTTATCAAGTTTTTTTTTAAATTAAAAAGCTCTAAATAGATATTTCATTATTAATTACGAATATTCGAATACATGTACTAGATTTGCGTTCGAATATTCGCGACAAAAACGAATATTCGGATATTCGTTCTCATCCCTAGTTTCTACAAGTTTTACTGTAA
The DNA here is from genome assembly GCA_963680895.1 of Fragum sueziense. Taxonomy (NCBI): domain Eukaryota; kingdom Metazoa; phylum Mollusca; class Bivalvia; order Cardiida; family Cardiidae; genus Fragum; species Fragum sueziense. The sequence continues at coordinate 12,719,006 of OY804596.1, forward strand.
TTTCTAATCCCTTGTTAATAAAATCACTCAGCTGTTTTCTCCAGGATCAATATATTGTCACTTTTCAATGAAAACCTTGTAACTGCAGCTTGTTTCAAACTGCAGTTACAAGGTTTTTTATTGAAAAGAGCAATATAGTGTCATTCTCTGTGATACCAGACCTATCCATTTCCCAAATTTAACAATGTTTGGACTTCTCCTAATTGAAAAGAGTTACAGACAAAAACATAAATGCCACCTAATGCAGAAAATCTCCCTGTAATTCATAACTTAGAAAATCTCAAAAGAAAACAAGAACATGGTGATCATCAGCATTTTCTTCTTTTCCTGCAAAGGTTTCTAAGGTTTCTAAACCCTGTTACCCATATCCAGTTCGGGCATCAACAAGCCACAACACTGTCTGGGAAACGATTACATAAGATTGACAATTCACTGCAACAGAAGCATTATATATGGCACCAAATAAGACAGGAGGTCCAAGGTGCTGCAATTTCTAAATACAAATGAGCCAGGATCTGGAAAAAGGGTCCTTAACCCATTACCAGACGACACAATTTTGGACTGTTCCAATTTGAACAAGAGGGCCATTGGCCCTGAAGCGCTCACCTGATACTTTTTGTATACCAATTTTCAGGTTGATTGGACAAAAAATGTGACCTCTAGGCTGCACACAAAGTTTAACTAAGATTTGACGTCTTGACCTAGAATTGATCAAGACAATCATTGTGATCAATTTTCAGGTTGATTGGGCAAAAAATGTGGCCTCTAGAGTGCATACAAGGTTTTACAAAGATTTTATCTCATGACCTAGTTTATGACCCCAGATGACCCAATTTCTATCTTGTCCGAGAATTGATCAAGACAATCATTCTGATCAATTTTCAGGTTGATTGGGCAAAAAATGTGGCCTCTAGAAAGCACACAAGGTTTTACAAAGATTTGACCCCCTGACCTAGTTTTTGACCCCAGATGACCCAATTTCGACCTTGTCCGAGATTTCATCAAGACAATCATTCTGAACAAATTTCAGGTTGATTGGACAAAAAATGTGGCCTCTAGAGTGCACACAAGGTTTTTCTAAGATTTGACCCGTGACCTAATTTTTGACCCCATATGACCTAATTTCGAACTTGTCCGAGATTTTAACAAAACAATCATTCTGAGCAAATTTCAGGTTAATTGGGCAAAAAATGTGGCCTCTAGAGTGCACACAAGATTTTTCTAAGATTTGACCCCGTGACCTAATTTTTGACCCCAGATGACCCAATTTCGAAATTGTCCGAGATTTCATCAAGACAATCATTCTGAGCAAATTTCAGGTTGATCGGACAAAAAATGTGGCCTCTAGAAAGCACACAAGGTTTTTCTAAGATTTGACCCCGTGACCTAGTTTTTGACCCAAGATGACCTAATTTCAAACTTGTCCGAGATTTCATCAAGACAATCATTCTGAGCAAATTTCAGGTTGATTGGGCAAAAAATGTGGCCTCTAGAGTGCAAACAAGGTTTTTCTAAGATTTGACCCCGTGACCTAGTTTTTGACCCCAGATGACCCATTTTCAAACTTGTCCGAGATTTCATCAAGACAATCATTCTGAGCAAATTTCAGCTTGATTGGGCAAAAAATGTGGCCTCTAGAGTGCACACAAGCCAAAGGTTGACAGACGACGCAGGACGGACGACTGACGACGGACACAGCGGTATCACAATACCTCACCATGAGCACTATCGTGCTCAGGTGAGCTAAAAAATGTGGCCTCTAGAGTGCACACAAGGTTTTTCTAAGATTTGACCCCGTGACCTAGTTTTTGACCCCAGATGACCCAATCTCAAAGTTGTCCGAGATTTTATCAAGACAATCATTCTGAGCAAATTTCAGATTGATTGGGCAAAAAATGTGGCCTCTAGAGTGCACACAAGGTTTTTCTAGGATTTGACCCCGTGACCTAGTTTTTGACCCCAGATGACCCAATTTCAAACTTGTCCGAGATTTCATCAAGACAATCATTCTGAGCAAATTTCAGATTGATTGGGCAAAAAATGTGGCCTCTAGAGTGCACACAAGGTTTTTCTAAGATTTGACCCCGTGACCTAGTTTTTGACCCCAGATGACCCAATTTCAAACTTGTCCGAGATTTCATCAAGACAATCATTCTGAGCAAATTTCAGATTGATTGGGCAAAAAATGTGGCCTCTAGAGTGCACACAAGGTTTTTCTAAGATTTGACCCCGTGACCTAGTTTTTGACCCCATATGACCCAATTTCGAACTTGTCCAAGATTTTATCAAGACAATCATTCTGAGCAAATTTCAGATTGATTGGGCAAAAAATGTGGCCTCTAGAGTGCACACAAGGTTTTTCTAAGATTTGACCCCGTGACCTAGTTTTTGACCCCAGATGACCCAATTTCAAACTTGTCCGAGATTTTATCAAGACAATCATTCTGAGCAAATTTCAGATTGATTGGGCAAAAAATGTGGCCTCTAGAGTGCACACAAGGTTTTTCTAAGATTTGACCCCGTGACCTAGTTTTTGACCCCAGATGACCCAATTTCGAACTTGTCCGAGATTTCATCAAGACAATCATTCTGAGCAAATTTCAGGTTGATTGGGCAAAAAATGTGGCCTCTAGAGTGCACACAAGCCAAAGGTTGACGGACGACGGACGACGCACGACGGACGACGGACACAGCGGTATCACAATACCTCACCATGTTCACTATCGTGCTCAGGTGAGCTAAAAATGTTGCAGACAACATTTTCAAGTTGATGAAAATGTTAAAATCTGCACATTTTGGGTTAGAAAACATTTTGTAAAATGAAGAAATTGCTTGTCACAAGCAATTTCTTCATTTTTCATGATGTTTTCTCAAGCATTTTCTTGTAAGGGAGTAAGAAGGCGTCACTGTGCAGTAATGGGTTAACATAGCATTTTAGACTGTCGGATCCTTTTTAAGATCAGCATGTGCCTAAGTATAGTCTGATCAGGGTCAATATCATTGCTAATCACTGCTACAAGTTTTTAAGAATGATAAATCAATTAAATAGTATAATGGATGTTGATCCGACTGAAATCTTTCTTGGACAAAAATTCTGAGTATAGTAAGTAATTTTTGTGCTATCGGCCCACTTGTTTCAAGAACATTTTGATGAGAATAATTAATAATTATCAGCATTTCAAGGGCTTATTCAAGACTACACACCAAGTTTTATTGTATTTTCTAATCTCCAGTTAATATTGCAACTCAGCTGTTTTCTCACAGATCAATATTGTAGTGTCATCTTTTGTAATTTAATTGATTGACAATCCAGCAGCAGGAAAACTAGAAGGCGTCAGATTGAATATTATTGTTAAACCCATTACCAGAAATTAAGATTTTTTAGACTTGTCCAAGTTCAAAGATATTGCAGACGACAATTTTAAGTGAATGAAATGTAATGAAAATCAGTTTAAGTACGTCAAAGGATGAAATATTGTGTACAACAAATGAGACAAAAGGAGAAAATGCTGGGTATGACAATTTTTTTCTTTTGCCCTTATGATTTTCCCAGTTTTTTTCTATATACATCGCCATGTACTTCAAAACAATCTTGTTTAGAGGTTGTCAAAATACCTGCAGTTTTTGAGCAATATCAATTTTGGTGGAGGCTAGCTACTAACATTTCCTAGACAATAACAATGTCTGGATTACTTTACATTGTATATCATTGGTTGTCCCAAGTTGACCAAATATTAGACTGTTCCATATCCCTTTCCCAAACGACAAAACTTTAGGGTGATTCACTTCAAAAACTGCCACAAATGACAAAATGGAAGTAATTAAAGATCAAATTTGTGTAAAATATGACAAAGAAAATATTGAGACAAAAGGAGAAACTGCTGGTAATCAGCAGTTTCTTCTTTTGTTTCAATGTTTTCCCAAGCCTTTTCTATTAAGGACGTCAAAACCAGGCCCCAGTTTCTCGAAAAAACTTAAGTATGTTCTCATGCTCAAATCTGAGCATCGTGCTCAAGTCGCACGAAATCCACGTGAACTTCAATTGAATACCAATCAACGTTGATTGGTATTGAATAGAAGTTGAGCATGAACTCATGAGAATATACTTAAGTTTTTTCGAGAAACCGGGGCCAGATTTTGTTTGGGAAAGTGATATTCAAATGTATTTCAAGTGCAACCTTCTTGTTAAGTATTGCTTGCAGCATTGAATGACAGTTGGAGCAATATCAATTTTGTGGTGGGAGGAGAGCTTCTAAAATTTCCTAGACAAGAAAGATGTCTGGATTGTTTCACATTTGGACTATCATTGATTACTAGAAATATAATCTTGTTATTGTTGACACTACCAGCTAATTTGTTTCAGTAAGAGTATTCTAAAGACTGGAGAAGTTGCTGGGATCTAACATGAGACCTCTTCATAAGATGTCCAAAATGTTACCACTGCACTTTAAAATTCAGCTTATGTCATAAATCCAACTTTACTTACAATTATCAGAATGAAAAATTTCTTTGATAGAAAGGAAGACATTGAGAAAAGGAAAGAATTTTTCGCACTGGCAGACAGAATTTTGCTTCCTTTTCTAAATAATTCCCCTCCATTAACTCTAAGGTGCATTAAAATATGTCAACATTTGGGAAAGGGTTAGTACATGGAATAATGGAAAGACCTAGATACATTATTCATAGAGCTTTTACACAGACTCTAGCTAAATTTTCTGGAGTGAATCTATTAACCCCTTATTGCACTACCATCACAAGAAGGGCTTGGAAAAACATTATGGAAAATGAAGAAATTGTTTGTGACAAGCAGTTTCTTCATTTTCCACAATGTTTTTTCACCCTAAATGGAAAGATTTTAAACATTTCATCAACATGAAATTGTTGTCTGCAACACCTTTCAAAATTTGAACAGTGCAATTTTTTGCCATCTGGTAATGGGTTAACGCATTCCTGCACATTCACACTTGTTAACGCCCCTCAAGATAAGCAATTTCTTCATTTACCACAATGTTTTCTTCCAAGACAATTGTATAATTTAAAATTTTCATCAACTTGAAAATGTTGTCTACAGTATCTTTGAATTTAGACAAGTCTAGATTTTGCCTTCTGCTAATGGGTTAAAGATGTACATGCCATGCATAGCATGTAAGAAAGGATTAAATGTATTGAATTTAAAGTAGGAATAGCATGGACTGATTTAATGGATGAAATTCAGACAGAATTCTTGAAGTATCAAACCAGATCAGATCTTAATTTACCCTTTCCAAAAACACTGTATGGAAACTACTGTATGTATAGTTAGCTGGGTTTTCCGAAGTCAAAATAAAAATGGCGGACGGGATTTCTGTACAAGGTAGGAGTCATGTATTTTTGGTCACATACTATTGAATATGTTCTTTCATGCCACTTGACGGATATCAGCGTGAAGGCAATTGGTTGGAGAACCAATAAATATAGCCCCCTTTTTACGAATTTGCCTCGTTTGACTGTAATGTTTGAATGAACACAGTGTCGTGTTGACCTTGAAATCCGAAGCGATATATTTTGAAAAATCGGTCTGTATTTCCGAATTCCTAATGTTCCTGTCAACAACACAGGGCTAGATGGGTGGAGAAATTGATATTCTTACCTGAAATGTTTCGACAGATCGTCTGTGTAGTCTACATTTGTTGTAATTACACTTTGAAAATTCGCATGCTGTACAGCTGTGTGCAAACCGAAACTTACCCGGTGTACAGCTGGGTGAAACTGTTTTTCTGTATGTGTGGGTGCAATATCTAACCCGAAAACACTGTATGTTTGGGTTTTTCTGGATAAAATCAGATACATGATTCCGAAACTCTTTTTTGTTGAACTATCGAAATATATATTCCAAACTATCAAAACGATTTTCATTAAAGAGACATTTCACATATAATTTCTCATAAATTTCACCTTTTCTTTTATCTGAATGAACTGAATTTCTTATGAAAATTCTGAAAGGTTCAAACCAAAGTTTTGCGCTGTTTAAGAGACATATATTTAATCTTGAAATTAAACTCATTGATGGGTGCTGCAGTTAAAATGTAAATGAAATTTGTCCTTTTCGTCTCAACTTTAAAGGCGTTTCTTTTACTTATCAGCAACATTTTCAAACAACTGATAGCATTTTTTAAAAACGCATTAGCATAATCGACCTTGGCATCAAGACATACCTTTCTAAATGAACTAGCAATGTTATGTCTTTTTAGTGTGCTTCAGAAAACGTATGGAATCGATAATCTTACTTCAGTCTTTCTGTATATTTTTTTCCATTATCGTTTTCGTTCTGTAGCACACCCAAAGTGAATATTCACACCATCTTTTTATAACTGGTATCGGGCTATCCCATAAATGAAAATATACACATAATTATATAATAACTAAATCAAGTATATCATGCTTTTTTCAAAGGGTAATTACAACCAAAGTAAAATTACACAGACGAAATATTGAAACATATTCCTTAAGCTTAACTACGACATCAATTTCTGCACCCATCTAGTCGTGTGCTGTTTTCAGGAATATTAGGCATTCAGAAATACATTCCGTCTTTTAGCCTAACATTTTTTTTTAATTTTTCAAAATCATAAAATTATCGAAATGATATGTGGTACGTGTAATACTATTGTTATTTTTTTTATCATATTCCCCACGTATTTAGGGGGAAGCTAACGTTGTTCAAGGTCATACAACTTTTAATATTATGTAGTTGAGTCATATTTCGTTACATCCGGCGTAAGTGCCCCTTCCCCAGTTAGATTTAATTTGCGAACCAACCTTCTAAAATAGATATCATTTAATGAATAGATTAATGTAAAGTGCTATCTTTTTTCTTGTTTTGTTTTTGTTCACAATAGGTTTTGAATGTATCTATGTCAAGTTTACTTCCATGAGATAGTTTCCTTTTTTTCAACATTATGAATATATATATTTTACTCGAGCTACCATTAAACAACAGTTTTGATGCAACGAGTGTGCCAAATGGGTAGTGAATGAGTATTTGTTCCATCCGCAATCTACTTCAAATTGTAAAGAATGATAAGGTCGAACATAGTTTGACCACAAATATATGCCTTGACAGATTATATACAAAGTAAGTGTATGTATGTACCAGTAACTTCCCCACGCCCTTATTCGTATATATTTGAACCCCCATAATCGAAATCCTGGATCCGCCACTGGTATATTATGTTCAACAGCATTAATTCTATATTTCAATTTTGTATAAAAAAAACATTTACCGTTTTATGGCCACACATCGAAAGGTCGTAGTAGCCTGGAATCCCTTTGTATCGGTCTACTTATATAGCTGTGACCGAGGGTTGTTTCCTCGATCCGCTTCACATTGCCCACTGCAACTATTGGTTGGGGATGGACCAATTTGCCACAGTGGTACTGTTCAGTTTATCTCGCTTGGCAGTGGAGTTCGCATTAATAAAACACAAGTTCAATGTTCAATTTCATATCTTCTTTTATTTTGGTGGACACTAATTATTATTATTATTATTATTATCACAATATTATTACAGTAAGACAAGCACTGACAATTTTATATTCTGAAGTTCAATTTCTAAATTCACTGACTTAATTTCAACTACTGACTTATTAATGTATTCTTCTGATGAAAACTTAAAATGTTCATATCTTTTTATACTTAGATTTTAACAATCATAATTAGCCAATAGAATTCAAGATTACAAAGATAATATTTTAGCCAATGAAAATTAACATTTAAATATTGGAAATCTGATTGAGAACATAAGAACATGATTATCAATCTAGATCAGTATCAACAATATAGGATTATTATCACAATGGTATGTGTGAAAGGTTTGGCACTTTCTCACCATCAATCAAATATTCTTTATAATTACAGGAAGCAATCATTGTGGTAAAATTTTAAGCTTGAAGCCATTTGCTTCCAGACATGAGATTATATACAATGTTTTCATTACTGATAAACAATGGGTTTTAAGTTAATACCAAATTTAAGCTATTTCCTTTTCCAAACTAATTAAATAAACAATTTCAATTTTTACAATTTTATCAAATATTGCGACAAAAGGTGCAACACAAAATTTTCATTTTGGTTGCATGGTTACACTTTCCACCTTCTTGGAAAAAGATTGTCCTCAATCTCCATTATTAATAAAAGAAAATACAAATAACAATACATGATATCAATATTCAACAATTGACAGAAATACATTCACACAATTCTTTCATACTTACTGCGCAGTATTTTCACACACATTTACATTCATCATTTTACACACAATGTCAATTCAATTAAATTTTAACAAAATTTTAACAAAATGTCATGACATAATTTTAGAATGGTAAATTGGTATGCATATGAGGCAAAGCATTGACTTTCAAATTCTTATAAAATGACATATATCTGTAAGATAATTAGTACAATAAATATAAGAACATTGCAGTTGTATGAATATACAACAATATAATGCAACAATAAGAAAGTAAAATGCAATTACAATTTCAATGAATTGATATCCTCACATACATAGATTTGTCTTTCTTCCTTTGAAGAGATTTTTTGGCATTTTCTTCAGTATCTATCCATTTGAATTGTTTTCTGAAAAGCCAACTGATGAGATATTTTACTCACCAGTAATTATGTTACAATTTGGTAACTAATGCATTCGCAATTCGTCTTCTATATTCATGAATATACAGACTTTTGTTGTGGATAGAATGGTAATATAATTTAGACTGTAAAATAATCTACCACGATAATATTAATGCAGATGCAACTGGTCACCTTTGTGACTGTCTGTGAATAGATTGTCAATATACTTTAAACTTGTAAATAACCCATCACTATAATATAAATTCATAATATTCAATATATATATTTTCGTTGGTTTTTTTTTTGACTTTCGATTGTGTATAGACTTTCAATATAATGTATACTTTTTAATAGTCTACCACCTCAATATGAATATTTTCGCCCTTTGGCGTATAATTTGCTCTATGGCATTCATTTTCTTTGATAACTGATTTCAATATAGTTTTGAATAACATTATCAGCTATGCAAATTTCATAATTCATTTGTATTGTGCTTCTTTGAGCATATTTTGACAATATTTGTTTTTGTGCTCCCTTGAGCAATAATTATATTTATTTCTTTTCTTGCTTCTTTGAGCAATTGTTTATCAGCATTTTCAACAATTATTTTGCTATTTGTTCACCATTTATTGGGTAAAATATTTATTACTTACTTACTATTTTGTAAGTGAAATTCCATCATTTCTAACACATTCTTTCTTCATTTATATTGGAACAGATGATTAAATTTGGTTTGTAACAATAACTTGATTCACTGCAAAGACCTATGTTGTTCTTCTATCAGAGTATATTAGCAATTTCTTAATTTTGAAAGGTATTCATATTGATACTTTGTGCTACTGCATATTTATACTATTTTGTTACCGTTCGATTTGAAAATTTTACCCTGTTGCTGAATTTTGGTTCTGATCCTGTACATCAATTGCCTTACATATTTAATTGGGGCTTGATTGAACGGTAACCATACTGGCTCACGAGAATTTGTCAAGAAGACCTTGAAATATGTAGTTTCAAGAGGGTCATTCATGTTATTTGTGAACACAGCTCTAACCATTTTGGCTTCTACAGGAGTACCATCATCACATAGGGCTGTTGTGTTGTGGTACAAGTTGTGGTCAATGTTTTGCAAAGAGTCAAAAAGTGTGTTTAAATATGGCTGCATTTCTTTCTTTCTTTCTGATATACGGAAAGGAACTGAAGACAGTGCTGTCCATCTTCCAGTTGGATTGTGATGATATAACCTTTGATTGGAAAGATCATAAGTTTCCAAGTATCCTACAGTATGTCTTGGTGGTGGGTTGAGATTGAGTTCTCCTGTCACTGGCATATCTTCAAAGAACCTATTCTTTTTCAACAATGGCCGTTTGCGTCTTCTACCAGCCATTGTTTTGTGAACATGGTATTCACGAATGAAAACATCTGGTATTGTGCTTGCATATTCCCAAGTGCTCTGCTTTTTACTGTCTTTCCATTTAATCCTATAGTACAGTGTGTTGTTGCTTCTTTTGGATTGAATAATTTTGTCAATCTCATCTATTTGAAATTTTTGTTGTGGAGGTGCTGATGGTTGGGAATTTCGAGTTGTATTTTGTTCAGTGGGTGTGTCATGTGAAGTTGAAGCTTCATCATGGTGTGTTTGTTTGTCATTTGTCTCTGTGTCAACTTGATCATTTTCTTGATCATTTTGTGGTTGTTGCTGAGGTTTTGTTTTCTTGACCTTAGCTTTGTGCTTGGGATTTTTGGGACCTTTACCTCTATTTTGTGCAGTCTGTTTGGTTCTATTTTGTGGAGGCTGTTGGTCATTTTGTTGATTTGTCTGTGTGTTTTGCGTGGGTGCAGGCTGGTCATTTTGTGAAGGTGCAGGTTGACCGTCATTGTCTGGGATGTGCTCTGCGTTAAGGGGTTGCGTCAAGTGCTCATACCCAGGTGGTATGTTTGTTGGTCTGTCATTGGGATCATAGTAGGGTTTTAACCTGGTTGCATTGACAAGAACTTTGACCTCTTTGTTGTCACCACATCTTCTTAATTTGTAAGTGTTGTGGGGTCCTAAATAGACAATGTAGTATGGTCCTACCCATTTTCTGTGCAGTTTGGGGGCCATTCCTACAGGGACTTTTGTGCAGTACAACCACACACGGTCTGCTGGTCTATAGTCTGGGTTTTGTGTCCGTTTGTCATATTGTTCTTTGTATTTGTCTTGGGCATTTTGGATATTCTCAGCAGCTATCTTTCTTGCCATTTCAAGGTTTTGAAGGACATTAGAAAGATGAGTTCTAAAGTTAGCAGATAGAGTAGATTTAGGTGTCAGAGAAGTGTCGATCGGCAGTCTCATTTCACGTCCGAAGAGTAAGAAGAAAGGAGAGTGCAGAGTGGACTGAGTTGCAGGGGTCATGCGATAAGCCATCATGATAGAAGGAAGAAGTTCTGGCCAATCATCCTGCTGTCCTTTACAGTAGAGACGCAAAGATTGAAGAATAACACTGTTCATACGTTCCACAGCGCCATTCAGTAACGGACGATATGAACTCGTATAGAACCGTGTTATTTGAAACAGTTCACAAAGAGCTTTAACTAGCTGCGAGAGGAAATTTTGACCTCTGTCAGATACAAGTACATTAGGTGCACCGTATCTGCAGATTATCTCTTTGAACAGGACAGCTGCTACTTCTGTAGCTTCTTGGGTGCGAAGCGGGAAAGCTTCACACCATTTGGAGTAGCTGTCTACAACAAGCAGGACATATTTGTATTTGTCCTTGGTTGTTGGTAGTCCTCCGAGAATGTCAATGTGCCATCTTTGAAATACATCAACGACTGGCAGTGGTTGAAGTGGTGGTGGTTTACCATGCACATTGCGTTTAACTCTCTGACACTGGTCACATGATTGAACATATGCTTCGCAATCTCGAAACATGGATGGCCAGTAATATTTTTGTCTTAGAGCTGCGTAGGTACGCTCAAAGCCTTGGTGCATGCCACCAGCTAGACTGTCATGATATGATTTTAAAACATCATCACGCAGTATAGAGGGAACACATATTTGGGTGATAATTTTCTGTTCTTTGGGGATGCCTTTTGTGCGTGGTGTGTAAATGTGTAAGAGTACTCCATTTTCGGACAACTCGTATTGCTCTGCTTCTGCAACGACTAATTTTGATTGTTTAGGGTCATCTGGCAATTCCCTTTGTAATTTGTATTTTATTATGTCTTTGTAAAATTCATCATCTCGTTGCAGAAATATTAAGTCCATGTCAGGTTTCACAGGAATGTTTGCATTGTCATCATTGTTTTCATTTATATTGTTTTGATTGTCGTCAGTGTTGTCATTATTTTGTGTCAGTGCTGTCTCAGTGCTGGTGGTGGCTGGAGCAACAGATGGGCAGTGATCTTGTTCGTGACGATATACTAAAGTCACAGCTGTCAGTTGCTTAGACCTGTTGTCTGAGATCTGACAGACTGGTACAGTGTGATCACTGGTACCTATATCACTTTTCTCACTGTCTATCTGGGGATAGACGCGTCGTGAGAGACCATCTGCATTACCATTAGCACTAGATGCCTTATGGACAATCTTGAAATTGTAACCTTGTAAGGTTAGGGCCCATCTTCCGAGACGTCCTTGACAATTCTTAATGTGCTTTAACCACTTTACAGAAACGTTGTCTGTATACACTGTAAAGAAGTTATTAGCAAGGTAGGGTCTAAAGTGATTAACCGCCTCTACCAGTGCTAATCCCTCCTTATCTGTAATATGCCATTTTATTTCATGGCCATGCAAAGTTCTTCCTCCATAAGCAATAGGATGCTCTAAGCCTTTTTCATCACATTGTGACAAAACATAGCCCATCGAATGATCAGAACTATCTGTTGCCAAGATAAAAGGACGATCAAAGTCTGGGAAGGCTAGTATGGGGGGAGAAGCTAATGCTTTTTTCAAAGTTTGAAAAGCGTCTTCACATTCTGGTGTCCACTTGAATTTAGTGTCTTTCTTTAGTAGTGCATTTAGAGGATTTGCTATTTTTGCATAGGATTTGATAAATTTCCTATAGTATGAGGTCATGCCGAGAAATGACTTTACTTGTTTGGCCGTTTTGGGCTGTGGGTATTCATCAATAGCTTTGGTTTTGGCGGGGTTGACCTTGATGCCTTGTTTAGATATGATATGGCCCAAATATTCAATCTCTTTGGTGGCGAATTTGCATTTGGAAGGTTGAAGGGTCAGGTTAGCTGCTCTCAAATTTGCGAAGACCTGAGACAAATGATCAAGATGATCATCAAAGTTTCTGCTAAAAACCAATATGTCATCAATATAGACAAGAGCAACTTTCCAATTCAGATTTTTAAGGACTTTACTCATCAGATTTTGGAAGGTGATTGGCGAGTTCATGAGACCAAATGGAAGCCTTGACCAAGAGTATACAGACTGATGAGTAACAAATGCAGCTTTATGAGCAGTTTCAGGGTCTAGTGGCACTTGCCAAAAGCCGGATTTTAAGTCGAGAACTGAGAAGACTTCTGCCTTTGCATCGGCAATTGTATCAAAAACATCTGCAATATGGGGTATTGGGAAGGACATAGGTTCAGTAACTTTATTCAGTTCTCTGTAATCAACTGCAAATCGCCATTCGCCTGATTTCTTTTTAACAAGTACAACGGGACTGTTCCAGGGCGAGTCAGATTCAGTGATAAAGCCATTCTCTAGCATTTCCTTAACCTGACGCTCAGTTTCCCGACGCATTTCAGGGTTTTGCCTGTAAGGTGCTTTCTTAATAGGTTTAGCATTGCCTGTTTCAATTCTGTGCGAAAATAAGTTTGTGAGTCCTAATTCTGAAAAATCTTTTGCGAATGTCTGTCTGTTTTTGCCTATGAATATGAGTAAGTTTCTTTTCTGGGTACTGGTGAGATCAGAGTCACTTAGGTTAATTCCAAGATCCTCAGCCATTGTGATAAAGTCATCATCAGATAGCGAGTTAGCATCCATAGAGTTTATAGTTTCAGAGTTTTCATGCAGAATGTTATCAAGATCAGAGATCTGGGTTATGTCAGATTGGTTAGCTTCAGTTATTACAGAGACTCTAGTTTTAGGTTTTAGAAAGATAGGTAGAGCAGTAGGGTTCATGACACGGTAATGTACTGTACCATCCACAACTCTAGCAAGACATTTGCCTCCAACTAGCTCTTCCTTGACAAGAGATTGTGGCGGTTCACATAGCACTACATCACCATCCATAAACTTGTTAGTTGTTAGAGAAAGAATGTACTCAGAGTGAGGAGGTATTACATGAGAGGTGAAAGTTTTACCAAAGTCAGTTTTAGAGTTTTCTTGAGAGATTAGAGAGATGTGAATAGGATCAGAGTGAGGTTTAGACAGAGAGATAGTATTAGTCCTGAAGTTGAGCTGCAGTCCTTCTTTTGTCATGAAATCACGACCTAAGATGACTGGTTCATGCAAGTTAGTAAAGACATGAAAGGTGTGCTCGAAAGGATAGCCGTCAAGAAGAAAAGATAGAGTGACAGTTCCTAGTACAGGATGGATCTCACCACATACACCAGACACATGGGTTATTTTAGCACTTTCATATTGTGGTGTTTTGCTGAGTTTTTCTATGATGCGTTTGCTTATGCATGAGATTGTTGCTCCAGAGTCAAAGAGGGTGGAGACTTGTTTTGACTCTAATTGAATATATGCTCTGCAACTTTTGTCCATTTGTGTGACCAATGACACTGAAGGTTTAATGTTAGGTGTTTGACCATTTTTGGCACAATTTTGCTTGGAACATTGCCAGGAAGCCATTGCTAATTAATGTAAATTTGATGTAAATGATAACAAGTGTAAAATGTAAAAAGATAGATTTTGTTTGGTAAGTGAATAACAACAATTAGCTTTAACTAGGGAAAATGTGTGTTGCAATTAACTGAGTTTTGTTTGATTAAATTAAGTTGTCAAAATTTGGATCGAAGATGGTAATGGGGAAAAATAGCTATAATGCTCTGTAGAAAAGAATAACAAGGAAATAAATATAACAACTGTTCCAATAAAAACAAAGAAACAATGTAGCACTAAAATGTTGAAAATTCACTTACCCTAGTTCAGGTCATCAAACAGCACAATAAAATTCATGTAATAGATATGATGATTAAAAGTTCAAGATTTAATTCACAGAAATGTCATCTTCCACGATCAAAGTTGGTTCTTGGTTTTGGTTTGGTATTGGTTTGGTCTGCTTCTGGTTACGGTATTGGTTGGCTCCTGGGTAATGGTTTTGGCTCACAACGGTTTTTTCGGTTTAGTCTGGATGGTTTTGGTTCACTTCGAGAGGTTCGGGTTGGTTCCAGTAGGTTTTAGGTTTGTCTAATCTGGCACATGTAAATGGTACCAAGAATGTTATGTTTGGTTTATGTTTGGTTTTTCTACTATATGAAAACTTTATTTTCTCCTTCAATGGTCACTCTGGTTCAAACAATGTTTCTGGTCACAATTTCTTATTGATTTTTATGTTCAGTCTGATATTTTAATAACAGGCAGCTTCCTTTATAACTTACTTGATTATTTATGTGTCACTGTTGTCCTTTTCAATATATCCGTTTTTCACTTCATTATGCACTTTATATTTTAACAAATTTTCACAATGTTCCGAGTCAATTACACCGGATTCTGACACCACAAAAAGCTGTGACCGAGGGTTGTTTCCTCGATCCGCTTCACATTGCCCACTGCAACTATTGGTTGGGGATGGACCAATTTGCCACAGTGGTACTGTTCAGTTTATCTCGCTTGGCAGTGGAGTTCGCATTAATAAAACACAAGTTCAATGTTCAATTTCATATCTTCTTTTATTTTGGTGGACACTAATTATTATTATTATTATTATCACAATATTATTACAGTAAGACAAGCACTGACAATTTTATATTCTGAAGTTCAATTTCTAAATTCACTGACTTAATTTCAACTACTGACTTATTAATGTATTCTTCTGATGAAAACTTAAAATGTTCATATCTTTTTATACTTAGATTTTAACAATCATAATTAGCCAATAGAATTCAAGATTACAAAGATAATATTTTAGCCAATGAAAATTAACATTTAAATATTGGAAATCTGATTGAGAACATAAGAACATGATTATCAATCTAGATCAGTATCAACAATATAGGATTATTATCACAATGGTATGTGTGAAAGGTTTGGCACTTTCTCACCATCAATCAAATATTCTTTATAATTACAGGAAGCAATCATTGTGGTAAAATTTTAAGCTTGAAGCCATTTGCTTCCAGACATGAGATTATATACAATGTTTTCATTACTGATAAACAATGGGTTTTAAGTTAATACCAAATTTAAGCTATTTCCTTTTCCAAACTAATTAAATAAACAATTTCAATTTTTACAATTTTATCAAATATTGCGACAAAAGGTGCAACACAAAATTTTCATTTTGGTTGCATGGTTACACTTTAACAAATGACAGCCATGAAAATAAATAATTTTCCCTATTCATATCATGTCTTTTTGTAACATAACATTTTTACTTCTGTTATATCAAAAAATCATTGTCAAAATCCCAGTTCTATAGTACAAATATGTCAACAATCAACAGCCATATCAAATTTGGTGAATAATGGCGCCATCCCATTATATCAGTGCATTGTGATTGAATGTTGAAAAAGTTACAATAATGACTGACAAACAGCATCAAAAAGTATTTTATTTGAATCCGCAGTTTCCTTTTGACATATAGGTGTACACATTTTTGGAAAATAACAAAGTTTCAATATTTTCTATCACTTTTAACAATGGCTACCTGTTCAATTTAACCAAGTTTTAAAATGTTTGAATAATTATTACCTGATGAACAGATATATAATAAAATCGGTACTGGAAAGATGCAGTGACCTAGTTGTTAATGTAAATAGTCTGAAGGTGGCACTACGATCTTTGTATCACGAAATTTGCAAATAGACCGATACAGTGGATAGACCGATACAATGGAGTGGTAGTTACTGCGTATGTCAGTCGGAAAATATAGGCCTACATAATTTCTGTCTGCGGACAATGACATAGTTAATTGTGTCTTATGAATCAAGCCAATATCATTCCTTTTCAATTTCTAGTAAATGTTATGCAAAAGTCTCTGACTAAAATGGTCAAGTCGGACCCTTTGAAAAAAAAGCATGATATACTTGATTTAGTTATTATATAATTATGTGTATATTTTCATTTGTGGGATAGTCTGATACCAGTTATAAAAAGATGGTGTGAATATTCACTTTGGGTGTGCCATACAACGAAAACGATAATGGAAAAAAATATACAGAAAGACTGAAGTAAGATTATCGATTAAATACGTTTTCTGAAGCACACTGAAAAGACATAACATTGCTAGTTCATTTTGAAAGGTATGTCTTGATGCCAAGGTCGATCATTCTAAGGCGTTTTTAAAAAATGCTATCAGTTGTTTGAAAATGTTGCTGATAAGTAAAGGGAACGCCTTTAAAGTTGAGACGAAAAGGACAAATTTCATTTACGATTAATATGTTGCAAATCTTGTGAATTATGCAGTTATTGTATTAATATACAAGATTTGGAACATCTTAATGAATATAGTAAAATCAGGTATCAAACTAAAGCTTTCAAAATGTAGATTTCATATTTTTTATTATCTTTCATGCATTTTTGCAATTTATTGAATTATTTCACTTTTCATTATTTTGATTTCAGAACATTTTAGTCTATAAATGCTGATTAACTATTATCATAATTCCTTTCCATATCAAACATATTACATCAATATCCTTCTCAAGTCAAAGCTGTCTTTATCAACAAATCCAAAGAAGCCATTGTCACTGTTATTAGCCTTTTGTATTATCTTTTCTTAGTCTTAACCATGATTAGAGAATTTGTTGTCACCCAATGATTGGTTGCTATGCTGTTTTGGTATCAAAATCTAGTCTTGTGGTCAGTTAGGAAAAATACTTCGTTGTAATAAGACTTTGTGTCAAGAAAATTGAACTTAAAACTTTGTGATATTTCTATGTGAAATTTGGACAATTTCTCTGTGAAATTTGGACATTTCGTTTCTTTTTATTTTGGACACTTTTATTTAACTTTGTGGACATTCATTTGTTGAACTTTTATTCACCGTTATTAAAATTACAAATTCAACAACGGCTTGTGTCCATATCTACAACCATATCAACATGACAGGCTGCTGCTACAGTCAACCCTGTGTTGTTGCGAGTGGAACCCAAAATCCACTTTGTAATAATTTGGTGGAGATATCCGCGGTACGAACCCCCTGGTACCATCACAACAGACGTCCAGTGCGAGTGCTACAACAAATGCAGAGCTATTCCCCATATCTCTGTAACAATGGTGGAGAATTTCAGAGACTGTGTCAGCGCCCTATTATGTGCAACAGATGTGGTGATACTTTCCTGGATGAACACTTGTGTCCAGCCCGTACACGAAAGTGCTATGTGTGTCGCCGGTATGGACATTATGCCTCTATGTGTAGGACCAAACAGCCACAACCAAGTAAGACAGATATTTCAACTCCAATTCAAACAGAGAACAATAACTCATGCGAAACCGAAAACAAATCTGTGAATACTGTAGAACCGCTCCATAACAAAGAGTGTGAGTTCCTAGAAGGAAAAATCAGTAACCTTGCTAAAGAAGTGAGTGATCTTCAGGAGCAAACCTGCAAACAATCGTCAGTAATTACACAACTCAGTGAACAATGTGATAGACTATCCGAAGAGAAGGATGAACTTCTTCAAACCTGTGAAAAACTTACAGAAAAATTGAACTGTGCAACCAGAACTTGTGAAGACCAAGAAAGGACAATTGCGAAACTTAATCAAGAACTTGTTCTACTTTATAAATATTCAGTAAATTTAGATAATTGCAGACATAAAAATCTTATTGGATTGGTTCGGGTCATTAGGGAGTCTCGGACAATACTTGCAAGATGCAACAGTAATTCAAATAACCGAAAATGTCACCGCTGTCATTCAGCAGTACACTCACAACATGAACCATGTCCTGCAAAGGGATGGCAATGTTTTGTATGTCAGCGTGCAAATCATTTCACTTTTGCATGTAATGGTGGCCTGAACCAAGGATACCTAGACCCTGACAAAGAGACAGAGCTGCTAATTCTGAAAATGGAAAACAAAACCGGATTGAAGTCTCTGCAAAAACAAATCCAGTCTAAAAATTCTCAAACTTAAAATCAGCTTCAGAGTCTGAATCAAAAGAACTGTGAAAGGATTAATATGTTGCAAATCTTGTGAATTATGCAGTTATTGTATTAATATACAAGATTTGGAACATCTTAATGAATATAGTAAAATCAGGTATCAAACTAAAGCTTTCAAAATGTAGATTTCATATTTTTTATTATCTTTCATGCATTTTTGCAATTTATTGAATTATTTCACTTTTCATTATTTTGATTTCAGAACATTTTAGTCTATAAATGCTGATTAACTATTATCATAATTCCTTTCCATATCAAACATATTACATCAATATCCTTCTCAAGTCAAAGCTGTCTTTATCAACAAATCCAAAGAAGCCATTGTCACTGTTATTAGCCTTTTGTATTATCTTTTCTTTGTCTTAACCATGATTAGAGAATTTGTTGTCACCCAATGATTGGTTGCTATGCTGTTTTGGTATCAAAATCTAGTCTTGTGGTCAGTTAGGAAAAATACTTCGTTGTAATAAGACTTTGTGTCAAGAAAATTGAACTTAAAACTTTGTGATATTTCTATGTGAAATTTGGACAATTTCTCTGTGAAATTTGGACATTTCGTTTCTTTTTATTTTGGACACTTTTATTTAACTTTGTGGACATTCATTTGTTGAACTTTTATTCACCGTTATTAAAATTACAAATTCAACAACGGCTTGTGTCCATATCTACAACCATATCAACATGACAGGCTGCTGCTACAGTCAACCCTGTGTTGTTGCGAGTGGAACCCAAAATCCACTTTGTAATACATTTTAACTGCGGCATCCATCAATGAGTTTAATTTCAAGATTAAATATATGTCTCTTAAACGGCGCAAAACTTTGGTTTGAACTTTTCAGAATTTTCATAAGAAATTCAGTTCATTCAGATAAAAGAAAAGGTGAAATTTATGAGAAATTATATGTGAAATGTCTCTTTAATGAAAATCGTTTTGATAGTTTGGGATATATATTTCAATAGTTCAACACAAAAGAGTTTCGGAATCATGTATCTGATTTTATCCAGAAAAACCCAAACATACAGTGTTTTGGAGTTAGATGTTGCACCCATACATACAGAAAAACAGTTTCACCAAGCTGTACACCGGGTTAGTTTCGGTTTGCACACAGCTGTACAGCATGCGAATTTTCAAAGTGTAATTATAACAAATGTAGACTACACAGACGATCTGTCGAAACATTTCAGGTAAGAATATCAATTTCTCCACCCATCTAGCCCTGTGTTGTTGACAGGAACATTAGGAATTGGGAAATACAGACCGATTTTTCAAAATATATCGCTTCGGATTTCAAGGTCAACACGACACTGTGTTCATTCCAACATTACAGTCAAACGAGGCAAATTCGTAAAAAGGGGGCTATATTTATTGGTTCTCTAACCAATTGCCTCCACGCTGATATCCGTCAAGTGGCATGAAAGAACATATTCAATAGTATGTGACCAAACATACATGACACATACCTTGTACAGAAATCCCGTCCGCCATTTTTATTTTGACTTCGGAAAACCCAGCTAACTATACATACAGTAGTTTCCATACAGTGAAAAATGTACAAATTTTTATACCAATTTGAAAAGAGTTCCAGAAGACAAAATATTAGATGTCAAAAGCAGAAGATGTCCATTTCATAGAACAGAAAATATTGAGGGAAATGTAAAAATGCTGAACATCAGAATTTTCTTCTTTTGCCTCAATGTTTTCACAAACCTTTTCTATTATAGGGACATCAATACCAAGTCTCCTCTGGAAAGGGTTACTTAACTCTTTCATTAACAGGGCCTGTTTCGACAACTTCAATAAAGAGGGCTTGGGAAAACACTGAGGCAAAAGAAGAAACTGCTGATAACTAGCAGTTTCTCCTTTTGCCTCAATATTTTCTTGGCTATATCATATTACACACAGTTTAAATTTTTATCAATGCCCATTTTATCGTCTGCAACTGCTTTCAAATTGGACCATCGTAAAATTTTGCTGTTTGGAAAAGGGTTAATGGACTTCAATATATTTAAATACAGCAACAAAGTTCAATTGCTGCAAATTCCATCATTCCCGGTATATTGTTTTTTAAAATTTTGTTCTGGTTTGTTGAATTTTGTGATATAAAAATAAAGTACACTATCTCTGTATAACTAGAACTGTCGCAAAGCGGACAATACCCCCAACTAGGGCCTTGTCACTGAAAAAGTGCTATCGGTCATAAGGTTCTTGACTTAGAGCATGGAAACGGATTTTAAACAAAGTCCAACTGTGACCTTGACCTTTGACCTTGGTGACCCCAAAACAATAGGGCACCTCCTTGGGCCCCATGGGCAACAACTGTGTAAAGTTTCTTGATCCTAGGTCAAACGGTTCTCGAGTTAGAACACAGAAACCAAATTGTAAATTTTGACTATTCCCCCCCCCCCCCCAACTGCATTAACAAGAGCCGTCAGAGACGGACAATGCTCCCCGAATAAGGCATTGTCACAATAAATATATGCCATGCAGAGCTAATATAAAGCTAACAAATGTTAAACCCCCTTTTTCCATGACATATTTTGTATACGCAAATTTTAAATAGTTTATTGTCAAGGGCATCTCATTTGCTACTCAAATATGAAATTTCATCTAATTCTGACCATTAGACTAGGAGAAATTAGAGAAAAACTGTATTTAACCTTAAGTCCCCTTTTCCCATGACGAGGCCTCAAATCAAAACAAGAGGCCCAGGAGGGCCTGAATCGCTCCACTGGTTAAAGTGGAAGAATTATCCCATGATTTCTTGTAAGCCTTACACAGCGGCAGCCAAATCTTGATATTTGTAAATGAATTTTGAAGAGAGACTCAAAGAACATTCTTGCAAAGTCTGGTTCAAATTGGCCTTATGGTTGATTTTTATAAAGAATTTTCTTATGATTTCACTAAGTCTGATAAGCCCCTTTCTCCCTGCCACGGCCACATTTTTTTGACAAATATAAAAATTTGTGAACAAATTTTAAAAAGAACGACTAAAGGCACATTCCTGCAAAGTTTGGTTCAATTGGGCATACTGGTTGATTTTTTAAGAATTTTCTAATGATTTCTTTAAGTCTGATAAGCCCCTTCCTCCCTGCCACGGCAACATTTTTTGACAAATGTCAAAAATTGTGAATAAATTTTGAAAAGAGAGACTCAAAGAACATTCCTGCCAGGTTTAGTTCAAATTGGCCCAATGGTTGATTTTTAAAGAATTTTCTTATGATTTCTTTAAGTCTGATAAGCCCCTTTCTCCCTGCCACGGCCACATTTTTTGACAATTGTAAAAATTTGTGAACAAATTTTGAAAAGAATGACTCAAGGCACATTCCTGAAAGGTTTGGCTCAAATTGGCCCAATGGTTGATTTTTAAAGAATTTTCTTATGATTTCTTTAAGTCTGATAAGCCCCTTTCTCCCCGCCACGGCCACATTTTTTGACAAATGTAAAAATTTGTGAACAAATTTTGAAAGGAATGACTCAAGGCACATTCCTGCCAGGTTTGGTTCAAATTGGCCCACTGGCTGATTTTTAAAGAATTTTCTTATGATTTCTTTAAGTCTGATAAGCCCCTTTCTCCCTGCCACGGCCACATTCTTTGACAAATGTAAAAATTTGTGAAGAAATTTTGAAAAGAATGACTCAAGGCACATTCCTGCTAGGTTTGGTTCAAATTGGCCCAATGGTTGATTTTTAAAGAATTTTCTTATGATTTCTCTATGTCTGATAAGCCCCTTTCTCCCTGCCACGCCCACATTTTTTGACAAATCAAAAATTCGCGAACAAATTTTGAAAAGGGTCACCCAAGGAACATTCCTGCCAAGTTTGGTCAAAATTGGCCCACTGGTATAAGAGGAGAAGATGTTTAAAGAAAAAGTTAACGGACGGACGCACGCACGCACGACGGACACAACGCCATGACAATAGCCCGCTGGCCTTCGGCCAGTGGAGCTAAAAACGGGAAAAGTACATCGGCATTTAGTCATAGGGAGTTCACATGGTAAGTTTCATTTGATTTGGCCCAAGGGTTATGGAGAAATCGCTTCGGACGGACGGACGGACGGACGGAATGACGGACGGACGGACGGACAGACGAAGCGGCGACTATATGCTCTCCCTTCGGGGAGCATAAAAAGTTCAAAGTGGCATAACTCTGAAACTGATGACTGGATCAAGATGAAAATTGCAGGTGCACAACTTCATATGATAGGAAACATCCTGATAAAACTTCAGAAAAATTGGTCAAAAACTGTGGGAGGAGAAGAGGACACAAGATTATGTCCACGGACGGACGGACGGACAACCTGATTCCAGTATACCCCCCCATAACTTTGTTGTGGGGGGTATAATAACTTTGTTGTGGGGGGTATAATATACTGAGCAAAAAAAGTTTAGCACGTTTTTTAACACATTATTTTTTCAGTTTATGATAATTAAATGAACATTGCTTTGTGCTGTTCAGTTGTCCCGATCGACATCCACTACGCATACAGTGCATGTGTAGAGTGAACATTCAGTGTATTGGACAAAGTCCAGATAAGCAAAAGTCACGTTCGGCACGTGTGTAGTGACATCTATAATGTCTAGCTTGTCCAAAAACATGCGATTGTACAGATCTGTCAGCAGGATCAATTTAACTGTTACAAATTCTTTGAAATTGATTATGGGAAGGCGAAAAATGATGACGTAAGTTCGACGTCAGAGAGCTCTTTGCATGCTCCAAACATGTATGTCTGTTAGAGATGTCGCTTTGCATTTCAATTGTCACCAATTGACAATTACGCGCCTATGGCACTTGGTTAATGCAACTTTAGCCACCAACGACCGACCTAAATATTGTAGACCGTGTAAAACGACGTTCAGGATCGTTTCACAGCGACGTCTTGACGACGTTTCGAATTCCTGTCTAGTAAGAATTTAGTGCTACTCCTCCAGGACGTCACAAGGTATACCGTTAGTGACCAGACTGTCCGGAACGGGCTCCACACAACTTTCATCAGGGTCCTGCGATCTTACGCCAATGACGTTAAGCATCGACAGGCAAGGCGTCAGTGGGTATTGACACATCGATATTGATTCAGGAGACATTGGACTGATGTCCGGACGAATTTCATTTTACGTGTCATTAACTGACGGCAGGATTTGTGATTGGAGAAGGTGCGTAAGGCTTGATACCAATAACGTCATCATTGAGACCGTTACGTCGAGTACAGCGTCATTTTTAGGCAGGAATAGATGAAAACAGTTAAACAGACCTCATTTCAGTTAATGGCAACCAAACGGTGCAAGGGCACTGCAATGAAATTATCCAACCTGTCACAGGACCATCTTACAATGACACAACGTTATGATATTTCAATAAGATAATCACCACCCACTTACTCCAAGGAACATACAGAATGATCTACGCCTGAACTGCTTAATCGCCAGCAAAAGAACACACAAAGAACGTTGTTGGACGTCTGGCTAGAGAAAGTAATGACGTCTGTAACGTCAATGGCATTGAGCGTCATCTGCAGTATGAATGGGCAAAATTCCTTTCTATGTGGTCAGGAAGCTTCTCTGCAACATGGGAAGACATTGAATGGCGGTCCTAGCTGCTTATGCTGGACATTCGCTTTATTGAAATTTGCTTGACTTTCGATATCTGACCCCTGTGCACTTTAACGTAAGATACCTAACTAACGCTTAAGAATTTTGAAACAAAATTTTCAGGAAGCGCCAGAAAATTGAATTTTCAAACACATTAGAGTTTTGTTTTTATGGATTTTGGAATAGTTTTTGACTAGGAAAGGACATTTTTCAAGTGTGCTAAACTTTTTGTGCACAGTATAATTGCTACACAACCCAACTGCTGGTAACTTTGAGCAGTTTCTTGGCTCAAACAAGTATTGCATGTATCAGCCAATGTTAATGAAATATTACAAGTATTACAACAATTCCCTATAGAGTACAAAATGTCCTAAACATGGATTGATGGTATTTTGTCCTCCCACAATTGAATCTCGATACATAAACATGAAATAGAATAATATTGATGTAATTTTGAGACTACTATACTGGCCAGTAGTCTAAAGCCTGAGGCTAGTAAAATCTGATTTGGGCTCTACATCTATGTCATTAGATTACTAGTTTGTTTGGCTAGATAAATTTTTTTATGATCAACCATGGTGGGTGACAAATGGCTGAAATAATGTTACCTGCAGCTTGGAATCGAACCCAGGACCTCATGAGTGAGAGTTTGATGCACTACCAACTGCGCTAAGGCCGTAGCCAATTGCGCATAAGAACCAATGAACAAGTCAAACAATCTTGATCCCTCATATGCTAAACAAGAGCTTCGCAGAGCGGCGCAAATACGCCCGAGAGGGACTTGTCAGTAAAATTGGCCATTTTTTCGATTCAAGGGCAGATAATTCAAACATGAACAGTTATCAAAATTTTATTTGAACGACGAGACACCATAGAGATTCATTGTGGCTAGTTTGATTAAATTTCTGTTGAAACTGTAGGAGTTGCGCACAGGAGAAAATGGACATTTTTGAGAACATGGGCATTTTTTCTTAAATTCAAGGGCAGATAATTCAAGAACGAAAAGAGTTATCTAAATTCTGTAAGCGATGTGCACAACTAGACACCACGGAGATTCATTGTAGCAAGTTTGATCAATTTCTGATCAAAACTGTAGGAGTTGCGCACACAAGAAAATGGGCATTTTTTAATTCAAGGGCAGATAATTCAAGAACGAAAAGAGTTAATTGAATTCCGTAAGCGGTGTGCACAACTAGACACCATGGAGATTCATTGTAGCAAGTTTGATCAATTTCTGATCAAAACTGTAGGAGTTGCGCACACAAGAAAATGGGCATATTTTAATTCAAGGGCAGATAATTCAAGAACGAAAAGAGTTAATTGAATCCCGTAAGCGGTGTGCATAACTAGACACCATTGAGATTCATTGTGGCAAGTTTGATCGAATTCCGATCAAAACTGTAGGAGGAGTTGCGCACGCAAGAAATTGCTAACGGACGGACGGACAGACGGACGAGCGGGGCCAAAACATAATATGACCCTTCGGGCCTATAATAATATAATATCAACTGCTTCAGGACTCAATCATATTGATCACAACAAAGGTATATACTTAACCCTTTCCCAAACAAGACAGGGTTTTGACATCTGATAGAAAAGGCTAGGGAAAACATTGAAACAAAAGAAGAAACTGCTGATTACCAGCAGTTTCTCCTTTTGTCTCAATATTTCTGGGCTATATTGTATCCAAATCCCTTCCTATGTCACATCATTTTGTTGTCTACAGCAGCTGTTAAAGCAAACCTCCCTAAAATGTCGCCATCTGGTAATGGGTTAAGTAGTCAAGTGACGACCGGCTTTTGACGTCCCTAGTAGATATGGCTTGGGAAAATATCAAGACAAAAGAAGAAACTGCTGATAACCAGCAGTTTCTCCTTTTGCCTTAATATTTTTAGGGTTGTAACATTAACATTTTGGCCTTTTATGATCTGATCATTTATATTATTGTCTGTAGCAGCTTAAAACTGATTTGTCCTAAAATTTGGCCATGTGGTAATGGGTTAAGAAATCAAGAGACAAGACAAACATGGCCACAATTTTTATTGAATCTTAAGTTGACAAGATCGAGTCCATCAAAGTATATCTCAGGCATGTTTTCCTAGATATCAAAATTTATGACCAAAATAATTGGATCACATAGTCTAGTTTTACAATCCTGAAATATCAACTTCTAACCTTCACATGCCTACTATAGGAACCACATGCAGCAATTAAACTTTACGTGAATGATGTATCTATGACATAAGTGCTCATCTGAGAGAGCATTTATATTTTGAAAAGGAACATCCGTGATAGAAAAGGTTTGTAACAACAATAAAGCATAAGAAGAAAATACCTTTTGCTTCCATATTTTCTATGCCGTAACAAACACAAATCCTGTCTTTACTAGCATCAAATTTGTTTTCTTCAGCAGCATTTGAATTTGACCACCATTAAGTTTGGCTGTTTGGAAAAGGGGTAATGCACACATGGCTAGCTTATCTTCCTGTTATACCACTAAACTATACGTCTTTGAATGAACTATCATTGACCAAAATCAGAAATTGCTGACAAAAATCTTTCAAAATTTCCAAATCTTTTCCAAAGTCTGTCAAGCCACAAAAAATGAAAGTAGGTTACTGATTGGAAATGGGATAAGTTGATGAAATTCAATTTGTCTGGCTAGTTTGATTGAAAAGTAACCTAGACAATTATCAGGGTGGATCATCACGTGATCAAAATGGGTACATACACGGACGCAAGATGGCGGAAAATTAGCGATTTTCGGTAGATTTCCCTGAATTGCTAAGTACTGCTCCGTTCGATTGACTTACCATATAGCACAGTCTATGCGCATTTCCGAGCGCTTTTCGGTGATGTCTGTCTCGTCTCTAGGCTTCATGTAGTTTCTGAGATACCCTCGAGGTTCTGAGCCGAATCGGAACGATTTTCGAGGGAAATTGAATATGGTACGTTACACGTTCCCTGTTTTTTCATCAAAAATAGCGTTTTCTCTAAAAAATTCATACTTGTTTCGATCCAATACAAAGGTCCTTCATGTGCAACAATCATACGTACTTTGCTTCAGCCTGTTCTTTCTTGAATTCACGAAAAACGGGGAAATTGTAGAAACGGTACGGAACACGTACATGATACGCAACACGTGATTGTCATTTGCAATTATGGTACGTACCACGTAAATATTTCAAATCCAACAGCTACAAAGTTTTATGAATTTCCCACACTAATCGTGACGAAGAACAAGGTATCATCCATACTTGATTAAATTACAAGAATATACTAGTAGAACATAATACTATCCATAAACCAGAACGATTTAATTTATAAATAAAAAGAGTGTGCAGTATGTTTCATAATGCACGATTATTTTTCAACTGAATGTGCCTTTGGACCAATAATTATTTCCAATGCTTTAAGGTATACCACCCCTAATAAGATTTACGTGACGTCGGAATTATTCGTGCGACGTCGTTTAACATTCGTTATGCATCCGAACCTATTCGGGCGATGTCAAAAACGTTCGGCGGTGGAACGTCCACCGCCGAATGTTTTCGACGTCGCCCGAATAATTCCGACGTCGCGTGAGTTCCATTAGGGGTGAACTACCTTAATACGAAATCCTGTTACTGCCATCCACCTTTCTACCTACAAGAAAAGTCGAAATTAGTGTAACACTCTTCTAGCAAATTTGAGACCTAGAAAGAATGAACTTTGTCACACTAATTCTGACAATTGCCGGGCGCAAAACTTCAACTTTTCTACCTAAAGAACTTTGTAGAAAAGTAAAAATCTGTGTGACTCACGTCAATTGTTATATTATTCTATGTATCAAGTTTAGAAAAGTTGAAATCAATTTGATTACCTTCCACTACTCTAGCAAAATGGTAAGGTAGAAAAGTAGAAAAGTTGAAGTTTTGTCCCTGACAATTGACTGTAGTTACTGTGACAAGCTTTGTCATTTCTACTTTCTATGTCCCAATTTTGCTAGAAAAGTTTATATAAGTGTAACTAAATTTTCTAGAAAAAGAAAAAAAATAGGTAGAAGAGTAGAAAAATCAAATTTTGTCATACTTACTTCTGGCAATTCTTTCAAGAAAAGATAATCTTTTCTGGTTTTCTATGTACCTTTTTCCCAAGAAAAGTAGATTAGTCGACATTTCATGTTTTATTAGTTGAAAAGTGGATTGCTGAAACAGAATGCCATAACCTATTTTTTACATATATTACATATATCATTTCACATGGCGCAGCATTATATTTTAATATCATAAACTAAATGCCAGGGCTTTTTTTAAATAACAATTCAGTAATATTTTCTTGTATATTTGTTATATCTGTGTACTATGATACAAGTCTTTTTAAAGAATATTACGCAATATGAGAAATATGAACACATTTTGAGTAAAGGTCAGTGTCAGGTCAAATGAAATCCGTAATACGATTGTAACATTCGTCATTCGTTTATCATTACAGAACCATGGTGAATACAAAGTCGAGGCTAGTGAAGAGAGTTAAGGCCGTCCATGTGCTGCAATGCCAACCAGACAATAATTCCAACAACAGAGTCTACAAGATGGGCACTATCTAGACCAAATTATGTTGATTAGATAAATTACCTTTTATTTTGTTAGAAAGATCAATGATAAGTTGGATCAGAAAAAGCTCTCACCAATTAATGATTCAGAAAGAAAAACATCTTCAAATACCCAAGGTATAGAGAATATATCCAATCTGTAATACAACAATTGAAACTGAAATCTACTACGTATTGAATTGTAGAAATTACATTAATTACAGGCCCGTAGGAACAGGGGGTGCTCAAACTTTCCTTATTTTACACTGAAAATTTATGGAAAATTCAATTTAGCCCCCCCCCCCCCCCCCCCAATATTCAGACAAAAGGGATTGAGCCAACCCAATATGAAATTGCTTCCTACGGGCCTGTAATTAAGGAAGTACGGACCCACTTTTAGTAAGAGAAATTATTTACGTTATTTTTTACCTACTTGAAATAATATGTACTTTTGTGCAATATAGCGTAGGAAACGTTCTAGGCAAAAGCACGAAATGTGATTATCTGCATTTTCTTTTGGATGAATGTTTTTCCAATGCCTTTTTACAGGTTCTGTTTGGGAAAGGGATACATTTGTCATATATTGATTTTTTTCTTAATTGTATTGTTGAATATGTTTTGGTTTTTTTTTTTTGGTATTGACTTTGTTGTGATCCGATGGGTCCAAACAAGAATGCCATTTTATTATAATTGTAGTCCTTTAAGAGGCATATACATCTAGGCAATACTGTTGACAATAACAAAAAAACAAATATTATGTGTAATGAGCCCCGCAACTATACCGCCCTCGGAGAGCCCAGGTTATTGTTGATCAGTTTGATTGAGAGTAACGTTGGATGCTTGTTGACGTGTATGGGGTTGGTATCGAAGTTGGGGTTATTTGGGGTTATTTTCAACAGTGTTGGTAGTGTATAGATCTCATATGATTTAGATTATTGATATTCTAGATATGCACTTAAATTATTCAACCAGCCTAAAATGGGAGTCACGTGGGCACGAGTTTACCTATTTCAATCTATTTCAAACAATTAACTCACGTGCACAATATAAACGGTACAAACCAAAACAGGTGATTGGTTATGAAGTAGTAAACAAAGGTTTACGCCACTCCCAACTAAGGCTGGGTATAACTCATCGGCTATAACTGTAGACTTGTATACAAACACTTTACTTCTTGTTGTTGATAAATGACCCAACACAAACACTTTCTCTTTTGAGAATAAACGAGTATGACATTAATTCTCTCGTGTACCTCACGATAAATGGTTTGGTGAATGTTAGAACTATGTATTTGTTTTTTAGTGTTTGTATACAAGTCTACAATTATAACCGATAGACTATAAATAGTTATTGCACTGTTGTGTTTGAATGGACAAACTACGTTTCGTAACCGAGTTACAGCCAATAAAATATCTGTACATCTAAATGCAGTTGTATTTTTTAGTAAATTGCTTTACCCATGGGGAATGAGCTTACATTGGTTTTTATATCGCATTTGGAACTTCCTGTAAAAACAAAAGAAGATCAGTATCTCTGCAAATATTGAAATATGAAATGAAGTTTTACATAAAATGTCTTAATGCAATCCTATGAAGCCGAAATTCTTGAAAACGTAGGTATGAGTGTTTTGCTTGCGCTTGCAGGAATGCGTGAAAAATGTATACATATAGCCTACCTTCTTAACAAATCGGTCCCATTTCAATATCGAGCAGGCCTAGCTCTTTCTTTTTTTAATATATTTATCAAATTTGTCCCAATGGGCTCAGTCTGAAAACGTAATCAACATATGTATTAGGTCCAACCCCTAAATTCATACTTACTGTCTGCGCACTTAAGAAACAAGATCGATCATTGCCATTGAATACACGATTTTAAGCTCACAAATGACTAGCAAAAGCAAATTTATGAGTATCTTTTTAAACACGACAATACAGAAATTCGGCAAATTTCCCAAAGGCAGATTGAATTTACCTACCCTCGTGATGAAGTTTATTTGTATGTCCGGTTAGTCTGCGCATGTCACTGTAAGTGATGAGGTTTGCAATGTAAAATGTGACTGAGTTTAGTCTTGTTTACTTTGGGTGTGGAATTTCAGCATTTCGTCGTTAGGTTAGACCTTTTTTTAGATTAGGCCTATTTAGCCTATATGAGGAGAATTTTTGTGCCGTATTTTATTACATAGATCTATGCCTACTTACTTAGTTTTCAAGTCTTTGCAGAAAAGAAAAATGTGGAGACCGGGGTTCCCATTAAAATAGTCACATGAATACCGATGAGTAAACTGTAAAATTGTGTTCCGAGAGTACGTTTTGTAGTTATGTTGGACTTGAAATATTTACGTGGTGCGTACCATAATTGCAAATGATCATCACGTGTTGCGTATCATGTACGTGTTCCGTACTGTTTCTACAATTTCCCCGTTTTTTCGTGAATTCAAGAAAGAACAGGCTGAAGCAAAGTACGTATGATTGTTGCACATGAAGGACCTTAGTTTTGAATCGAAACAAGTATGAATTTTTGAGAGAAAACGCTATTTTTGATGAAAAAACCGGGGAACGTGTAACGTACCATATTCAATTTCCCTCGAAAATCGTTCCGATTCGGCTCAAAACCTCGAGGGTATCTCAGAAACTACATGAAGCCTAGAAACGAGACAGACATCACTGAAAAGCACTCGGAAATGCGCATAGACTGCGCTATATGGTAAGTCAAACGAATGGAGCAGTACTTACCAATTTAGGAAAATCTACCGAAAATCGCTAATTATCCGCCATCTTGCGTACGTGTATGTACCCATTTTGATCACGTGATGATCCACCCTGATTATGTTCCTGGAACCCTGTATATAAATTTTATGACTATACTCCAATCTGATAAAAATCTGATGTAAACTTTGAAGAAACATCTGACAGGCACCAATTAGAGGTCATTTTCAATGACCTTTTTCCTCGACCAATCAAATAAAGATTCTGAAAACTATACTAGAAAGACCTGAAGGTCTTGAGTCGCTCCACAGGCCTGAATTTCTAATATTCAATCCAAGTTTTGACTAGATTTTTCAATACTTGTCGTTCTTACAGTAAAAACAAAGTAAAAAGCAGCAATCATGTGGTCAAAGCAAAATGATTGACTTATATTTTGGGGATGTTAGAGCGATAATAAAATTGATTAAGTCTCTCTTACAACCCGTCGTGCGTCTTTTTAAATCGTACGTATTAAAACTCTGCAAAATCGCACGATTTGTAAAGATGCACGACGGGTTGTAAGAGCGCCTCAAAATATTGTCCGGTCAATTCTTTGCTGTGTGCAGTCTGCGTCATGGTTGCGTCCACCAAAATCGTACATTGCACATGCGTGCATCGCACAACTAAACGTAAGTTTTAGACGCAGACCGCACGCAGGAGCACTTACGACCGGCTGTAAGAGAGGCTTTAATAAAATTGTTAAAATTTAATGTACGGCGGACTACGCACGATGACAGACAAAACACGTCGCAAAAGGTCAACATGACCTTCGGTTAAGTGACCTAAATATGCTGATAATCACCATTTTCTCCTTTTGCCTCAATATTTCCTGTTCTATTTTGTACATAACTTTTCCTTCACAAAATCGATTTTGTCGTCTCTTGCAGCTTTTAATTTGGACAACCCTATAATTTTGTCGTTTGGGAAATGTTTTAACTTGTTTTACACAACTGGCTCATAGACTTTATTTAGAGCAAGTAAAGTCCTTGAAGTTCAACACTGTGTGAGAGGTAAATACTGGTAACCAGCATTTTCTCCTTTTCCTTCAATGTGTTATAAATCTTGTTTATCATAACTTAATATTGTGTACTAATGATTTAAATCTTACTCAACCAACCAAAAAGGTCATTTGACCCTTTTCGAAACAAAAAATTCTAGACTGCAAGAAGCAATATTGCAGATGTTTTAACAAACAGAAATGAAAATGGAAACAATCATTATGCAAGATGAAAAGAAATCAACGATGGAAAAGGAGAATATGTTGTTATCAGCATTTTCTTCAATTATTTATTAACTATCAATAGGGCTTGTTTAGGAAAGGGTTTACCCATTACCTGACTGCCAAATTTTAGACTTCCAATTTGATAGGTGTTGCAGACGACAATTTCAAGT
Source organism: Fragum sueziense (assembly GCA_963680895.1). NCBI lineage: Eukaryota > Metazoa > Mollusca > Bivalvia > Cardiida > Cardiidae > Fragum > Fragum sueziense. Next base: position 12,752,181 of record OY804596.1, read on the forward strand.
TGACAAGCATTTTCCACAATGTTTTCCCAAGCATTTTTCCTAAGAGGTGTCAAAAAGCTTCACTGTGTGAGAATGGGTTAATACGAGAGAAGATCGAGAGAAGGAGAATGTGAGGAACAAAATGGAGAACAATGTGGATGTTTCATGATGCATAACGTAATTTGTTTCCCAGGGCTATAAATTACTACGAAATTTAACCCTTTTCTAAACGGCAATAATTGACACAATCGAAAGTTGGAAGGTGCTGCAGACATTAAAGTTGATGTCATTTAAGTCAGGACTTGTATATGATATAGCACAGAAAACAATGGGGCAAAAGGAGAAAATGCTGATTATCAGCATTTTCTTCTTTTGCCTCAATGTTTTCCCAAACCATTTCTAAAAGCGATGTCAAAACCAGGTCTTGTTTGGGAAAGGTATAACCCTATTAAAGTTTTCCAAACAACCATACTTCGGACTCGTCCAACTTGAAAGCTGCTGAAGGCAAGAAAACTGCTGTTGATAATGATAGGACTTGTCTAACATAATTATGACACAGAAAATTATTTAGGCAAAAAGAGAAAATACTACTGCTGTTTATCAACATTTTCTTCTCCTGCCTCAATGTTTTCCCAGCCTTTCTGTCTCACTTACATCAAAAAGTCTTATTTGGGAGAGAGTTAAGACGATATGAGAGAAACTGATCAAACGAAATATTTCATGTACTACCTATATACTACCAAGGTAGGTTAAATTGAGAAACATAATCCCGCCTTAAATATATGTCCTTTTCCCATACAATCACTGCTTTTGATGAAAATATTTTATGAGAAAATGTTTGGAAATAATCAAAGAAAAGAAGAAAATGCAGCAGCTGATGACTAGAATTTTCTAAAAATCCCTCAATGTTTTCCCTGCAATATAGAATTCACATTTCAAATGTACAGTTTCAATTTGTTGAACTCTGGTACATCGCCTTAGAAATTCAATAGGACAGACATCTTGTTGTTTGAGAAAGGATTAAACATACAAATGTCATTTAAATGGGCTTTTTATTCTGTATTTGTTTTTTTAAAGTCATTCTCTTTAAATATGAAAGCGGTGGTACTTCATAATTTTAAATGCCTCTTTTCTGTTTCACAAATAGATCTACCCCATAGAAAATTTTGACTAGGTCCAAAGTGAGAGCTTTTTCAGACACAAAGCAAGAGCTTCGCAGAGTAGTCCAACAGGGCTTTCTCAGTGAAATCAGGCACTGTCTCAATTCAAAGTCAGATAGTTCAAGGACCACAAACGATATCTGAATTTCAGAGGCCGCATGCACAACTAGATATGGACACAGTGGAGATTCATTAACCCATTACCAAACGACAAAATTTTAGACTGATCCAAATTCAAAGGTGTTGCACTGACGACCAATTCAAGTAAATGGATATTCAATTTTTTCGGTCTTCTAGGGTAGAAAACATTGTGGGAAATGAAGAAATTGCTTGTCACAAGCAATTTCTTCATTTTCCACAAGGTTTTCCAAAGCCAATATGTTGTAGGGAGTCAAAATGAGTTATTGTGAGGTAATGGGTTAAAGCAGGTTTGATCAACATCTGGTTGAAACTGTAAGAGATGCACACACAGTAAATTGCTAATGGACGGAAAAACTGATAGATAGACAGACAAGAGGACCATGATGGTCCTTAATCGCTCACCTGCACCTTAGATAGAATGAAAGTCATAATGTTGTCAAGTTCAAGAGCACATAATTCAAGACGCAAGATTATGATCCAGCTGAAAACTGCTTTCATAATCTTGAATGATAAATATTTGTAGCTGTTACAGTAAAAACAAACTTGTGGAAGAAAACAACAATTTTGTCACAGTCAAGGGCACATAACTCTATTCTGAAAAAGATATTCTCATCAACATTATGTTCAAGTTTTTTTTTATTGGTTAATATTTATTGCTGTTTGAGAGAAAACAAAGTCGAAAACTGCAATTTTGTAACCGTCAAGGGCATACAACTCTGTTTTTTTTTTTTAGTCAAATCAATCTGAAAAATTAAAACATATAAGATCTTAAGGTCACCAAGATTGCGACCAAGTGGTGTCTTGATTGGTCTATATTTGTGTTTGTTAGAGGGAAAATAAAGTCGAAAACGGTAATTTCATTAAATAAAAGGACCAATAACTCTTGTTCTTCTGGTCAAATCAAGCTGAAAATTTAACTCATCAAGGATCTTATGGTCACCAACATTGTGGCCAAGTTTTGTCTTGATTGGTCAATATATGTAGATGCTACAGTGTAAACAAAGTCGAAAACAGTAATTTTGTCAAATTCAAGGGCACATAACTCCAGACTTCCTGCTCCTATCACACTGGAAATCGAACTCATCCAAGATATTATAGTAACCAACATTGTGGCAAAGTTTTGTCTTGACTAGTCAATATTTGTAGATGCTAGAGTGGTAACAAAGTCAAAACTAGCCATTTTTGACATTCAAGGGCACATAACTCCGGACTTCCTAGTCCGATCTGACTCAAAATCAAACTCATCTGAGAACTTATGGTCATACATGTCTTGACTAGGTTTGCTTAAGATTGGTCGATATTTGTAGGTACTAGAGTGGTAACAAAGTCAAAACTAGCAATTTTTGACGTTCAAGGGCACATAACTCCCGACTTCCTTGTTCGATCTGACTAAAAATCAATCTCATCCGAGAACCTATGGTCATACATCTATTGACCAAGTTTGGTCAAGATTGGTCAATATTTGTAGATGCTAGAGTGGCAACAAAGTCTAAACTAGCTATTTTTGACGTTCAAGGGCACATAACTCCGGAGTTCCTGATCCGATCTGACCCAAAATCGAACTTGTCCGAGAACTTATGGTCATACATGTTTTGACCAAGTTTGGTCAAGATTGATCAATATTTGTAGATACTAGAGTGGTAACAAAGTCTAAACTAGCTATTTTTGACGTTCAAGGGCACATAACTCCGGACTTCCTGATCCGATCTGACCCAAAATTGAACTCGTCCGAGAACCTATAGTCATACATGTTTTGACCAAGTTTGGTCAAGATTGGTCAATATTTGTAGATAGTAGAGTGGTAACAAAGTCTAAACTAGCTATTTTTGACGTTCAAGGGCACATAACTCCGGACTTCCTGATCCGATCTGACCCAAAATCGAACTTGTCCGAGAACTTATGGTCATACATGTTTTGACCAAGTTTGGTCAAGATTGGTCAATATTTGTAGATGCTAGAGTGGTAACAACAAATTGTGAACAGACGGACAGACGGACGGACGACGGACAAAAAGCGACCACAATAGCTCACCTTGAGCACTTCGTGCTCAGGTGAGCTAAAAAGAGGGTGGATAACAGGACCATAACATCGTATAAACATTCAAATGTATACTAATGTGCCCATTCCCAAAATGATACCTGGTTTTAGCATCCGCGATAGAATGACCTTTAAAAAACACTTATTTTTCCCTATTGTTTTCTAGACAAAAAGATCCACATACAAAATTTGTATACATTTGTACAATGTAGTTCTTGAAGTATGAAATTTAAAAAAAAATCTTTAATTTTCAATAGTTTTGTGTGTTATCATCTTGAAATTTGTGTTAGGTGTCTCATGTGGGTTTCATAATTCACTGATGACAAAAGTCTGACCAATTTGAATTTGAATCTAGTCTCTCAGAATTTTTTATGACTTTCACTTAAAACCTGACATTTGTTTTTTGTTGTCTCTTGACATTGATTTTCTGTTTTTCCTTTCAACTCACAATACAAAATATTAATGATTTCCCCAAAAACAAAAGTTTGGATACTTTCGAATTCTGATCTGGACCAAGACAAAGACCAAACAAGAGGGCCCGAATGGCCCTATATCGCTCTCCTGAAAGAAGTTTAAGACACGCCCACTTTTTTTGGCGAATCAAAAATTTGCAAACAAATTTTGAAAAGGGTCACTCAAAGAACATCGTTGCCAAATTTGTTTCAAATTGACCCTATGCTTGATTTTTAAAGAATTTTCTTATGATTTCTCTAAGTCTGATAAGCCACGCCCTGATATGCCCACTTTTTTTTTGACCAATACAAAATTTGCCAACATATTTTGAAAAGGGTCACTCAAGGAACATTTCTGTAAAGTTTGCTTCAAATTGGGCCAACGGTTGATTTTTAAAGAATTTTCTAAGGATTTCTGTAAGTCTGATAAGCCACGCCCAATTTTTTCTGACGAATGAAAAATTTGAGAAAAAATTTTGAAAAGAGTCACCCAAGGAACATTTCTGCCAAGTGTGGTTCAAATTGGGCCAATGGTTGATTTTTAAAGAATTTTCTTATGATTTCTCCAAGTCCGGTAAATGCTGACCTGCCACGCCCACAATTTTGGATGAATAAAAAATCTGCGAACAAATCTTAAGAAGGGTCACCGAAGGAACATTCCTGCCAAATTTGGTTTTAATTGGCCCTATGGTTAAGGAGAAGAAGATTTTTGAAGAATTTTTTAACAATTTCTCTTGGTTAGATAAGCCCCGCCCTGCCACACAGACATTTTTTGACGAAACTATAAATTTATGAACAAATGTTGAAGAGGGTCACTCAAGGAAGAATTCTGCCAAGTTTGGATCAAATTGGTCCATTGGTTGATTATTTAAGAATTTTCTTAGGATTTCTCTAAGGCTGATAAGCCCCTTCCTCCCTGCCACGCCCTCATTTTTTGACAAATGTAAAAAATTGTGAATCGATTTTGAAAAGAGAGACTCAAAGAACATTCCTGCAAAGTCTGCTTCAAATAGGCCCAATGGTTAATTTTTAAAGAATTTTCTTATGATTTCTCTAAGTCTGATAAGCCCCTTTCTCCCTGCCACGGCCACAATTTTTTACAAATGAAAATATTTGTGAACAAATTTTAAAAAGAATGGCTTAAGGCACATCCCTGCAAAGTCTGGTTCAAATTGGCCCAATGGTTGACTTTTAAAGAATTTTCTTATGATTTTTCTAAGTCTGATAAGCCCCTTTCTCCCTGCCACGGCCACATTTTTTGACGAATCAAAAATCTGAGAACAAGTTTTGAGAAGGGTCACTCAAGGAACAATTCTACCAAGTTTGGTTCAAATTGGAACAATGGTTGATTTTTAAAGAATTTTCTTAGGATTTCTCTAAGTAAGATAAGCCCCGCCCTGCCACGCCCACATTTTTTGACGAATCAAAAATCCGCGAACAAGTTTTGAGAAGGGTCACTCAAGGAACATTCCTGCCAAGTTTGGTCAAAATTGGCCTGTTAGTTTTGGAGAAGAAGATGTTTTAAGAAATTGTTGACGGACGTACAGACGGACGGACGACGGACGGTGAGTGACCACAATAGCTCCCCTCGAGCACTTCGTGCTCAGGTGAGCTAATAATATAGTTGTGGCTACAATGAGATGGTCATTTTCTTTTCTTGCAAACCCTTACCCACTTAATAACTTTTATGAGATGCATTAAAGCAAACCGTCGGTGTAAATGCAAAACCTCGTATGTCGATCCTTGCGATTTTCAAAGTACAAACTTGTGTGCCCAGTTACAGACAATTCTTGCAAGCTTTGAGATATTTTACTGATCAGTACTGATGGCAAATCATTTGTGGACAATTAAATCCAAATTTCAAGTAAAACATTTCAGTTTGTGAAAAGTTATTACACTTTTTTCCCTCCCCTTTGAAATTTTCCAAAAACGAGATACGAGGTTTTGCATTTACAACGACGAAACATTTGCTATTATTGCCAAAAACATATCACTTGATTCCTTTGAACTTTTTCAAACTTTAGTTTTGTAACATGCAACAACATCCCTTTTAACCCTTTCCCAAATGGCAAAATTTTAGGGTGGTCCATCTCGAAAGCTACTACATGTACATGGGTCAAAATGGAGGTTAATGACCATCTAATTTGTGTATAATAAAGCATATAAAATATTGACGCAAAAGGAGAAAATGCTGGTTACCTGCATTTTCTTCTTTTGTCTTAATGTTTTCCCAAGCCTTTTCTTACAAAGACGTCAAAGCCTGGTCTTGTTTAGGAGAAAATCAAAGGAGTAAAGGTTATCCTACTAAATGGCCATAATAGTGTTGGCTGAGTTAACATATAAATTAATGATAATGGTGCGCTAAATTGAAGGTAAGTAAACAGAGGGTCTCTCACCTTTCTTATTTTACATATATCTATGTTTTTCAACAGGAAACTCATTACTTCAGCTTGTTTTAAGGTGCAGTTAGAATTACAAGGTTTTTGTTGAAAAGCATCAATGTGGTGAAATTGTCACATAAAAAGGGACTTTCTGGGTTGATTAGTTTCAGTGATTCAATGAAGCCCTAGAGAGATTTTCATGTAAAACTACATTACATAAATATGCATCATCAATAGTTTTGTGCGATATGTCTTCGGTGTTACAGCAAGACTTTATAACTCAAGCTCTCAATCCCTCAACCATTTACAATGATATCATTGTGCAAGTTCATCAAAGAAGCTGCTGCAGATCATAATGAATTTACAAATTGTGTTGTCCTAAATACTAAATAGCAAAACTTTTATGTGTCTTTCTTCACAGTTATTTCAAAATCGTTCTCAGTAACAGATGTTGAAAACACGGTTTTTAAACGAAAATTTATCATCTTCACCACTATTTTTGTTGTTATTTCAAGGTTTAAAGGTACTTTACCCATGGCCATCTATCACAGGTTAAATTGCCCATAAAATAGTCTCGGCCAAAACAAACTTAGGTAAAATGCATGAAATTAACTTGTTATCAAACAAAACATGTTTGTGAAACAAGAATGCCCTTTAACTAGCCTTTATGTCATTTGTTAGTTGGGCAGCAATCTCAGACTCTGGGAAGCAACTTAATCTGATATTTTGTCGAAGTTGCTGAAACATGATGCATAACAAATTTGTTCGGAAATGAATTGTAAATACGGTTTTTAAGAGTGGCTCATTTGACAGCCTTTTTTTTAAGAGAGGCTCATTTGACAGCCATTTTTTAATTCTTGAGACACAAGCCCAGAAAACGTAAGTACGTTCTCAGACTCAAATCTGAGCACAAAATCCACCTCCACTTCAATCAAATATCCTTCAATGTTGGAGAGTATTCCTTTGAAGTTGAGCATGTACTCATGAGTATGTACTTAAGTTTTTTTGAGAAACCAGGGCCAGGTCTTGTTTGGGAAAGGATAAGTTCAAGTAGTTGAATGTTTCTAATGTTGCTGACAATACCCTATATTCTACAAATTAGCAATATATCCTTACCTGGGTAGATTTGACCCATTCAGTTGTCTGTCCTTGAACATTTGAGCATATTGAGGAAGTTCTACAGAGCTGATGAGCCATTCTACCACATCTTCCACTGTCCAATTGTACACTGTAACAAAAACATGCTATTATATCGTCGATTTTCAACAACTAGACAGTCCTGGCGGCCTGGAAGCGCTCCACAGGCCTGATTGTTTGTCTTGTTGAATGCAATTTCAAAGGTTCAGGCTGCGCAAACAAGCAAATGCATGACAAAGCTGAAAATTTCAAGCAAGTAAGATCATATGGTCTGTAAGATTTCTGTGAAAGTTCTGTATTGATTAATAAATACTAATGGTTGTAAAAGTGAAAATAAAGCCGAAAATGGCAATTTTGTCAATAACAAGGGCACATAACTCATATAAAATTCAGATCATGCTGAAAATTACACAGAGGCAAGATCTTATAGTCACCAACATTCTCTACAAGTTTTGTCTTGATTGGTCAATATTTTGTAGCTAGAGTGAAAACAAAGTCAAAATAGAGTCGAAAATTGCAATTTTGTCAATTTCAAGGGCACATAACTCATGACATAAAATTCAGATCAAGCTGAAAATCAAACCAATGCAAGATCTTATGGTCACCAACATTCTGTACAAGTTTTGTCTTGATTGATCTATATTTGTAGTTGTTACAGTGAAAACAAAGTCAAAATAGAGTCGAAAATGGCAATTTTATCATTTTCAAGGGCACATAACTCATGATGTAAAATTCAGATCAAGCTGAAAATTATACCACAGCAAGATCTTATGGTCACAAAGATTCCATCTCAGTTTTGTCTTGATTGGTCAATATTTGTAGTTGCTAGAGTGAAAGCAATGTCAAAATAGAGCCGAAAATGTGATTTTGTCAATATCAAGGGCACATAACTCATGATGTTAAGTTCAAATCAAGCTGAAAATTATACCAAAGCAAGATCTTATGGTCACCAACATTCTGTACAAGTATTGTTTAAATTGGTCAATATTTGTATTTGCTAGAGCGAAAACAAAGTCAAAATAGAGCCGAAAATGGCAATTTTGTCAATTTCAAGGGCACAGGCAATTTTGTCAATTTCAAGGGCACATAACTCATGATGTAAAATTCAGATCAAGCTTAAAATTAAACCAAGGCAAGATCTTATAGTCACCAACATTCTGTTGTAGTTTTGTCTTCATTGGTTAATATTTGTGGATTTTAGAGTAAAATTAAAGTCAAAACCAGCTATTTTTGACATTCAAGGGCAGATAACTCAGTTTATTCTGATTCAATCCAAATTCTTTGAAGGAATCCAGGGGTCTCGTTTGCCAAATTTTGGGGCCGTTATTGGGCCCCATTCCCAATGGCAAAAAGTATCTTTTTTTCCCAATTCTCTGGAGAAAATTCCCAATGAGGACCCAGAATGTCCCATGTTAAGACCTCATCTTCATTTACAAACATTTTGAAGACAGTTTTAGGGTAGATTCTTAAACAAGAGTATGTACGTGCATTTTACATCACTACAGTCTTATTTGCAGCTGAAACTGAGTGACAGTATGAATACAAACTTGTTTTAGTTTTTCCCAATTTAGGTAAAAACTTCGCTATTTTTCCCAATTTCACTGGCCCCTGGCCCCAAACAAAAATTGGTAGCAAGACCCCTGGAATCTGAGAGAGGGTTACCCAAGGATCATTCTTGTAAAGTTTGATTGAAATCCATCTGGTAGTTTCTGAGAAGAAGATTTTTAAAGAAAAAGTTTACGGACGGACGGACGGACAGACTGACGGACGGACGCACGGACGCACGACGGACACACCGCCATGACAATAGCCCGCTGGCCTGTCAGCCAGTGGAGCTAAAAACCATGTAACTGCAGCTTATTTTTAGCTGAAGTTACATGGTTTTTGTTGAAGATCGACGAGATAATGTATAGCCCTTTGCTTTAGTATTAGACTATATAGTACATAGTTATTTTGTTTAGCTCGAAACTCTTAATAGCTAGTTCGGATATCAGCAATTTCTTCTTTTGCCTCAGTGTTTTCCAAAGCGTTTGACAATTTAAGGACTTCAAAGCCAGGTGTGTTTGAGAACGGATGAAAAGATAAATCTCTATCTTTATTCTTGCTTGTGTTTTGTGAATTTTTCGGTCAGAAGGAATTTTTCTAGTACCCAATGACATTTCTTTCTTTCATTTGCAAACATTAGTCTGTCACTTTGACCTGACTGAAATGTTATTTTTGTAATTCTCCACAAAAGTTAAAGATCTATAAAATGTTATTAGCTTTTAAACATACAAGACATAAAATACAGTTGGGCATAATTATGATGAAATCGAAACCAAATTAATTCAAAGTCATTCTTGAAATTAGCTTCCAAATATTTTTCTCTCACTCCATATTCAAACCACTTTTATCATTTCATTCCATTAAACAATTATAAACGATCAATTGATTGATCAACTTGACTGGGTGCTAGCATATAATGCTATCCACATCTTCTATTAATCAATTACTGCATAATGACACCTTTTCACAAGAAAATCCTTGGGAAAACATTGCGGAAAATGAAGAAATTGCTTGTAACAAGCAATTTCTTTATTTTCCATATAGATTTTTTTTAGACTAAAATGAAAATGTTTTCTAAAATTTTATCAGCTTGAAATTGTCGTCTGCATGGAACAGTCCATAATTTTGCAGTCTGGTAATGGGTTAAAGAAGACTACAAAACACTAAGTGTTTTTACATTAACCCAATACCAAATGGCAAAATTTAAACTCGCACAAACTGACAGATATTGCAGACGACAATTTCAGATTAATGAAATTTTACACAATTTAATCTTTCTTGGTAGAAAATTTTGTGGAAAATGAAGAAATAACTTGTCAAGAGCAATTTCTTCATTTTCAACATTGTTTTCCAATCCTTTTACATTCTTATGGGTTGTTAAAAAGTGTTTTTCTAACGGAATGGGTTAACACGTTACCACTCATTGACACCTTCTAAAATCTTACAAGATAAAGGATTTGGAAAAAATTGTGGAAGTGAAGAAATTGCTTGTGACAAGCAATATCTTCATTTCCCACAATGTTTTCTACCCAAAAAGACTAAAATATTTTTTCAAAATGTCATTCACTTGAAGTGGTCGTCTGCAACATCTTTGAATTTGGACAAGTAAAAAATTTGGCTGTTTGGTAATGGGTTAACCTACCTTTTGATCTTTTCCATGCATTCCACAGATCTGGCACACTAATTTTGTCATCGTTACCGTGGAATATTGACTGCCTCTCATTGTCCGTGTTCTGTAACTCGTCACGGAAAAACTGAATACAGAAGCAAAACATAAAGTAAGTTACTTTCCCTTTCCCTTTTCCAAATCTTTCTCTTTTAAAGATTTTAAAAACTGGTTATGTTAGGGAAATGATAAAGACTGGAGAGAAAGTCTATTCAAAGAAGGCTGAAATACTCCTGGTGGAAATTCCTAAGAACTTGTCATCTACAGATCTTTAACATTCAGAAGTGACTTAACCCTTTCCCAAATGGCAAATTTTTAGGGGGATCCACCTCAAAAACTGCCATAAATGACAAAATGGAAGTTACTAAAGATAGGATTTGTGTAAAATATGGCATAGAAAATATTGAGACAAAAGGAGAAACTGCTGGTTATCAGCAGTTTCTTCTTTTGCTTCAATGTTTTTCCAAGCCCTTACTATTAGGGACATCAAAACCAGGTCTTGTTTCGGAAAGGGTTAACCCTTTCCCAAATGGCGAAATTTTAAGATGACCCAATTTCAAAGCTGCTGCCAACGACAAAATACATCTTGATAAAGATTGAATTGTGTATAATAAGCATGGAAAATATTGCGACAAAAGGAGAAACTGCTGGTTATCAGCATAAGACAAAATGGAGGTTGACAGAGATGCGTGATACATTAAACTATTGAGGGAAAAGGAAATACTGAGTCACAAATTGTAAAGAAGGATGCTGCACAGATTATTAATGATAAGTCAAGGTGTCATACAGGATATAAGTTTTATGCCCAAGAGAATATATACCCTTTCCCAAACAAGACCAGTCCTGGTTTTGACATCTACAATAAAATTGGCTGGGGAAAACATTCAGGCAAAAGAAGAAAATGCTGAAAATCAGCATTTTCTCCTTTTGCCTCAATGTTTTCTGAGCTATATTTCTAACAAATTTTACCTATAGTAATTTTGTCGTTTTTGTCATCTGCAGCAGCTTTCAAATTGGATCACCCTGAAATGTTGTCGTTTGGGAAAGGGTTAAATCTACAATCACAATAGGTCATGCTTTGAGGTCGTCATGAACTCGTCATCCATTGAAAACCATCATTCTCTACAAAGTGATTGGTCAATGTTAGAAGGAAGTCAAAGTTCACTAGATTTTGAATATTCGATTTTTATTCAGCTGTTTTAAAACAGGATGTAATAGCAGCTTTTGTAAGCTGACAACAATTTGACACTGTCTTTATATAGGTTAAATTTTGAGGTCCATTTAAACTTATCATAGCTTGAAAACCACCATTCTGTAAGAGGTGATTGGTCAATTGTATTAACATTGTCAGCTTCATTTGAATATTTATCCTTTCCCAAACAGAGACACATTTGATGCTCATAATTGTCTTTTGATGATCATACATTCATTTGTTAAAGCCTTGAAAAACACTTGAGGCAAAAGAAATAGATTTTCAAAATGTTCAAAATGACAGAATATTTTTTAGAGTTACACAATCAAGGTCATTTACAAGAGTTATTGATATCAACCCTTTCCCAAACGACAAAATTTTAGGGTAATCCACTTCAAAAACTGCCACAAATGACAAAATTGATGTTATTAAAGATAGGATTTGTGTACAATATGGCACAGAAAACATTGAGACAAAAGGAGAAACTGCTGGTTATCAGCAGTTTCTTCTTTTGTTTCAATGTTTTCCCAAGCCTTTTCTAATAGGGACGTCAAAACCAGGTCTTGTTTGGGAAAGGGTTAAGGTAGATGCTAGTAAGGATAAAAGAGGAACAAAATTAATGTGTCATTCATTATGTATCCAATAGGCGAGTTATCCCAAATAGGGTGCCACTATAATCAAAATGAAAGTGCTGAAAGCACTGTAAACTTGGCTTCTGCTAAACCAAGTCTTGTTTTGGGAAACGTTATACACACAAAATCATGAATAGAGTTTCAAAATCGAGTTCATTGATAAGAGTTATTGACATAAGGTAGACACAAGCAAGGATAAAAGAGGAGCAAATGTATCATAGATTTTGCATCAAACTGAGGCAAATTATCCAAAATAGGCTGCACTTTATTAAAATGAAAGTGCTGAAAGCACTGTAAATCAGACTACTTCAAAACTAAATTGTTTTGGAAATGGTTATACAAACAAGACCTTGAATAGAATTTCACAATCAAATTCATTGACAAGAGTTATTAACAAAAGGTAAATGCAAAAAGGATAAAAAGAGGAATAAAGTATCATTCATTATACACTCAAATGGAGAAACTGGTCCCAAATAGGCTGCACTCTATCAAAATAAAAGTGCCGAAAGCACTGTAAACTTGGCTACTTCAAAACCAGGTTTTATTTGGATAAAATCCTAGCATACAAGCAAGTTCTTTTGTTGGTGCACTAGTAGAAAGTTATCACTGTTCTTTGTATACACTATAGCCAGGAAAATATTGGTGCTAAAGGAGGTCTTGTTTTGGAAAGGGTTATGCTAAATGGCTATGAAAGAAAGTGCAGCCAAGATGGGTTTACTGTCAGTATTCATATTTTACCAGCCTATACAAGAACACTGTCAATCTGAATTCCTCTGCTGCTCTTGACAAGTAAATGGACACCTTCAATGATAGTGTACATTGGATGACTTACAATTGGCCCTTTCCTGGCAAAACCTCAGGGGCCTGTATTATCAATGATCGTATGATTATTTTTTGGGTAATTACTTGTAGCAACAAACCTGATTGGCAAAAATTGATTTCTCATGCAGTCAGATGTTTTGTAACACAGTTAACACGAAAACATGGTTGTAAGATCATTGATACTACAGGCCCCCGTTTTCGATTTCCCTGATAGAAAAGGCTAAACCAGCTCCTCCCCTATCCCCCCACCCCCAATTTTTCCAGCTTCTGAAATTCCTGATACATTATTTAAGATTCATTTTCACTAAAGAAGATTTTATGATTTACTTTATGGGTAAAAAAATTCAATGTTTATCAGCAATTTCATCTTTTGCCTCAGTATTTCCCAATTTCTATTTTTTCCTATGGAAGTCAAAACAAGATCTTGTTTGGTAGTGGTTTAGGTGGTCATTCTTCATTGACTCTCAATTTGGACTAGTCTAATATTTTCACATCTGAGTGTCAATGATTTGCCTCCAGCTATAATAATTATGCCTTTAACCTTTATTGAAATCTTAATTATACTTATCATTTTATTCAAAGGTAAAGCTGACAAACAATGTATTTTGTCAAAAATACTGAAATATGGGATTACATAAATCACATTAAAGGAAAAGGGTAAAATGCTGACAATCAGCATTTTCTTCTTTTTTCTCAAGGTTTGACAAATCCTCATCAATGGAATATTTGATTGACAAAACTAGATATTTTTGGTTCAGGGATTCACTTTTGTTTGGACATCAACCTATGAAATGACTTTGGATTTAGCATTGTAAGAAATGATTGAAAAGCTAAGCTCTATCATTTTCTTTCTCAATACTTATGCTATTATAAACAAATTACAAATTCAGTGCACAAAATTACAATAATTTTATTATCTGCAACTCCTTCACATTTGTCAATCAAGAAAGGGTTAAAACAGCCCAATTATCAACAGTCATTCAAGTGGAGAAATTAAATGACAAATATTACATTTTATGAGTAAATATTCAGAGCTTAAAATCTTAATACAACTGTTTACAAGCAGAGAATATCCAATAATGTTACATATTCACAATATAACATGTTAATAAATCGATCGAGAAATGTGCGATAAATTGTCAATTCTAAGCTATACATTGTTGGAAAAAAAATGTAAATACAGATTATCAAAACTATAGTTACAATAGTTTTTTATCATAGCCGGATACATTTAGCAAGGATACGTTTAGCAACGAAGCTTGCAATGATTGATTTCTGCATTTCTGCATTTCCTTAAAATGAAAAGATCAAAATGATTGTTACTGCCTTCGTATGATCCTGAAGATAAGATGGCGGGAATGGATTTCCAATGAAGAGCCCTGGAGGTGGACCAAACAAAAACCCATAATGAAGACCATCAACAAAAGAAAATGGTGATAGATTGGGCATATTGATTGGAACACCCAGGGAAAGAGAAAGAGAGGCAGACCTGCACTGAAGAACCCTTGACTTCAAGCTTCAAAAGATCAGACTCTCTTGGAGTGAGGTAAAAAAGTAAGCGGAATACATAATAGACCAGAGAACAGTATGAGAGGTCAGTGAAACACTATTGTAAGTGCCTATATCAATATAGGCACATACAATAGCTTTGCGCTGATCCCTTGGGTAGTGAAGGCCTTATACCCAACCATGGGCGAAGAGCATTAAGTAAGTATGATGATCCTGGTATATTCTTGCTTCCCAAGCAGCCACGGACATATTATATAGATCAGCCTGCATATACATGCACGATTGTTAGTTTACGATATAACCAACTGAACTAGCATAGCTTGATTCTAGCAATGATCGAGGTAACACTTGAGTACAAGAAGTACACGAGTAGAAGTACATGAAATTTTCAGTTCGACTAAGTCTATATTTTCAGTTCAACTATGCTCTTTCCAACACTAATGAGCAACAACAAGAGCTGTCCGAAGACAGCGCGCTCGACTTTCTAAGTGCTTAGTAAAAAGGGGGCATAACTCCAAATAAAGTGGAGCCAGGGTCATGGGCCCTGATAGTAAGGTAGAGGGTGTGATGGTGAACAAGTATTCCAAGTTCTGGTTGAATCCCTTTGATAGTATGGAAGTTATTGATGTTTGAAAAAACTTTAACCTTGGTTGCAACGCAGACGCCAACGCCAACGCCAACGCCGACGCCCGGGTGACTGTATAAGCTCTCATTTTCTTCGAAAAGTCGAGCTAAAAACTATCTCTATATCATTCTCAAATATCACATTAACCCTTTCCCAGACAAGACCTGGTTTTCACGTCCCTGATAAAAAAGGCTTGGGTAAAAATTGAGGCAAAAGAAGAAAATGCTGATAATCAGCATTTTCTTCTTTTGCCTCAATATTTTCCATGTTATATTGTACCAAAAGCCCACAAACATCCATTTTGTAGTCTGAAACAGCTTTCAAACTAGACAACCCTGATATTTTGTTATTAAGGAAAGTGTTAATCACATGGGACCCTGTCTACAGAAGCAATACTTATGATGTTGCCTTGAAAGCTGAATTTTAGTGCGATTTTTTTGTCTATCAGAAAGATTGGTTTGGTTTATTGGGGTTTTATGCCGTTTTCAACCGCTATGGTCATATTGCGGTGGCTAGAAGACCTAAACCATGGATTCCTGATGTTTCCCATACCTGAGTACTACCAACACCCTAACCAAGCCTCCAGCTGCTCGCCTACATTGGTTAACGATATCAAACCATTGGTGGGTGACATTTTTGACAGAAAAGATATTTGCCGTGGCCAGGGATCGAACCTGTGACCTCTTGAGTGAGAGGCAGATGCAATACCAACTGTGCTATGGCCATGGCAGACTCTCTTGAGTGAGAGGCAGATGCAATACCAACTGTGCTATGGCCATGGCAGACTATCAGAAAGAAGTAAGAGCAGCTTTCCAGTAAAGGTGGTTTTTTTGGGAAGCAAATTTTGCAAAATTTGCTTTTCTTTGCAGCCATGCTTCTCTGCACTTTAACATTCTCTGCATACCACACAACATCTTCCGGTCCTCCTCGCTATAAATAGTTCTATCAAAAGCAAAAATTAATGAGGTAACAGTCATTCGAATGTTCATATGTAAGTCTGAAGTTATACATGTAGATATTGAATAGTGTGACTGAAAGTGAAACATTCTATTAATCATGTCTTTAAGCGAAGAAAAGACCGACGTAGTAATTTGCTTTATTATGGTTCAAAGATCAGTCCAATGATCTTCCTTGTAAATGGGTCAGTCAAGTTTACTGAACTATGAAAAATATTCAAAGGCTCAAAGCTATAAATAGACAATTTACACACCGATAAACCGTAGCGTGTATAATATGTATTTACAACTGGTAGTACCTGGCAAACCGCGTCCATTGATTGGTTAGTACTAGTATACACATAAAGGTTGTCAACTTGTGCTAAAAATAGATTCAACATCACCAGCATGGAATCAACGTATTCAAGGTATTCAAATGGATAATCAAAGTACCTAATCAAAGTAATCTACTTCTGGATAGGCCTACATTGCACATTATTAACAAATTTGCTTCCCAACAGTACTTTCAGTACTTTGATTTCATTTTGTGTCCTTTTCTTTATCACTCTTCCCAGAAATATTCATTCCTCTGTTTAACCCTTTCCCACACATTGACGCTTTTAGACACCCCACAAAATAAAGGCTTTTGAAAACATTGTGGAAAATGAAGAAATTGCTTGTGACAAGCAATTTCTTCATTTCCCAATGTTTTCTACCAAGAAAGACCAAATATGTTAAATTTTGTTCAATGGAAATTGTCGTCTGCAACACCTACGAGTTTGGACAAGGCTAAAATTTTGTTATTTGGGAAAGGGTTAATAAATGATAAGCTGAAAGATGTATATTCTATTGTCTGTAATTCCTGACAGTCATTGAAATTTTTCTGCGAAATTTCCTCAATGTGACCAAAAACTTTTATTTGCCTAGACCTACTAGGATAGTTTAGGAAATAGGGAATGATTTTATCCAGTTGACTGTGCTGTAATAGGGTCGGAAAGTCTCGGGAGTTCTCGTTTTGAGTGACCCACTTGCGGGACTTCGCCGAAAATTTTAATATGCTATTCATATAGGCGATCACAACAAATGGGTAGAAAATCGGCCTTATTACTTATTTAGTATTCCAAACATGCACCTTGGAACGGGAAATGCATCGACAGATACAGGTATGGCAAAATTTGCACACCGCAATGTTAAAAGAGCTAATATTACGGACCTGTAAATCGAACCGCCCCCTATATCTTTCGTACATATTTATTTCGATCGTTCTTTGAGAGATATGCTTTGATTGATATTTTGAAAATATTGAATATGTGAACGGGACAAATGCTCATCAAGATATGGGGTTACCGAAAGTCTGCAAATGAAAAAAAAAGGCTTGTTCCTAAGATTTGTTTTGTCAGGGTTGCTATATTCCGGACGTATATCAGCATTTCGGATATTCCAATTTGATACGAATGGGCTCTTACTACATGAATTATCCTAATTTAAAGAATATGTTTATCTATTTGAATGATCATATTTAACCCTTTCACAAACAACACAGGGTAAAACATTTCTAAATGTGAGAGGGCAAAGTAAACAAACATTGAAAGAAAAGAAGTATCAATGAATGATAAAAAATCAGCATTCCTTTTCTTTCTTTTTCTATCACTTGATATTTTGTGCCATAATTTAAACAATAAGAGATTCAATATTCATGTACACAAATTTCATTATCTACAGTGACTACTGATTTCAAATGATTTTATTTTCTGCCATTTGGGAAAGGGTTAATTAGTACAAATGTTATTCTTGACATTTAATGAAATGCTAGTGCATATCAGTAAAAAAGTATTGAACTTTAAATAAACAGAGATATGAAAGGTATCCTGAAAGTTATCTTTTCAATATCAATAAATTTTGTGCTAAAAATAGACTGTGTTAACCCGCTATGTTTTGATAAGCTATGTTTTGATGTTTTGTAAAATCTCGTAACTGCAGCTTGAATCAAGCCGTGGTTACGATATTTTATAACAGCATCTGCGAAATATAATTGATTGTCCAAAACTATGCCACGGTTTGATTGATAAAACCGTTCCCTATTGTGAGCTGGTGAAATTTAAAAATTAGATCACTTTACTTGTGATTTTTTTTTTCTTCTGACCTTTTCAGATGGTTTACAGTGATGTCAATTTAACAGCACCGACAGAATTTGCGACTGCCACCTTATATAACTGATTGGAGGGGGAAATGTGCTAACAAAATAAACCCATTTGGCACAATTCAATATTTTATGCTACCATTAACTCAAAAGATTGAAGCTTGCTGACGACTTACAGTTCAGCAGACAATGCAACAATATCCGGCCTAGAAGCAAAAAAGACTAAACAGACATTGCAAGAAAAGATTATTCTATTTTATGCAGTATTAATCATCTGAAAATCATCGTAGAACAGCAACGATACAGAAAACTATGCCATCCTTTTTAGATGTTGGTCAAACAGGTCCGGAATGTGAATGGGATCACGTTGATGATCAAACTGAAAAAGTCTATTCTGAACATTATTTGCAATAGAAACCATGTACCGTAATTATTCTAATAAACGCCCGGGCGTTTATTAGAAACATGGTCAATGGGAAAGTAGGGGGTGGGCGTTTATTAGAGGTATTCTACTTTTGCTGGTCAAACTTTTCGAATCAAGTGTCAATTCATAGACTCGAAGTTCTGCAAATTGAATTTGGCAAAGTTTTGTTATAAGCACTGCAAAATACGATTATTCAAAGAAATTCCTTCATTCCAAACAGATTTAAGGCTGGACATTCTATTTTTTATTGCTTTTGGAAATAATCCTTGTTTATGACTTACATTATTTTAATCCAGAATCGGGGGATGGGCGTTTATTAGAATCACCCTTTTTCGCTAAAATTGTGCTTAAAATAAGCAGATTTTTAGCCTAGATTTGGGGGGTGGGCGTTTATTAGAATATGGGTGTTTATTAGAATAATTACGGTATTTCTACATACAAAACATTAATTGCCTGTCCTATTTCAGCCATAAATTAATCTGGATAATATCTAATGGTGTACAAGGTGAAAAACAGAAAACAACAACAACAATATTTTGAATAAATTCCAGTGTTTCTTCTAAAGAAGACTTCATGATGGGATTTTGATGAAATTAATGTCATATTAATTCTCACTGACTCACTGAGTCTCATTCTTATAATCATCAAAAAGTGATTAGCTGAAATAAAATTATATTTTCTTTTTTAAGTAAACATTTTTTGAGAAGTAGCATCATTCTGATAGTAGTTCATTCAATCATTTCCCAAACCTAAAAGATATTGGACTGTTCCACTGATGCAGACCATGAAATCATAATGATAAATGGATGTTGATAGAAAATTTGTGTATAATTTAGCATGGACACTTTGGGAGCAAAAGGAGAAAATACTAGTAACCAGCATTTATTTCTTCCTCAATGTTTTCCAAAGACTTGTATGTTGAACATCAAAATTAGGTCTTGTTTTGGAATGGATTAAAGGGCCCAGGCTATGGTTTTGTTAAAAGAGTACCGTTTGACGCTGTTTTCAGCTGCTATGGTCATATCGCGACTGTTGGAGCACCTAACCATGCTGCTCGCCCGCTTAGGTTTATGGTATCAAACCATTGGTGGGTGACAATTTTTGTCATAAAGGATATTTTCCGCTGCTGGGGATCGAATCCAGGACCACTTGTCTCGCGAGTGGAATTTGGTGCGCTCTAGTTTCGGAATCGAATGAAACTTTAAATCCAGGGTTCGTCAAACCAATTGAAAACTAAGAAAATTAAGATAAATGAAGAAAATGTTCGTTTCCAAAGCTTACTTTTTAAATGTTTCATCCATTACAGATGATGAACATTTTTAAATTATCCCTTTCCAACAGACCTGGCCCTGGCTTCTTGAAATGACTTAAGTACATAGTATACTCATGAGCACATGCACAACTTCAAAGGAATACTCTCAAACGTTGAAGGGTATTCGATTGAAGTTCACATGGATTTCGTGCGATTTGAGCACGGTGCTCAGATTTGAGTCTGAGAACGTACTTAAGTTTTTTCGAGAAACTGGGGTCTGGTTTAAATGTCCCATACAGATAAAAAAAACTCTGGAAAATATTGAGGCAAAAGAAGAAAATGCTGATAACAAACTGTTTCTTCTTTTGTCCAAATAGCTGCCCCAAGGTCCCTTCATACTAAGGTTAACCAACCATCTGTGTGATTGGGGTGAAGTCTTAAGATTAGAAGTATATTGTGCACAAAGTGCGCAAAAGTTTTTGCATATTTGATGCAGAATATTTTGAATACTTCATTGAATATATTATGGTAATCCGCCCCCAATGAGGTTTGGGCGACGCCTGAATTGTTCGAGCACCATTGAAAACATTTGGCGGTGGAACTTTCCAACCCTGTATGTTTACGACAAGGCCGGATTAGGTTCGGATACGTAACAATGCAACCTAATAAAGGCGAATGTTTTACAGGGTTGCCACGCGTCAGGGAAATGTCAGGGAAATTTAAATTTTTTCAAGGTCAGGGAATTGTCAGGGAATTTTGTGCACTGTCAGGGAAATTTGAAAATACAGGCAAATGTCAGGGAATTGTCAGGGAATTTTGAAAAAATTGGATGCATTGCCACATGTTTAATGATTTCAACGTTGCCTTTCAAAAAATTCTCAAAATGTCACGAGTTACCGCGAAATTACCGCGACGAAACATGTCAGGGAATTTTCCAATTGTGTCAGCGAAATGTCAGGGAATTGTCAGGGTATTTAATTTCCACTGACTAGTGGCAACCCTGTTTTATGAATCTCAAAATGGCCACATTACGGGTATTCTACTTTAATCCATTTGATATTTCCACAACCCTATTACACGATTAATGTAGTCCACCACTTATGAGATTCACTCGACATCATTTTTTTCAGCGACCTATCCATTGAATGATTTGGTGGTAGAAAATGCTCGTTTTTTTCTAATCTGTCCGTATAAATCGGATAAGTTCCAAAAGTTAACGATGTTGCACGAAAAAATCTGAATTCGCATGATTTTCATTAAGGGTGGACTACCTTGAGTATGAGTGATCACCTTGTGACAGCTCACAAAATGGAGATAAACAAAGATGGCATTTTGGTATATAGGCCTATATAATGCACTAGATCTAGATCTATGCCATAAAATATTGAGACAAAAAGAGAAAATGAAGCCTTGACTAAATCCTTTGTTGTAGATACTCACTTGAATTGCCTCAATGAGTAGTATGTAACAATTGGATTTGTAATAAAAAATTCAAAATCATTTACACCTTCTGATATCTGATGCAGGCCATCAGCATTTTCTTCTTTAGTCTAAATGTCTTGCCAAGTATTTTCTATTAGATGAATGTCAAAAGTTAAACCAGGTCTTGTTTGGGAAAGATTTAATTAATTTGGAAGAAAATAAAAGAAAGTGAGAGGACTGATATGAGTTTAAAATCGTCAGTGATATTTAAGATGCACTACTCGGTCTATATTAAAATAGGGGCCTTGTCTGCAAAAGAAAACACATGTAGTTTTCTTCATTTTAACCCATTGCCAGATAATGACGCCTTTTGACACCCTACAAGATAAATGCTTTGGAAAGCATTGTGGAAAATGAAGAAATTGCTTGTGACAAGCAATTTCTTCATTTTCCACACTGTTTTTTTTTATCCTAACAGAGCAAAATTTTATCACATTGAAAATGTGCTTTGTGTAAAATTTTGTTGTTTGGTGAAGTGTTAATGGTCGATTATAATAAAGAGGCATTTCATATTGAGAAAAAGAACTACAAACAATCAATATAGTATATGTACAACACTCAAACACAAGTATTCATCCGATAATGACTCAAATTCGGGGACCATCCGAAAATTGGGATATCCGAATTACTACTCAACTAATTTTGATGCTGAAAAAATGACCATTAATGTAAGGATTAGTCCATAAAAAATGATGTAGATGACTGGTTACGACTTAAACAAGATAAATTTGTGCATTTGCAACTTAATTATTGTCGGACAGTGCAAATATAGTCGTGACTAAATATCGACATCGAACAGTGAAAATCACTCACCTCTTTGTTACCTTCATTTGACGATTTAACAGAAGTTGTAACGAGTTTTAATTTGTTGAGATCAAACCTTAGCATCCCCCCTCCCTGCGCCGATGTTTCATTCTTTTTAGTAAGCTTTGTATGGCCGCGTGTACGTAGTTAGAAAATTCATCAATATTGTAAACAAAATCTAAATAATTTTGACAGGTCCCGGAAGTGGAAAATCTCGCGAGTCACGTGACTTCTCTTACAAGGCCTATTTAAGCCTCTCTTACAACCCGTCATGCGTCTTTTTAAATCGTATGTTTTAAAACTCTGCAAAATCGCACGATTTATAAAGACGCACGACGGGTTGTAAGAGCGCCTCAAAATATTGTCCGGTCAATTCTTTGCTGTGTGCAGTCTGCGGCGTGGTTGCGTCCACCAAAATCGTATGTTGCATGTGCGTGCATCGCACGACTAAACGTACGTTTTAGACACAGACAGCACGCAGACCGCACGCAGGAGCACGTACAACCGGTTATAAGAGAGGCTTTAGAACAAACAATAGTATTTCCATATATGTTGTTATCAAATCCGGTAACTACAGCTTGATACAAGCCGATGTTACAAGATTTTATAGCAACACTGACGGTTTATCAATACAAAGTCATAATGGTAAATCAAGTCTATTTTTAGCACAAAATTCATTGCCATTGTCACCTTGAACAGGTAATATTTTATCAAAAGGATGTGAAGCAAAAGTATAAAGATATAAATACAAACAAAGACCTAGTTTATGGCTTTAGGCAAGGTTGTACGTTTTCCCATACAACTTAATTTTTAGACTAGTCCAAAGTCAAATGGAATGCTCATTGCTGATGCAAATTTAACCTGACTGCCAGATTGAACACTCACTTTGATAGGATGAAAATTATTTGAGGAAATGGGAGAAAATGCTGATAATCAGTATCAGCGTATTCCTCCTTTTCTTCAATCTTTATTATAAGTTTTAAAACTTGTTGGGAAAGGGTTAAATTGTACCTACTGAACATTTTATTGTTAAAACATGTTGTAATTATTCATTTCTATTCAAATTTTATGCTGTAGCTTTAATGGCTTTCAGAAAACGTATTTCACAGTGATTTTGATATACTGCATAATGGTTATTCAATTACAATTACACTGGAAAATAGTGGCTGTTGTCCTCAGAGATCTAGCGTTCAATCCTTTACAAGGTCGAAGATTTTTCTGGGATACTTTTTGTTTTCCGTTGATATCAATGATTTGAAAATTTGTGAAAATTATAGCAAAGATAATTTTGAAACAAAAGGAGAAAATGCTGGTTATCTAACTAGGCATTTTCTTCTTTTGTCTCAATGTTATCCCTAAACCTTATAACTGTATGGGACGCCAAAACAAGGTCTTGTTTGGGAAAGACTTAAAAGATGAACTGGTTAGAAACCAAGAGAAAGCTTCAACAAGCTTTTTTTAAGAAAAGAGCTAAGTCTTGTACCAAGATCTCCTTTTTATTTATTTTTTTCTCTACTAAATACCCAAAGAGTATGGCCACCATAAAGAAGTAGATCAATTGGCTTCCACTAGTGCATGTACAAAATACATAACCGTAGTTAGTAGAAAACTTTTTTTTCAGTCATCAAGCATTTTCTCCATTTTCAGTTTGTTGATAATGCTTAAAGTTATTATAGAAGTTACACAACTTGTGGAAAAAGTGAGGTTACTATATCCTGCCTATGAAATACGAGGGACGGTCGGAAAGTAGTTGGACTTTTGACTAGTTCTCTGAAACCATTCAATGTTTTTACAAAATTCTTTCTATACTGTTTGAAAAAATTGTCCATCTAGGTCTATGCATTTGTGCCATCATCGTGGGAGCTTTATTATTCCCATTATTAACCATGACGTAGACCCACTGTATTAGGTACAGTTTAACAGTCGGTATCAAAGGTGCCCTGGTCTCAAATTTCTTCCCAGCAAACGTTTTCTTCGGTTCTAGACACAAATATGGCGAGGTCTTGGTTATAAGAAGGGTAGAACAACTATTGTCATGTGTAATAGTTGATAATCTCCACTGTAGATGCGGTGGTATGGGAGCGTGCGTTGTCGTGAAGTAGAGAACATTTTTATTTGCTAATCTGGGACGAGTTTACTTCAGCATTTATTCTTAGATTTTTTTTAAATACTTCAGAATTGTACTTGGCAATGACAGTTTTTACCATTTGACATAAAATTAGTAACTATCAATCCTCGTGAATCCCCAAAAGCAACAAACATGACTGCCAACCAAAGGTAACAGCTTAATCTTTTCTGGGGTGGGGAACCAGCTCGTTTCCATGAATGTTTGACTGAGATTTTATCCCAAGTTCGGAATAATGAACCTGCATTTAATCTTCAGTGATAGTTAGTTAAAAAACTTAACTCCTTCGCGTTAAAATGACTAAAATGTTCTTTTGTATTGGTTACCCTTGTTGTCCCTCTAACAAATATCCTAAGGTACATAAAACACCTATCACATATAAGTGGACGGAATATTGTATATACACAACTATCTTTGAAAATAAACAGACCACATTATTGGCAAATGGATGTAGATTCCAACAATATATAATGTGTTTATACAATTGCAAATGGAGAGACAGGAGCACGAAAAGTCCAACTACTTTCCGACCGTCCCTCGTAGTTGCACAGTTCAACTGTACAAGTTCTAACAAAACATGGCAATAATTGAGACTCCTTGCAATGTTGCCAATAGTTTCTACATCTACCACAGTTCTTCGTACAAGTCTACCTTAGCCCTCTCCCAAACAAGACCTGGCCCAGGTTTCTCGAAAAAACTTCAGTATATTCTCATGAGAACATGTTCAACTTCAAAGGGATACTCTCCAACATTGAAGGGTATTCGATTGAAGTTCACGTGGATTTCGTGCGATTTGAGCACCGTGCTCAGATTTGAGCATGAGAACGTACTTAAGTTTTTTTGAGAAACCGGGGCCTGGTTTTGATGTGTCTGTGTATAAAGCTTTGGAAAACATTGAGACAAAAGAAGAAAATGCTGATAATCAGCATTTTTCTCCTTTTGTCTCAATATTTTCTGCGCTGAATTGTATACAAAGATTCTTTCCTTTTTTACTTTGATTTCGCGTCTAATGCAGATTACTAATCCATCACCCAAGAAATCTGTTGTTTGGGAGATGGGTAGGGTTGAAGTTATGGAGTTGACAATTACCACACAGTGACTCTTTTTGACTCCCTACAAGATAACGACTTTGGAAAACATTGTGGAAAATGATTTCCCATAATATTTTCTATACAAAAAGACCAAAAACTGTAAAATGTCATTCAATTTCAATTGTTGTCTGCAACATCTTTGAATTTTGACAAGTCTAAAATATTGTCATTTGGTAATAGTGGGTTAAAGAAATATTGGAATGAATGCAGTTTTAGTCCCACTCAACAGCTATCATATAGAAACAGGACCTCGATTTGAAGTCTCATCCGAAAGACTGCATAGGCGGGGAATCAAACCTGCCATCCCTGTAATGTAAGTCCAGAATGTTACCACTAAGGGAAACATTCATGTATAATAATCTGCAGGGGCAAGTTTGATCAAAATATTTAAGACGTATTTTTGACTTACGACAAATTTAGGGCAAAAAACATGTATCGCCAATTTATCGAGTCATGAATTATGCAAGTGTTGTTTTAAGCGATTTTTAAGACATTGGTAAGTCAAAAACATGTCTTAAATGTTTTGATGAAACAGGCCCCAGGTCATATCTCTGTTCCTGTGATGGGATCTCCTAACAGTACATCTTGCTGGACAGTACGGAACAAATAGCAATCAGTCTGGCCAAATAGTTGACTGATTGACTGATTTAATCAAGTCTTACATAACACTTCATCTTTACAATAAATATTTTCCAGCGATCAATATCAATATCCATAGTTCCATCTGCATCGGCTTCCAAGTTGGTCCACACTAAAGTATTGGTGTTTGGGAATGGGTTAACCCTTTCCCAAATG
Organism: Fragum sueziense; assembly: GCA_963680895.1. Classification (NCBI taxonomy): domain Eukaryota; kingdom Metazoa; phylum Mollusca; class Bivalvia; order Cardiida; family Cardiidae; genus Fragum; species Fragum sueziense. Next base: position 12,778,507 of record OY804596.1, read on the forward strand.
ACATAATTTTGGACTGTTCCAATTTCAAAGATGTTCCAGACGACAACTAAAAACGAATGAAAAAGTACATTTTTTAATCATTTTGTATGGGAAATATTGTGGGAATTGAAGAAATTGCTTGTCACAAGCAATTTCTTCATTTTCCACTATGTTTTCCATAGCCAATTTCTTGTGGGGAGTCAAAAAGAGTCACTGTGTGTGGGTTGAGTTTGACCAATATTGACAGCATAAATACAGTACTTGTATAACAGTCCCCCCTCATTCATGTCGGATTATTGACATATATCTGCAGTCGGTCAATCAGGGTCAGTCACCAAACAGTTTCCCTCTGTCTGGCAGAATAACAGATTGTCTAATACAATCAAGACAGTTTTGGACCACACTAGGTATCGGTGTTTGGGAAAGTTTTACCAATTCTGACATATAAGTACACTATAAGTACAGCATTAACTAATTCACACCCGATTATATTGACATATATCTACAGTCGGTCAATCAAGGTCAAACACCAAACAGTTTCCCTCTGTCTGGCAGAATAACAGATTGTCTAATACATGTACAATCAAGACAGTTTAGGATAAAAATCACATTTCCAAGACCTTGTTAGATTGTTGATATGGTATTCTTATTCTAAATGTTAATAAGACACTGGTTTTTACGCAGCATCTTTCCAATTTTGACCAATTTGAATTTTGACGTAGCAGGCATGCGGGTTGCGTCATTGTCGCAATCTCAAAACAAAAGACCTCTTTAAAAATTTACCTGAGTGTCATATCAGACGGCATAGTTTTAAGACTGTTTTAAATTCAAAGATGTTGCAGATGACAATCTCAAGGGAATGGAATTTCACATATTTTTGTCTTTTCAGGAAGAAAACATCGTGGGAAAAGCAATTTCTTTGGTGACAAGCAATTTCTTTATTTTCCACAATGTTTTCCAATGCCATTATCTTGAAGAGACTCAAAAAGAGTCATTGTGTGCAAATGGGTTAATAACACAAGTTTCAAAATCCAGATTTTTCTATGATACTTGAGTCCTATGGTGTTAAAAAATATGCCCCACAAAACTGGCAAAATGACCCCCAACTTTGAAGTCAATGGGATCCCAATGACCCCCAAATTCTTGTGCCCAGGGAAACCCTGGTAATAGGCTAATTTTAAGGAAAATGAATTTGGATCTGTCAGTCTCCTGCATTTTTAACCCTTTCCCAAACGACAAAATTTTAGGGGTATCCACTTCAAAAACTGCCACAAATGTCAAAATGGATGGTATTAAAGAAAGGATTGGTGTGAAATGTGACATAGAAAATATTGAGACAAAAGGAGAAACTGCTGGTTATCAGCAGTTTCTTCTTTTGTTTCAATGTTTTCCCAAGCATTTTCTATTAAGGACGTCAAAACCAGGTCTTGTTTGGAAAAGGGTTAAGCATGAACCGTAAATGATTATACACATACAGGTTAAAGTTTATTGGGGTTTTACGCCGTTTTCAACTACCAGGGTCATATCGCGGCGGCTGGAGCACCTAACCGTGGGTTCCTGGTATTTCTCGCACCAGTACAACCACAATATCCAAACCGAGCCTCCAGCTGCTCTCTCACATAGATGATTCACACCCATTGGTGAGAGACAAATGACTTTTGTCAAATGTCAGAATGGTAATCCGAATCATATCTGATCAAAAATCGCTTTTTGACATTCGGATAACGCTCATTTTGATCAGAACTAGGTCCTATTCAAAAACCGGAGAAAAGTTATGTCAGCATTTCATCGTCCGATTGTTTAATTATCTTAAACGCTATCCCCAAAAAGCCTTATGATACCGATCAATGTACTATTTATTGGCGTGTATGATAAAAAATTCAAGACCAAAAAGTATTTCAAAAAGGTTTATAGGCAATGTTTTGCAACAACCCTCACCTGAACTGCTTTTGTTTACAATGACCCACCATTTAAAACCACATGACTAACGCGAGATCTCGCTCTCGGAATGCGGGTTTCCCTAAACTATGACGTAACGGTCTAAATATAAGAATTTTCGAAAATAAGAATTCAGAATAATTTTTTTTTTCATGTTGAGGACCCTTTCTGGCTTAATATAAAAACAACGAGTTAGAAAAAAATGATTTTATGAAAAAATAAATAAAATATGTCAGAAGCGTTCCGTGTAGTATTCGCACCAATAATGTTTGCTACTATGTTGGGTCTCTTATCATGGAGGACGAGATAAACCAAATTCTGCATGAAAGGAAATACCTTTTCCAACTGCGAGCGGAACAGGTCGAGATAATTAACAATGTTTTACATGGAAGGGACACTTTAGCAGTTTTTCCAACTGGATTTGGCAAAAGTATGGGTTACGTCGATCACGTGACTCGAGAGAAATTCGTAAACAAAGGCGGTCACGTGACAGTAAAGGATTTCCTAACTTCCGGTTTATTTTCTAACGAGATCTGGTCACGTGATTTACCAAAAAAATGGCCGCGAGTCGAAGCGACAATCGGGGGTTGTCGAGATACAAAAGCTAATACTCTTTTAGCAGGCCGATTTGAATTGAAATTTTAGGTCAGGTATGACAAAAAATGATTGATTGATCTATACCCTATAGAATTTTACCGAGTGTTGGATATAATACACATAAACAGACGATGAAATGCCGCCTAACTTTAGGCGCTGTTTTCTTGCCTTTTCAAATAGGACCTAGTTCTGATCAAAATGAGCGTTATCCGAATGTCAAAAAGCGATTTTTGATCAGATATGATTCGGATTAGTCAGAATGGATACTGGCCGAGCCGGGGTTCGAACTCGAGACCCCTGGATTGACAGACTCCGACGTAACCGACTGAGCTATCCGGGCTCGGCACATACAGGTTAAAGTGTTACTAGGCTAAGCAAGATAAATTGTTTCTGTATTTCTACAAAGTCTCTAGAGCATACATCCAGACTGTTCATTGCACAGTAAATGTCTTCATAGAAAATACTTAAATTGAAATGCATATTTTTGCATATACTAAGTAAAAATAATAATACATCCAAGGGTTTAGAGCGTAAACTGTTTTAAATGCATGAAAAATTGCATATTGTCGGCGTTACTGTAAAACCTTTAATCAAGCTGGAGTTACAAGGTTTTGCATTAACACTGACAACATACTTACGATAGTTTTGCACCTAACTCTCAAATAGAAGTTACAGTGTGATTAGGCTGAACAAAATAAATAGTTTGTGTTTGTCCCCAGTGCATCTATCCAGACTGTTTATTGCATACTAAATGTCTTCATGGAGGGTGATCCATGGTTATGGTCATAATGTTTTATTGCCTTGACACACACACACTCTCTCCCTTCCACTCTTTGTGAACCACAACAGATCATGTCATGATGGTCTTGTTTTAATCCTTTCAAGCGGCAGAAATTTAGACTTTCAAAATTCCAAATCTGCTGAAGACAACAAAACATGTTATAACAGGTTTTGTGTACAATATATAATACAGCTTGAGCTCAACTACAGTAGTCTGCACTTTTGTCTATTGGGGAAAATGTGCCTCAGTAATTATGATTCTATCAGACCTAAGTGTTTCTTGGGTTTCCACGAGAGAACGGAGCGTGAAGGTCAAGGTCATTACGGTCACGTGTTTGGAATGGTCAAATTTTGGAGGAATAAGTTCAAAGGAAAATAATTAAAAATTAGTGTAATTAAAGTTAAAAGTGATTATCAAATATATTCTGCATACGTGCGAAAGTACACTGCAGATTTCCTCATCAATAATTTGAGGAAAGGAATTCGGAATTCTTGATAAATTCAGTTTTAATTTGACGATTTATTGTGTTCGCCATTTTTGGCACACGAACAAAGAACTGGACAAAGCCGAAATGGCTGATAAGGCACAAAGTTCGTCTTATTTACAGGATGTCCTGAAAAGGACACGAGAAATCGCCCGAATTTCGGGAAAGGCCAGCGAAAGCTCAGGAAATCCGGAAAAAAGGCCTAGATTAGGAAATAATTTGGATGGTCAGGGGGAAATCCCGGAGCATCCAGTTTCAGGACCCGCGATGAGCGCGATTATCACGCAGGGGCCGAATGATGCGCAAAGCGCTTACGGCGAAAGTCGTTCTGCGCAAGGGGAAAACCCCGGAAGTATAAGCGCATTGTGGGATAGAATTTCCAAAATGGAGGATAACAAGCGACAACAAACGGATTTGCTGTCGAGTTTTGGTATTGAATGCTGCGAAATTGCAACAATCATTGGAAAATAATGAGAAATCATTACATTCACAGGTAACTTTACCTATTCCCGATCATAAATCCGACGATGGAATTAGCGAATTGCTAGAAAACGAGCCGGAAATTGAAATTGACGAATCGGCTGCTAGTGATTCGTTCCTTCGAGATTTCGAGCTTTTGTACGCCGAAAAACAAAATTTTGGTCCCAATATTGACGAACAAATGTCTGAGCTATTGAATCGTGCTATTGATAAAAGCATTTCCGGGGATCAATTTAAGCAACTAGAAGATCGTTACCCCGTGCCTGGTAACTGCAGCAGGTTGAATGTTCCTATGGTAAATAGGGAACTGTGGACTGCAATCAAGGACAAAAGAGAATCGGATTTGGCATTGCAATCAATGCAAAAGCATTTCAAATTGGCAATGATCCCTACTTTAAAGGCTCTTGAAATAATGGAAAATAAAGGGGATCAGACACAATTTCAACAAAATTTTTAAGGATTTATTCAAAATCTTAGCTAATTGGATTTTTAATTGTAATAAAAAGAGAAAGTCTTTGATCAAACCTGCCCTTCCCCACAAATACAGAAAAGTGTGTGATATTGAAGCACCAGTTATTTCAAATCTTTTTGGGGACGAATTAGAAAAGAAGATGGAGGAAATAGAAAAGGAGGAGAAACGGTCCCAGAAATTCAAGTCGGATCATTTTTTATCCCAAACACCTGCCCGAAAGGGCAGGGGATACCAGTGGAACAAGGACAACCAGATGAAGGGTGCCAATTACTCCAATCAATATTGGAAAGGAAAAGGCCAGAGTTCTCGGGGGAAACCTCAGTCTCGGCAAGCCAACAGGAAATAACAACCTTACAAGTAAGTAGGGGCATATCAATTGAAAATACTCCAGATTCATTTCAAGGTGGTCAGTTGAAAATTTTTCAATCTGAATAGAACAAATTGACTAGGATAAATGGATTCCTAACACTATTGGGAAAGGTTATAAATTGGAACTGGACACTATGCCATGGCAACCCTTCACCCCAAAATGCATAGACTTTGGTAATGCTGAGGCTATGAAAATTGAAGGAGAAATTTCCATATTTTAGTAAAGGGGATAATAGAGGAGGTTCTTACTAAAGACAGTAGTGAATAAAAAAGATGGGTCTGTGCAATCTTGAATCTAAAGCGTTTTAATGATTATATGGACAAGATCCATTTTAAAATGCAAACATTAAAAGCTGCTGTAAGCCACATACGTCAAGTCAATTGACTTAAAAGATGCCTATTTCAGTGTACCAATTGACCCATCTGATAGGAAATAATTAAGATTTCAATGGGGAGAAACTGCACCTTGCCGCAAGGTTTTTCATCAAGTCCTCAAAATTTTACAAAAATTCTTAAGCCTGTTTATGCTAACCTTAGGAAATTGGGACATTTCAACGCCCCATATATTGATGATAGTTTGTTAAATGGACCAACATATCAGGAATGTCTTGATAATATCAGAGACACTGTTGAATTAGTGGATAAATTGGGATTTACATTCACCCAGACAAGTCTGTGTTTATCCCAACTCAAAAAATAATAATTTTACTATATAAATTAGGGTTAGTATTAAATTCCCTTAATACGATTGACACCAGAGAGGATAGATGACTTGGTGCAATTATGCATATATCTTTATCTCGGAAAGTCAAAGTAACAAGAAGGGTTTTTGCGAAATTGATTGGCAAAATGGTAACTAGCGAATCTGGTATACAATATGCTCCATTATATTACAGAGATTTAGAAAATGTTAAAGATCAAAACTTGAAAAAGCGTTGTGGATATTTTGATAGTTATAAGACAATAAAAGAAGACATTAGATACATGTTACAATGGTGGATAAAGAATACTCATTTCAGTTACAAAGTAATTGAAATGACAGAACCCTCAGTTTTTATTCATAGTGATTCTAGTAAAACTGGATATGGGGGAATAAATAATTCAACAGGGATCACAATAGAAGGGAAATGGAGTAAGAATGAACAACAGGAACATATAAATTATTTGGCATTGAAAGGAGCAATACTAGTCTTAAAAGGATTAAATGCTCAAACTTCCAATACTCATGTGAGAATTTATTTGGATAATACAGTAGCAATTTCCTAACAATTTTGGTGGGAAAATAGAAAATCTACATTCACTTAGTAAAGAATTAAGATTAGGGGCGATTCCAAAGAAAATTTGGATAAATCCTGCTCATGTTCCTTGCTCAAATAATTTCGAAGCCGATAGGTTATCTCGAAATATAAATGACGATACAGAATGGATGTTGAAACCACAAATATTCAGACAAATTGACATGTTTTATGGGAAATTCCAATTGGATGTGTTTGCATCTATGTCTAACAAAGAAATAAAAGACTATGTCTCGTTTAAACAGAATAGAAATGCTGTCGCAATTGATGCTTTCTCCTTGCAATGGAATTGTGATAAAAAATTTATCGTTTTCCACCTTTCTGTGTAATTGACAGGGTCCTACAGAAGATTTCCAGCAAAAAAGTGTGGCAGATATTATTGATTGGAACTGGGCAAATCTTGAAAAATTGTCAATTTGGAATTTAATTAATTACAACGCAAAGTTCATTGTTATATAAATTTTATGTCATTATATGTGCGAAAGTACAACTGACATTGCTGGACAAAAATTTGTGTGGACATTAATTGGATTAACTGTGAAAATTGATATTTTCTGCACAGTCCTTTGTTCAGAAATTAGAACAAAGACAAAAAGCCGAAATGGCTCATAAGGGCGAAAGTTCTTATGCGGACCGAGTACTGAAAAGGACTCTAGAATTGGCTCGGGTTAAAGCTGGGAAAGCTAGCGAAGCTCCGGGAAATCCGGAAAAACGCCAACGGACCGAGCTCGAGGGAGAAAATCTTGAGGGAAATCCTCAAGCCTCGGCATTCGAGCCCGCCATTATTGTGGGAAATCCACAAGGCGGGGCCAACGGCGCCAACGGACCGAGCTCGAGGGAGAAAATCTTGAGGGAAATCCTCAAGCCTCGGCATTCGAGCCCGCCATTATTGTGGGAAATCCACAAGGCGCGGCCAACGGCGCCAACGGACCGAGCTCGAGGGAGAAAATCTTGAGGGAAATCCTCAAGCCTCGGCATTCGAGCCCGCCATTATTGTGGGAAATCCACAAGGCGCGGCCAGGACCAGCGATGCGCGGAACTTGCAAATTCAAGACTGTGTTGCGCAGGGGGATTCCCCCGGAAACTCCAAAATGGAGTCTGACAAACAAGCTTTCGAAAGACAACAAACTGGATTAATATCTAGCTTAGTGTTGAACATGGCTAAAAAACAACAACAAATCGCGAGGCAGGACAAATCTTCCAATCAGACTTCGAATCTGATCTGTACTGACACTCCCATGGAGATAGGATCTATGAATAATAGATTTCTAATTTCAACAGTACCTCCGCATAAGGGAGTTACTAAAAGTACGGTAAGTCGATGGATTAAAAAACATAATGACAAAAGCCGGAATTGATACAAGTGCCTTCCAACCTCACAGCTGTAGAGGTGCATCGACTTCAAAAGCGCAAACTACAGGGCTGCAAATAGGAACTATTTTTAAAGCGGCTGGTTGGAGTTCGACGAAGACTTCCCATCATTACTACAGTAGATGCATAGAAGAAAGTGGATATAGCAAAGCTATATTTCAACCATCAACCACAGACTAGTAGGTGTGTATGTTCCTTGGTAGACATTTAAGGAACTTAAAGGTATGTTACTATCTATTACAGAATAGTTTAAATTTATGCACACTTTGTACTAGGTGGTTGTTTATGAATAATGACTGTGTTTAGCTCTAAAGTCTCGTGGAAACCCAAGAAACACTTAGGTCTGATAGAATTGATAAATTAATCGAAATTTATTGAAGATTGATTAAGATTCTATCAGACCAGTGTTTCTTGGAGTTTACACGCCCACCCTAGCATTGAGCTAATTCTTGTTACCCTCCCTAAGTGGGAAACACAGTCATTATTCCTCTAAAGAATGACCTTGACCTTCACGCTCCGTTCTCTCGTGTAAACTCCAAGAAACACTGGTCTGATAGAATCTTAATCAATCTTCAATAAATTTCGATTAATTTATCAATTTATCTGCTGACTTCCATTATCGGCAATACCTCACAGACTTCACCATTTTGTCTCAAAACCATTTAACCCATTACCAAACGACAAAATTTCAGACTGTTCCAAATTCAAAGATGTTTCAGACGACAATTTAAAGTGATAGGAATTTAGAATTATTTGGCCTTCTTGGGTGAAAACATTGTGGGAAATTGCTTGTTACAAGCAATTTCTTCATTTTTTACAATGTTTTTCCATTGCTTGTTACAAGCAATTTCTTCATTTTTTACAATGTTTTTCCAAGCCTTTCTTTGTGAATGGGAGTCAAAGGCGTCACTGTGCAGTAATGGGTTAAGTTGTCATTTAAGCATTTCTAAAACATGCCCTTGTTTTGTTATTCCTCGTAAGGACTGGTCAAGACCAAGATTGTTTGGGAAATCCTAAAAGGTTAAAGTTGGCTTTACATGTATAACAATAATAGATATCAAAACAAGTTGTTTGACGAAAGAGTTATTCCTTTCCCAAACAAGACCTGCTTTTGACGTCCCTAATAGAAAAGGCTTTGGAAAACATTGAAACAAAAGAAGAAACTGCTGATAATCAGCAGTTTCTCCTTCTGTCTCAATATTTTCTATGCCATATTGTACACAAATTCTGTTTTCAATAACTTTCATTTTGTCATTTGTGGCAATTTTCAAAGGATCACCCTAGGATTTTGTCATTTGGGAAAGAGTTAAATGCTATATCGGCTCAATTATGGTAGTCCATAATTTTGTATAAAAGGGGAAAATACTGCAAGAATAATTATGATTTACTTCCTGACTTTCATTATAGCAATACCTTGCAGACTTCAAATCTTTCATCATGACCACAAGTTATCATTGTCCCTTTCCCAATTAACCAAATTTTCGACTGGTCCAAAGTCACTATTTTTTGCATATAATAATAAGGTCAATGAAAACAAGCAATGTCACAAGCAATTTTCTACAATGTTTTCCCAAGTCTTCATTATGTGGAGTGTCAAAAAGTTTCATCATGAGGGAAAGGGTTAAGTGATATTTTACCTCCTGACTTTCTGAGACATCAATATTTCCATTTTCATCATCATCTAGCTGTTTATGCAAAGTTGTGATGGCTTCAAGTGCTATAAGATCATCCTGGCAAGCTTCATTCTCTGTTGGGCAGTCTGCAATACAAAATACAACAAAGTTGCAAGATAATGTAATCAAAGCATAAGCCACAACAATAGCTTCGCGGAGCTCATCAATATTTCTGTTTTCATCATCATCATCCAGCTGTTTATGCAAAGTTGTGATGGCTTCAAGAGCTATAAGATCATCCTGGCAAGTTTCATTCTCTGTTGGGTAGTATGGAATACAAATTTGGACAGTACATTACATTAAACGGCTTTCCCAAACAGCACAATCTAATTCTTAGACTGACCAAAATTGAAAGATGTTACAACAGTATTTCAGTCATATTTTGACAGCAATGAACACCTTACGATGGATTCTTGGTATTTCTATTTTCATTCATCAGAACACAAAGTCTATTCTACGCATCAGGCTGCTCATGCATTAGTGGTAGACTGATGTCCAAGAGAATATTTGCTGTGTCCAGGTATCAAACCCCAGACCCCATGATTTAAAGTCTTACATGTACCAACTTTGCCATGAATATTGCCACTGACAAAAATGGCAATTTTGCAATGATCTGAATGTGGAAAGGGTTGCACCACCTTAATACCTTTAAGATCATGCTTCATCCTATAATTGGATGTAGTCTGATACAGGAGACATTGTTTAACCCTTTCCCAAACATCAAGTTTATATATTACCAGTAAGTAAATTTTAAGTAATTACAGACAACAAAATAAATGCTAAGCAATATAGAAATTTACTATGTTATAACTTGGAAAACCTTGAAGGAAAAGAAGAAAATGCTGATCATCAGCATTTTCTTCTTTTCCTGCAAGGGTTTCTAAAAACCCATATCAATTGGTGTAATCAAAAGGCGTCACTGTTTGGGAAAGGTATAACCTAATTATGCCATGTCCCATTAGCTGTTTTAATAATTCACTTGAACAATATTACCTCCCCCACACAACATGGCTTCCGTTTATAACAATAAATTGATTCATTAAACTGACATTTAACAACAGCTCAAACAGAGGCACCGGAAAATGCACAGCTCTCACATGACTTTCTACATTCTTAGACAAATATATTATAAGCTATGATCTGGAAAAGAGCCCCCACCCCTAACTATTGAGGCCATTCAGGGGTTGAAAAATCCACTCGCCCGCTCGCATTGGCGAGTAGAGAATGCCGTAGGACGAGTAGATTTGGGGGCGAACTAGTCCGACGGGGCGAGTGAAAATCAAAGACTTGAATCACGCTGATTGAGGGGAAAAAATAAAGGATCAAAAAGAAAGTATTTTATTTCAAACTTCATATCGGAAACAATAATATTCGCTGTAAAATACTTTCCCTGTTTATGTCGATCAATCCCGAAAGTGAAACTGAACAAGGAAACTAGAGTAAATCTGTGTTACTCATATGCGATGATTTGAGCGAGATCAAAGACGCCGCAAACACAGTCAATGGATGACGTAGTCATTCCAGTTTCAATATAATCACATGATTTTTCCGCACCCAAATAAGGTTACGTTTTACTATGATTTGTTTACAAAAGTCGCGCATGCCACAAAGTGCGGGAAAATTGGAAGAAGTAATGAAAACAAAACGCTATCTACGTAGTAAATACACTGACGTTAGATGGTTTTAACACAGACGCGTTGTCTCTTTCTGTTATGCCGCCTCGCGATTACACAAAGAAATTCTTTCACATTTACCGGGTAGTTGTACAAATTAAACTGGTGTGCTTACTCGACCATTTCGACAGCTAATCTATCTTTCGAATTAAATAAAAAGTAAGTGTTTACAGTAATGTTAATCGGCGATTGATTTATGGTAAAAGATGAAGTCAAGTCTGAGCCACATTCGATTTATTGACCATCTTTTTTAATAATTTTTGCCTTATTTGCCTATGACTTTTGAAGTGGCGATCGCCAGCGCGAGCCCTGTCTGTCATTTATACAGAAGAAACTTTATTTGTAGAGTCAAAGAGTTATGTTATTTGCCTAATAATGCATCCGTAAGAGCCAACAGTCTAAAATTTTCTTCATCTTTAAGGGCGAGTTGGGTTGCCCTAAGGGCGAGTAGAAATTCAGAGCTACTAGTCCTACAGGACTAGTAGGTTTGAAGAAATTTTTCAACCCCTGCCATTGGATTGAATATAAATCAGCCAAGATCTGGAAAAACGTCCTTTATGGCATTTGAGAACAACCTGGATCCAGACCAGCCTGTGCATATGCACAGTCTGATCAGGATCCAAGTTGTTCTCTAATAGATTCTTTGTGACCTGTAGCAATCATAGAAGAACAGCATCAGTGTCTGCAAGTCTTTGCTTAGGCACAGGCTGGTCTTGAAATGTGTCCATCTCAAATGCTATAAGGGACGTTTTTCCAGATCCTGGCTCATTTAATTTATGTGAAATTACATCCCAATCAACAGCTACGGTCATTATGGAGATACGATCCTACGTTTAAAGTCTCACTAAAGAGACTGGAGAGATGGGAGATCAAACTTATGATCCCTGTGTTAAAGTCCTGTGTGTTACCACTGCATCAAATACATTCCCACTGTTGAGGCCGTCAGGTTTTCATACCAACCTGCGCGGCGCCTAAATGCATAATAAACAGGATCCATGCTGTTCTCTTGTAAACACTTTCTATGGGGCATGAAGAATCTTTCAGAACAGTATGGAGGTTGATCATACATAAACATAATATGCACAGTCTGATCTGGGTCCATGCGGGTCTCACTTAATGCCATAAGGGTTATTCATTTTCAGATCACCATGCAAGTATATGACTTTATTATGTAATATTATCACTTTTGATATTCTGGTGAAAAACAAACAACATAATAAAGGTATTATTTATATCCAATTTCCGAACAATACCTGCTTTTCACTTTCATGAAACAGAAAACTTGAGAAAACATTGAAACTTATAAACCTATACTTTCTTATTTTTATGCCCCCTTTCGAAGAAAATGGGGGTATATTGTTTTGCAAGTGTCGGTCTGTCGGTCGGTCAGTCGGTCGGTCGGTCCGTATGTCGGTCGGTCTGTCCGTAGACCAAACCTTGTCCGGAGCATAACTCGAAAAGTATTAAAGGTAGAATCATGAAACTTCATAGGTGGATAGATCTCATTATGGAGAGGTGCAGTGCACAAGAACCGTAACTCTGCCGATCAAATTTTTTGAGTTATTGCCCTTTGTTGATTTTATAACTTGATTCTTGTCCGGAGCATAACTCAAAAAGTATGTAAGGTACAATCATGAAACTTTACAGGTGGATAGATTTCATTATGGAGAGGTGCAGTGCACAAGAACCGTAACTCTGCTGATCAAATTTTTTGAGTTATTGCCCTTTGTTGATTTTCAAACTTGATTTTTGTCCGGAGCATAACTCAAAAACTATGTTAGGTAGAATCATGAAACTTTACAGGTGAATAGATCTCATTATGGAGAGGTGCAGTGCACAAGAACCGTAACTCTGCCGATCATATTTTTTGAGTTATTGCCCTTTGTTGATTTTGAAACTTGATTATTGTCTGGAGCATAACTTAAAAAGTATGTAAGGTAGAATCATGAAACTTTACAGATGGATAGATCTCATTATGGAGAGGTGCAGTGCACAAGAACCGTAACTCTGCCGATCAAATTTTCTGAATTATTGCCCTTTGTTGAGTTTATAACTTGATTCTTGTCCGGAGCACAACTCAAAAATATGTAAGATAGAATCATGAAACTTTACAGGTGAATAGATTTCATTATGGAGAGGTGCAGTGCACAAGAACCGTAACTCTGCCAATCAAATTCTTGGAGTTATTGCCCTTTGTTGATTTTTACACTTAATTCTTAACCTTGCATATATCTCATGTCCTTTTACACATACAGCCTTGATATCTCACACATAGATACCTCCTATCAACATCATTCAGATTTAACCATGACCTTGGATCTTGTGACCTTGACATTTGAGTTTGACCTACTTTTAAAAAAAGTAAACCCGGCATATATCTCATGACCTTTTACAAATACAGCCTTGATATTTCACACATGGACACATCTTACCAAGACCTTTCACAATTGACCATGACCTTGGACTCTGTGACTTTGACCTAAGAGTTTGACCTACTTTTAAAAAACTTTAACCTGGCCGATATATCATGTCCTTTTACACATACAGCCTTGATATTTGACACATGGAAACCTCCGACCAAGACCTATCACATACGACTATGACCTTGGACCATGTGGCCTTGACCTTGGAGTTTGACCTACTTTTTAAAAAATTAAACTGGGCCTATATCTTATGTGCTATTACACATACAGCCTTGGTATTTCACACATGGATACATCTTACCAAGACCTTTCACATTTGACCATGACCTTGGACCTTGTGACCTTGACCTTGGACTTTGACCTCCTTTAAAAAAAAACTTTAATCTAGCCGATATATCATGTCCTTTTACTCATACAGCCTTGGTATTTCACACATGGACATCTACGACCAAGACCTTTCACATTTGACCATGACCTTGGACCTTGTGACCTTGACCTTGGTGTTTGACCTACTTTAATTATACATTAACCTGGCCTATATTTCATGTCATTTTATATATACAGCCTTGATATTTCACACGTGGTCACTTCCAACCAAGATATTTCACTTTTGACCATGACCTTGGACCTTGACCTTGGAGTTTGACCTACTTTTGAAAAACTTAAACAAGGCCTATATCTAATGTCCTGTTACCTATACAGTCTCAATATTTTACACATGGACACCTCCTACCAAGACCTTTCACATTTGACCATGACCTTGGCCTGTTTGACCTTGACCTTTGATTTTTATATACTTTTAGAAATCTTTAACCTAGCCCTTATCTTATGTCCTATTACACCTACAGCCTTGATATTTCACACAGACACCTCCTATCAAGACCTTTCACATTTGACCATGACCTTGAATATTGCAACCTTGACCTTGGAGTTTGATCTACTTTTAAAAAGACTGAAACCATTCATATATATCATGTCCTTTTACTTCTACAGCCTTGATATTTCACACATGGACACCTCCAACCAAGACCTTTCACATTTGACCATGACCTTGACCTTGGCATTTAGCCTACTTTTAAAAACCTTTAACCTGGCCTATGTTTCAGTTTACTTTTACATATACAGCTTTGATATTTCACACATCTTGGACACCTCCTACCAAGACCTTTCATATTTGACCATGACCTTGGACCTTGTTAACCTGACCTTGGACTTTGACCTACATCAAATGTATGCCCTTGAGGGGGCATATATGTTTTACAAACATCTCTTGTTTATATAATGTTTACTGCACTTCTAAATCAAAATTCTGAAAATTTTGGAGTTTTTGTTATCATTTAACTTTTAGTATACATCAACTTTATTTTGTATTTGTATCAGTTGACAATTTACTTGTTTGAGAAAGGTAACCCTTACCCCAAAACCAAATTTTAAACTGCTCAATTTTGAAAGCCCAACAGACAACAAATAAATATTGATATAGATATGGATCATGTACAATGCAGCACATAAAATATTAAGGCTAAAGAAGTAAATGCTGGTTTTGCCTCAATGTTTTCTAACACTTTCTCTGTCAAGGATGTCAAAAGTAGGTCTTGTTCAGGAGAGGATTAAAAAATAAGCAAGATAGATTTATTTTTCCATTTACTATGGAGTTCACAACAAGCTGAAGGCCATAAATAGTTTATTAAAAGTGACAAATCATCTTGATGACATAGTAATAGATACATATTGAAAGTAATAACCCTCCCTACTTATGTATGGATAACATAAATCTATTTCTCACAAACAAAAGACAAAGTCTTTTTTGTTAGCTTTTGATTGAGTATATCAGATTTTACATCCCATCAACGTACAGCTTAGGTCATACTGAACAGGCAGGCCTCTTGCTTGAACATTTCCCAAACAAGCCCAGGTTTTGACGTCCCTGAAAAAAGGTTTGGGAAAATATTTAGGCAAAAGAACAAAATGCTAATAATCAGCATTTCTCGGATTTCTCCTTTTGCCTCAATATTTTCTCCGCAATTATACATAAATCCTTTCAATATCACCATAATATTTGCCGTCTGCAAGAGCTACCAAATTGGAAATGTCAAATTTTTGCCCAAACAAACCAAGGTTTTGATGTCCCTGTGACTTATTTTCTCCTTTTGCCTCAATAATTTCTGTAAAACATTGTAGTTATACACACAATATTCTTATTTACATCAATACTGTAGTCTGCAACAGTTACTGCTCTTAACCCTTTCCCAAACAAGATCTGGATTTGACATCCCTAATGGAATAGGCTTGGGAAAACATTGAGGCAAAAGAAGAAAATGCTGATAACCAGCATTTTCTCCTTTTGCCTAAATATTTTCTGAGCTTCATTATATACAAATTCTTTTTCAAACTGAACAACATCCATTTTGGTGTCTTCCGCTGCATTCAAGTTTTATAACCATACAATTTTGCCGTTTGAGAAAGGGTTAAATTGAAACAGTCTAATTTTGTGTGATTTAGGATAGCAGATCTTTACACCTTGTCTTACCAAGATGTAAAGTATCAAAATTTTGCTTCTTTTAAATCTTTTTTAAAGCATGGCAAGGCTAAAGATTTCTTTCCATAGCTTGAATTTTAGAGTAGTCTGGAAAATGGGCCAATACATGTACTCAGAGCTTTCAGAGAAAACATTAATGTCAAAGGAATCATTTGCATCAAGAAACAAGGACATTTGCATGCCAAAATGCTTTATGACCTGAGTTTGTCTAATTCACAATGTGTAATCAAACATACATACAGGTTAATTAAGCGAACATTTAGAATGAATACCTAATTTCTTTGTCTCCCCATGTATTTATGCCATCATCACAAAATTTAATTAGCAGTAAACTTTGTCAGGTTTTATTTGTGTTATTATTTACATCAGCAGAGAAAGTTCATTTTGCAACCATGGCCTGTCAAGTGTCATGATGCAAAAATGGACCATCTCATTCTCCTTAGTGTGAAAAGGCAGGTAAAACTTCTACAGTTGACCAGGTTTGCATTAATAATTGGCTTTTACAACATCATTTATCTTTTTTATGCATTACAATAAAGAACATAATGAATTTGATTGTGGACCAAAAAAGAGACTTGCAGTCAAATGTATGTTTACTATTCCAGAAAGGGTTGAAATGACAACAGATTTAAAAAGAGGCAGTAGAAAATAATTACAAAAGTTGGGCGACATAATTGAATGGCCATTTTTTCACCATTTATTATACTATAATGCAATAAGTAGCCTGTCACTTGTTTGGTAACAGATGTCATTGACATGAACAACCCTTTCCAGAACAACAGTTGAACACTTCCCAATCTCAAAGATAAGCCTGAAATTACAACATTACAGATGAGAAAACTATAGTAAAAGTTACGGAAAGCATTGGGGAAAAAGAAGAAAATGCTGGTCATCATCATTCTCTTCTTTTCCCTCAATGCTTTCAAAAGCATTGCATATCATTAGAGACAGTAAAAGGCAGTGCTGGTATTGTTTGGGAAAGGCTAAATAGATTACCTGTGCATAACTGGGGTCACTAATACTATGTTACTAACATATGACATTTTATTGGTCTTTTAATCATCTGATTCTCTTCTTTTTCCCTCAATGGTTTCCAAAGTTTTCCTAATATTTGAGACATCAAAACCGGATATTGTTTGGTGACGGGATAAAAGGGCTAAATAAATAGATTACCTGTGCATACCTGTAGTCATCAACATTGTGTAACATATGACATTTTATTGATCTATTAATTAGTCTAGGGTAACTGTGTGCATTGTAATCACTCATTCCTAATTACCTGGTATCTTTTTATTGAAGGCTTGCAAAAATATTCTTTTCCATGCATGGTTTGATGTCATGACGCCATCTTCAAACTCAACAAAATCCTATGCTGTGAATACTCTCAAGGAGACCATAAACATATCAGCCAATCGTAGGGTTAACCCGATTAATCAAGTTGCAATTACACCAATTTCTAATCCATGTCATCAGAATGTCTTCTCTATCAGCATGGGCGGAGCTAGACGGGGGTCGAGGGGTCCCCCCCCCCCGGCGCATTGGCCGAAAATCAAATTTTGACTATATATAACGTTAGTATAACATTTACACATTTAACACATTTAACCCTTTCCCAAACGACAAATTTTTAGGGTGGTCCAATTTGAAATCTGCTGCAGACGACAAAATGGATGTTAATAAAGATAAAATTTATGTAAAATATGGCATAGAAAATATTGAGACAAAAGGAGAAACTGCTGGTTATCAGCAGTTTCTTCTTTTGTCTCAATGTTTTCCCGAGCCTATTCTATTTGGGACATCAAAAGCAGGTCTTGTTTGGGAAAGGGTTAAAGCCATCATTTGAGCTTAGACCCCCATCCCCTGGAAAAATCCTGGAGGGCTTGGACCCCCCCATGGAAAAAAATCCTGGATCCACCCTAGTATCACAATGACCTATTTTAAATGACATTTTACTGGTGAATTTATTAGTACAGGGTTCCACTTTAATTTCTAATAATCATTCTGCTGACTGCTCTTCAATATACCGGTACATCCTTATTTAATATTGTGTGCACATCAGAGGTATCTGATTTCTTTTTTATGACTTAAATTGAGGACAACCAGTACTATGTTTAATCTATTTATTGACTTCTTCACCTTTATTTTAGCCCTTGGATATACATTGTAACAATTAATGAACATGTAATATTATACTAATTGTATAAGAACAAACTGCGGAAACAAATACAGGGTTCTCCGCAGAATAATTTGAAGCTGTAGGGGCAAATTAAAATTGTGTCCATGCAAATAATTGTGAATAAAAACATAATGGGAAAAGAAGAAATTGCTCAATTTGAGCAATTTCTTCTTTTCCCACTATGGTTTTATACAGAATTGTAACTGTTTAATGAATAAGAATGCATTATTTATCAGTTTTTGACACAAAATACCTCTAAATGTCTCTATTTGGTGACCATTTTGGAGAAATTAAGCTGTAGGGGTAATTTTGAAGCTGTAGGGGCATTATAGTGATTTACATGAAGCTGTAGTGGGGCCGATACAGCTTATTGGGCTGGGGAGAACACTGTAATTAATTTTTTGCATTTACCTCAATGCTTCGTATGACATGATAAATATTCAATTTTTCACAATTACTTATTGCATAATTATTCTTTTGGTTCCGGTCATTTCCACACCCCTGATAGAAAAGGCTTGGGAAAACATTAAAACAAAAGAAGAAACTGCTGATTACCAGCAGTTTCTCCTTTTGCGTCAATATTTTCTGAACTTTTAAGTACACTATTCCTTATTTTAGCAACATCCATTTTGTCTTTTGCAGCAGCTGTCAAATTTGACCGCCCAAATTTTTCGTCATTTGGGAAAGGGTTAATTAAACTTTACAATGATATACAGCCTGACAGTCACTGAATGACCTATGGACCTGACCTATCCTTGTCTGTACACAAACAAATAAGATGCACTCAGACACTGGGGCAGTAACCATATTTGGGCGTAGATATGTAAATAGATCAATAATAAAACTACAATCTTTAGTTCTTTACCTACCAAATTGCTAACCCTTTCCTAAACATTTACCTGCTTTTGATGTCCCTAATAGAAAAGGCTTGGGAAAACAACGAGCCTGATGCAGAAGCAAATGCGGATGATCAGCATTTTCTCCTTTTGTCTCAATATTTTCTGTGCTATAATGATTATATTTACATACACAAATGCTTTCATTTAAATTAATAGTTTATTTATTATTATACCCCTTTTCCAAATGAAGGGAATTTGGACTTTTCCACTTAGAAAGCGGCTGCAGACGTCAAAATGGATGTTGATAAAGGAAGTATCTGTGTATAATATAGCACAGAAAATATTGAGACAAAAGGAGAAATTGCTGATTATCAGCAATTTCTTCTTTTGTCTCAATGTTTTCTTAAGTCTTTTCTTCTAGGGATGTCAAAACCAAGTCTTGTTTGGGAAAGGGTTAATTTCAGTTTTGTCATGACATCTACTGCATCAGCTTTCTAATTGGATCTGGCCCCAGTTTGATTGAAGTTCACATGGATTTCGTGCGATATGAGCACGGTGCTCAGATATGAGCATGAGAACGTACTTAAGTTTTTTCGAGAAACCGGGGCCTGATCACCCAACAAGAGCTGTCCGAAGACAGCGCGCTCGACTTTCTAAGTTGCTTAGTATAAAGGGGGCATAACTCCAAATATAGTGGAGCCAGGGTCATGGGCCCTAATAGTAAGGTAGAGGGTGTGATGGTGAATAAGTATTCCAAGTTTGGGTTGAATCCCTTTGATAGTATGGAAGTTATTGATGTTTGAAAAAACTTAAACCTTTGTTGCAACGCCGACGCCGACGCCCGGGTGACAGTATAAGCTCTCATTTTCTTCGAAAAGTCAAGCTAAAAATGTTGTTCTTTCAAGGAAAAAGACAATACAATTTTTGCCTTAATACCATACCGTTAAATCTGTCCATGACATGTATGTTAACCCTTTCTCAAACAAGACCTGGTTTTGACGTCCCTAACAGAGAAGGCTAGGGAAAACATTGAAACAAAAGAAGAAACTGCTGATAACCAGCAGTTTCTCCTTTTGTCTCAATATTTTCTGTGCCATATTTTACACAAATCCTATCTTTAATAACATCCATTTTGTCATTTGTCGAAGCGGACTACTATACTGTACCAAGAATTCTTACCAAACACGCTACAGGTGAATACAAACGTAGGTGGCGAAGATTCAACTGATCATGCGCGGATCCAAGGAAGGGCATATGCAGGAGTCTAAGTCATATGAAATAAGTGAGCCTGTGGACTAGAAAAGGGGGGGGGAGGGCAATTGTTTGAGGAGGAAAAACTAAAAGATGTTAACTGAATTTGTTTGACTATAACAACAACTTATACTCACTTTCATCTGGGAGAGGAATTTTGACGCCTTCAGAAGTGACACTGTCATCTTGCACAGCAGCTTGATTTTTGGTGCAGACAAGCAGAGAAAAGAAGACGAGTAGAAAATACGATGTGTGAAATGTACGAATCATACTGAATCAAAAGCATCACTTCATCTCATCTCGATTTTAACTTCCCTGGTAAACACACAAGACTAATTAACTATTTACACTAAACTTAAATATTTCCAAACGATTCAGAACATGACAAAAAGCCACACAGACACTAAATAAGACACTAAATTAGTAATGATTCTCCTCCCGTGAGACGGTTCAGTTCATGACACCGACTTCCTGACAGATGATACGTTCGGATAACTCGGTCTTTATCGCACAGAAAAAAAATCGACGTTGGCAAAGTTTGTGTTGAATTTGACTTTGAAATTAGAGTTAGTATATTTAATGAGATGCGATTGAAATAGAACTAAACGAATAAACAGATTTCCAGGTTTAGTATTCCACGATTCGATGTGAAAATGGGACGATAAACTCCTCGGCAAGACTTGCTGAAATTTGATTGGCTAACTCCGATATTGACACGTGTTTTTGTTATGATGTCTCAACCCAAAACTAGGCCAGGTAAATTTTTGACATTTCTCACTCAGACAAGAACTTCATAGGTTCTTACATGAATTGGAATGGTGATGTCCAAGTTCTAATTCGAATCAATCCTTAACCCATTACCACACAGAGACTCCTTTTGACTCCTCACAAGATAATGGCCTTGGAAAACATCGTGGAAAATGAAGAAATTGCTTGTGACAAGCAATTTCTTCATTTCCCACAATGTTTTCCATCCAAAAAGTCCTAAAAATTAAAAATTCCATTCACTTGAAATTGTCGTCTGCAGGATCTTTCAATTTGGACTGCCCTAAAATTTTGTCGTTTGGTAATGGGTTAAACAAGTTCTGAAAACTAAAAATAATCACAGTGGCTTCAGCCAAGTTCAGAAACTGCAATATAAGGTCAAATTGATTATTGAAAATTGACAGATATTTCAAAACAATGAATGTGGTGTCTTTCAACTGTGCAGCGAATTATATATAAATCCATCAACCCTTTCCCAAATAGATTTAGCTTGGGAAAACATTGAGACAAAAGAAGAAACTGCTGATAACCAGCAGTTTCTCCTTTAGTCTCAATACTTTCTATGTCATATTTTATACAAATTCTATCTTTAAAAACTTTCATTTTGTCATTTGTGGCAGTTTTTCAAGTGGATCGCCCTAAAATTTTGTTGTTTGGGAAAGGGTTAATTTCGGATGAACAGCTGACAGCTTAAATTTGTAGATGTTGTGTTACTTTCGATATACCTTTCTGCTTTCTGGTGCAGCTTAATTGAACCAATGTTTATTTTTAATTTTGGGGGAAGGCGGTCAGGGCCCATAGGTAGGGGAAAATTTGCGCGTGAACGCCAAAAAAGGGGAAATTTCAATACATGCTTATACTCTCAAATACAGTGTTACAAATGCATCTTACTTGCTTGTATATCATAATGGGACATTCAAACAACCATTAGAACTGTTAGAGATGCCTAGAATCTAAATATGATTTGGATTTTTCTTTGCAAGAAAAAATAGAGTTCCAGGAGGGGAAAATTTCTCTGAAATGGGGGAAAAAAGTATATTCCTCAGAGAGGGAAAAGGGACCCAATAACGACCGTTTTTTTTAAGAAAAAAAATCACTGTGAACAATCAACTGAATTGGTAATTTGACAAAATTGATAGGCCAAATTATTGTGACGAGTAATTTCTTTATTTCCCACAATGTTTTCTACACAGAAAGACCTAAAACTGTAAAATTTCATTCACTTGAAATTGTTGTCTACATCATCTTTCAGATTGGACAAGTCTAAAATTTTGTTGTTTGGTAATTGGTTAAATCTTAAATTTTGATATTATCTTTTTACAGGAAATCCAGAGAGAGGCTGGAATGACCCTCCCATGTTCAATTTCACCCCTGGGGTACAGGCAGCGCCCCCTAGAAGGACCCTCAATAAGCGTGTGGCATTTCCAGCTTCTGCTCCGTCACAGCCTGGACATGCGGGTAAATCATATACATTGTAACCATTTCCTAATATGTTAGGTTTTAAGTTTGGTCTATAGCCGAAGGAGTTGCAAATACAGACAACAAAATAAATGACAACTCTTACATATTATCATAGATGTTCTTCAAATTTTAGGATCTACAGGAAACATTGAAGGAAATGTAAAAAATGCTGATTATTGATTGTTAGCATTTTCTTGGTTTCGTTCAAAGTTTTCTAAACCTTAGAAAACCTTTTACTTTATTTGATCGGATAATCAGAAGGTCTTCAAGGAGTGGCTGTTTGGGGAAAGGATTAACTCTTTTCCAAATAATAGTTACTATAATTATATAATGTCCCAATATGAGAAAGCTTTAGAATACATTTCTTTTATTCTATCATCAATAAAGTTCTAAACTACAACACACATCATTTCCATTTAATGATAATCAGTGCTTCTGAAATAAGTTGCCTGAGTTGTCCGACTTGTCTGTTTACCTGTACGGACAAGCAGATTTTGAAAGCTAGGTTGTCCATGGACAAGTGAAAAATACGGTTATGATAAAAAGTGTTTTTTTCTTTTTCATACAATGTAATTACAGTACTGATAGTTAAACGTACAAATTTTGTTGTAGACTATAGTAAGACAGTCAGAAGAGATATGCGATAAACAAATGAAGCTATTGAAAAGTATATGGGTTTTGTACAGAAAAGTTGATTTTTGATACACACAAGTCGATTGTAGATCAACACTTGTCCGTGGACAAGTAGATTTTCAAAATATTTCAGAAGCACTGAATAATATGTATTTTGTTGTTAGCAGCAAAAGATAAATCTAAAATCTTGTGGTGTATAAAAGGGTTAAAATCCAAAAATTCTTTGGCCAATGTCTTGTTTTCATAGTTCTAGGAGATTTGTAATCATTTGTTCTGTAATGATTAGAAAGGGTATTTCAGAAAGGAATTGCTGGGGAAAAATCCTGCAGTGCATAATCTGCAATTAATTTAACCCCTTCCCAAACAAGACCTGGTTTTGACGTTTTTATTAGAATAGGCTTGGGAAAACATTGAGGCAAAAGAAGAAAATGCTGATAATCAGCATTTTCTCCTTTTGCCTGAATATTTTCCTTGCTATATTGTACACAAATCCCTTATTATTCAATATCCATTTTGTCGTCTGTGGCAGCTTTTGAAGTGGGTCACCCTAAAATGTTGCCATTTGGGAAAGGGTTAAACTCAGATTTGTGTCATTACCTTACTGCCTGCTTCCTTTATCAACAAATTTCAGAATGATAGCATACGCAGATTTAGAGGGGGGCGGAAGCGGCGCGCGCCCCCCCCTAAAATCGCCAGATTTTTTTTTTTTGAAAGGGGTGCTTAGAACAAAACAGGTCAATGGTTGATCATTTAAATGAGCGTCTGATCGTTTCTTGTACTTAATTTATTCTCCATTACATGTACTTTATGACCAAATCATATTAAAATCAGCGGATACCACTATTCAATTTGGTTAGTCAGCATCGCATTTATAACCGAGCAATCGGTAGTAAGACGTAGGCTGACTTCGCTTCACACTATCATTTGGGCGACTCACTGATCCAATTTGTTGGATTCACCCCACATACGTACTGTGCCATCCAATCAAAAGCTTCGAGGACACCGGGATTCATTGGTCTGCTGCTTTCACCTTGGCATGATGGTACAGTTTCCTGACCACGGTTATGAGAATTATCAGATTAATGCTATGGAGAGGATGTCAAATAGCCTGCGATATTCATGTTCGCTTGGATCTATGGCTCGAACTATAGTTCGAAGTGAAGTCGGCCGTACATAAACCACCGATACATTGGAGTGTTGTTGCTGCCGCCCGGGAAATGCAATAATGACCGCTGCGCCTTTCATAGGTAGTCGGCGACTGTAAATAGAGCTGCGACTAGTCTTCTTCCGATCACATACTGTTAATGGCCTAAATATGTCAATGCAAAACGGGGTTACGTGTATTTCTTGGTAAATAAACGTAAATGGATCACTGGCGTTCGCCTATTTATATCAGGTAACATTTGATGTGCTTCTGTTGGGCAACTTTTCAGATATAATGCTACAACGCACACACAAAAACTCCATGATATAGCGTGGTGGTAACAATCGCAAAATTTGAGAAAGAACAATAATCAGAAGTAGGAAATGGGAAAGTCGCGATATGCATGCCGTCGGCCTAGACCTTGCCAAGGGGCATGCTTCAGAGACGTAACGTCAAAAGTTGCGGACCAAGCCAGAATTGGCTATGCACTTCAGTTCAAGACCGAATATTTGTTATTTTTATTTGAGAAACACACATGTATTTGGTATCATATGAAAGGTATTGGATTGTAATTTATCAATA
Organism: Fragum sueziense; assembly: GCA_963680895.1. Lineage (NCBI taxonomy): Eukaryota > Metazoa > Mollusca > Bivalvia > Cardiida > Cardiidae > Fragum > Fragum sueziense. The sequence continues at coordinate 12,803,432 of OY804596.1, forward strand.
TATGTCGAAATTCAACAATAATTGAATACAGACAATTTAATAAACAAAATAAATAAACTCTGGCGCAGAAAATGACATCGTCACGCGTAACAGAAATTACCAAACAAACGCGTGAGAATCCCAATAAAATAAAAAGGAAGACTTTTTAAAGCTCGCAAACCTTTGCACATTACGTCAGTGATGTCACAGAAGATATGGCGTAAATCTTACGGCAGTTTGATGGTGTAAACAAACTATGTAGGAATGGAAAGAAACAGATATGTAGAGTCACGCTGTTAAAAAAACGTAATTTTTTCGGTATGTCTAATTTTTAAATCTAATTTATTTTTTCAATATCGATTGGAAATCAATATAAGAAAATGGGACATACATCTGAGCTCTAGTTTTTGTAGTTGTTTTTTTGTATTGATTGGAGTTGAAGAAAATCGTTATTTTATTGCGTTTGTAGCGTCTTAAAAATGTCACATTTTCACTAAAACGGTCCCGAATGCAAGGGTGATTTTTTTCACATATAGCTATTTTCTAAGAAAAATCAAAATAATTTGAATTTGATTTGATTTTCGACATACATCTCGGATAAAATTTGTAAAAATAAATGTATTTGTCAATATCTGTTCAACTAGTGAAGATATAGAGTGTGATGTAGCGTCTTAAAAATGTCACAAACATGTGTTTTGACGATTTGACGTCATGTTGATTTGTGAACTTTTCATCGCGTTTTACGATCATGTATCGATGCTCTAGATCAACTTGTTTTGTCGTTGTTTGTTTGACCATCTTGTTATTTCTGGTCTATGCAACTTAAGGTTAAAATGTGAGACCCGTACCAGAAACTGAAAGACAGAAAAGCATTGACCAAGGCATAAGAAAACGTTGAGATAATAGAATACATTTTCTAAGTAAAGCATTTCATTGATTTCATTTAATATGTTGCACCATTTGGTCTCGGAGTTTCATTTTTTTACATATAATGAATTGGTTGTAGACTCCATTGAAATGAATATTCTATATTTTGTCTGTTAACGACTTAACTTGAAGACGATTAATTCAGTAAGTATTTTCATATGTTTAGTTTTGCCATCTGTGCTAATAGAAATATTTAATAACAAAATATGCATACTTGCCAAGTTTTATTTAGCGTATGAAACGGCTCCATATCTCCTACAGGTGTAAAATATTCATTTTCAATATTCATAAGAGCTTGATTTTTCAATACTTATACGAAATTATTCTGTTGTTTATTTATTGATAGTTGAGATTATTAATTTTGTACAGTGCTATTTACATGCAGGCATTTATTGGTATTATTGTGAAAATGTTTTCTTTTGGCCAGAGGTACAGGACGTGCTGAAATAAAAATATTGAATTGAGTTTCAAGAGTTGAGTTGGTAAAACATTGATTATTTGTCATTGCTCATGTTTTGGTGAAAGTTATAACTTTCTTTACATCTTCGCGTAACGTTAACGTCGGAAAGCGGGTGATATGCGTGTTACAACGTTGGTCCGCTACTTTTGACGTTACGTCTCTGCAAGGAAAAGACGCGATGGGAAATTGTTAACGACAAGTCTCTGATATGACGACGCACAAATGTCAGAAAATTGGTCAGAAACATCGACGATGTGTACAAAGTCGGCAATATTCCATCTGATCGCTGACAATCAGTCATTGAGGATTAACCGATTTATTTGTCTTGAAATGGCCATCAAATCAATTTTGATTTTTTGCCAATTGACCAAATGATAATGAGAGAGCGTTTTCTTTGATAAACGCCGGTCTTATTGTTCTAAAGCAAAATTTATGTTCACAACCTTTTTAGATCTACACCAATCTCCTTCGCAGTTATCTCCCCTGAATTTGGATTGGGGAGATCTCAATCTCCTTCGCAGTTATCTCCCCTGGATTGGGATTGGGGAGATCTCTGCCGGCAAAGCTTGAGTTACCAAGATTTTAGGCAATTGAACTTATTTTATTTAGATTTTTATCTAAACAAGTAAACTCGTTTTTAGTAATGTTTTAAGAATATGAGGTGTCAGATGTGAGTCCAAATAAAAAATTAAATTGGATTTAAAAAATGATTTCAGAAAAATTTCCGCCATCTTTACGATATCGCGCGACATTCACCATGGTCACATGATTTATATGCCTGTAGTGATAATGTAAGGCATTGTCGCTGTGTGTAGTTTAGGGAGATCTCTGCCAATTGATTTTTTTTTATTTTGACTTTTATTTAAAAAAGTAAACATGCTTTAAGTGATGTTTTAAGAATACGGGGTGTCAGATATGAATCAAAATAAAAAATATAATTGGATTTAAATAAAGATTTCAGAAATATAAATAAATTTCCGCCATCTTTACGATATCACGTGACATTCACCATGGTCACATGATTTATATGCCTGCAGTGATAATGTAAGGCATTGTCGCTGTGTGGAGTTTGGATCTACACAAGATGCACTCTGGAAGACAGTATACATGAATGATGCACTACTTACTTATTTACTGTTTAGGCCTACATTGTTTGGCAGCGTCAGTCTAATATTAACCAGGTTTTTGAATGCAGAATTATGAAGGATAAGAAAACAATTTTTTTCTGTGGCATTTTCAATACATGATGTATGCCTACGATATGTTCAGTGACATGGTGTGAGAGGATTGAAAAAAGGCGGTGTTAAAGAAGATGTCAAATTGAGCGACGAAATGGCAAAACTCGAAATTATCCTTACCGGTTCCCGTATAGTAGGCTAATCATCAATCATCACTCTGTCTTGTTTCTATTATATAGGTGTCACTCCTCAACGAAACGGGCCTATAAGATATATAGTAAAATGGGTCAATTTGGCAGCTTCTAGCTCCTCTCAGAAGTCTTTGTGGCACATTTTACTTAGTCTGCCTGACAGACCATTTCTTTGACTTTAATTTACTACCAAGAAAGTGGTATCAATAGCACCATCAGCTAAAATCACGCACCCGTGAACACAGTCACCCTTGAAATTTGCCATCTATTTCGGGATCTGCATGTGACACACCCCCATGAAAGGTCACGACCGCGCAAGAAACTAGTTCACAACAAATTCATTAAAACACATCCTAGCAGTACACTGATGGTCTGCCAGTATACAGAACCACATTTCATGCATCTGCCTATTCTATAGACACAGAATCAATGCAACAAAAGGAGCGAATCCATTTTTGACGGAACTATGTTTGTATACTACGACCCGGAAGCATTTCCCGTTGTGGAGTGTCTCCTATATCATACTAAGTGATTATGAGCGGAAAACCGTCCCAAAAACTTACAACAATATGGTCCTAAACGAACCAAAATGTAAAAGAAATATAATTTCCAAAGTAAATATAATCAAGGAGGTTGAAGTATAAAAACTCCTTGATATAATTTCAAAAGTAAATTTCAGTATAGGCCTATTTCCATATCAATAAAATAAATAGATTAAGATGCGCCGAAAATTGTGCAATTTCGCGATTCTTTGTAATTTGTAAACATTATGTTTGCCAATGGAAGGGACACCTCTCTAACACCTACCCCGTTTTTTATTTTAGTCTTTCATCTACAATGCTTTTAAAAAGCGTAGGAACCCCCCCCCCCCCACCCACCCACCCCACCCCTTTACACACAGACAGAAAACGCACGTAGTTTGCCTTTGTTAATTTGTTGGTTTACATATGGTCCTGCAATATTAGATATTTGCCTATTTAAGAGGCAAAGAAATAAGTCTGGATGTCCCAAAAAATTGTTCCATTTTGTCTTTCTTTTTAGCTCACCTGAGCTCAACGAGCTCAAGGGGAGCTCTTAGGGTCAGTCACTATCCGGCGTCCGTCGTCCGTTGTGCGTTGTGCGTCGTGCGTCGTCAACAATTTCTTTAAACATCTTCTCCTCCTCAACCACTGGGCCAATTCTTTCCAAACTTGGCAGAAATGTTCCTTGGGTGACCCTTTTCAAAACTTGTTCGTGAATTTTTGATTCGTCAAAAAATGTGGGCGTGGCAGGGCGGGGCTTATCAGACTTAAAGAAATCATTAGGAAATTCTTCAAAAATCTTCTCCTCCTCAACCATTGGGCCAATTCTTTCCAAACTTGGCAGAAATGTTCCTTGAGTGACCCTTTTCAAAACTTGTTCATGAATTTTTGATTGGTCAAAAATTGTGGGCGTGGCAGGGCGGGGCTTATCAGACTTAAAGAAATCATTAGGGAATTCTTCAAAAATCTTCTCCTCCTCAACCACTAGGCCAATTATTTCCAAACTTGGCAGAAATGTTCCTTGAGTGACCCTTTTCAAAACTTGTTCGTGAATTTTTGATTCGTCAAAAATTGTGGGCGTGGCAGGGCGGGGCTTATCGAACTTAGAGAAATCATGTGAAAAATCTTTAAAAATCAATTATCAGGCCAATTTGAAACAAGCTTGGCAGAAATCTCCCTTGAGTGACTGTTTTCAACACATGCTCATGAATTTTTGATTCGGTGAAAATTGTGGGCGGGCCAGGGCGGGGCTTATCAGACTTCGAGAAATCGTAAGATAGTTATTCAAAAATCTTCTTCTCCTTAACCATTGGGCTGATTCTTACCAAACTTGAAAGGAATGTTTATTGGGTGACCCTTTTCAAAACTTGTTCGTGAATTTTTGATTCGTCAAAAATTGTGGGCGTGGCAGGGCGGGGCTTATCGGACTTAGAGAAATCATGTGAAAAATCTTTAGAAATCAATTATCAGGCCAATTAGAATCAAGCTTGGCAAAAATGTCCCTTGAGTGACTGTTTTCAACACATGCTCATGAATTTTTGATTCGTCAAAAATTGTGTGCGTGGCAGGGCGGGGCTTATCAGACTTCGAGAAATCGTAAGATGATTATTCAAAAATCTTTTCCTCCTTAACCACTGGGCTAATTATTACCAAACTTGAAAGGAATGTCCCTTGGGTGACCCTTTTCAAAACTTGTTCGTGAATTTTTGATTTGTCAAAAATTGTGGGCGTGGCAGGGCGGGGCTTATTGGACTAGGAGAAATCATGTGAAAAATCAAGGGGGGGTATGATCACTTTCAGTGATATTCTAGTTTACAATAATTTAATTTGACATAATACTGACATATATATTTGTTTACAACAAAATTTATATTGTACACAATCAAATACACGAAGAATTCAGGTGAGCGATATCAGTGCCTTTCAGGCACTCTTGTTGAAAATTTTCTCACACTCAGGGAGGAGACATGAACGGGCACACCAATAGAAACCATGACACAAAAACGCACAGGTCTATGTTTTCTGTGTTAAATTTTAGTTTTAGGCATAGCCCTGCAATATGCCTATTAAAGAGGCAAAATAATAGGTCTATATGTCCCGGAAATTGCGCCATTTTGCCTTTCTTTCTGAAAATTTTCTCAACGGAGGGAGGGGACACCCCTCCCAAACCCTCCCCGAAAGACACACCAATAAAAATATGATGAATCTCATAAAATGGAAAAGAATTACTGCTTTTCATTACTTGGGATGTCATTGTGTTTTTTTAGCTCACCTGAGCAACATGCTCAAGGTGAGCTTTTGTGATCACCCTGTGTCCGGCGTGCGTCGTGCGTCGTGCGTCGTGCGTTGTGCGTCGGAAGTCGTCAACAATTTCTTTAAACATCTTCTCCTCCTTAACCACTGGGCCAATCCTAACCAAACTTGGCAGGCATGTTCCCTTGGTGACCCTTTTCAAAACTTGTTTTCAGATTTTTGATTCATCAAAAAATGTGGGCGTGGCAGGGCGGGGCTTATCAGACTTAGAAAAATTGTTAAATAATTCTTCAAAAATCTTCTTCTCCTTAACCATTGAGTCAATTTCTACCAAAGTTGGCAGAAATGTTCCTTGGGTGACCCTTTTCAAACCTTGTTTTCAAATTTTCGATTCGTCAAAAAATGTGGGCGTGGCAGGGCGGGGCTTATCAGACTTAAAGAAATTGTTAAATAATTCTTCAAAAATCTTCTTCTCCTTAACCATTGAGTCAATTTCTACCAAAGTTGGCAGAAATGTTCCTTTGGTGACCCTTTTCAAATTTTGTTTTCAAATTTTTGATTCGTCAAAAAATGTGGGCGTGGCAGGGCGGGGCTTATCAGACTTAGAGAATTTGTTAAATAATTCTTCAAAAATCTTCTTCTCCTTAACCATTGAGTCAATTTCTACCAAAGTTGGCAGAAATGTTCCTTGGGTGACCCTTTTCAAAACTTGTTTTCAAATTTTTGATTCGTCAAAAAATGTGGGCGTGGCAGGGCGGGGCTTATCAGACTTAGAGAAATTGTTAAATAATTCTTCAAAAATCTTCTTTTCTTTAACCATTGAGTCAATTTCTACCAAAGTTGGCAGAAATGTTCCTTGGGTGACCCTTTTCAAAACTTGTTTTCAAATTTTCGATTCGTCAAAAAATGTTGGTGTGGCAGGGCGGGGCTTATCAGACTTAGAGAAATTGTTAAATAATTCTTCAAAAATCTTCTTCTCCTTAACCATCATGTCAATTTTTACCAAAGTTGGCAGAAAAGTTCCTAGGGTGACCCTTTTCAAAACTTGTTTTCAAATTTTTGATTCGTCAAAAAATGTGGGCTTGGCAGAGCGGGGCTTATCAGTATTTGAGAAATTGTTAAATAATTCTTTAAAAATCAAATGTTTATCCAATTTGTACCAATTTTAATTGGAATGTTTCTTGAGTGACTGTCTTCACTGTGTGTCGAGAAATTTTTGATTCGTCAAAAAATGAGGGCATGGCAGGGCGGGGCTTATCAGACTTAAAGAAATTGTTAAATAATTCTTCAAAAATCTTCTTCTCCTTAACCATTGAGTCAATTTCTACCAAAGTTGGCAGAAATGTTCCTTTGGTGACCCTTTTCAAATTTTGTTTTCAAATTTTTGATTCGTCAAAAAATGTGGGCGTGGCAGGGCGGGGCTTATCAGACAATCAGTCATTGAGGATTAACCGATTTATTTGTCTTGAAATGGCCATCAAATCAATTTTGATTTTTTGCCAATTGACCAAATGATAATGAGAGAGCGTTTTCTTTGATAAACGCCGGTCTTATTGTTCTAAAGCAAAATTTATGTTCACAACCTTTTTAGATCTACACCAATCTCCTTCGCAGTTATCTCCCCTGAATTTGGATTGGGGAGATCTCAATCTCCTTCGCAGTTATCTCCCCTGGATTGGGATTGGGGAGATCTCTGCCGGCAAAGCTTGAGTTACCAAGATTTTAGGCAATTGAACTTATTTTATTTAGATTTTTATCTAAACAAGTAAACTCGTTTTTAGTAATGTTTTAAGAATATGAGGTGTCAGATGTGAGTCCAAATAAAAAATTAAATTGGATTTAAAAAATGATTTCAGAAAAATTTCCACCATCTTTACGATATCGCGCGACATTCACCATGGTCACATGATTTATATGCCTGTAGTGATAATGTAAGGCATTGTCGCTGTGTGTAGTTTAGGGAGATCTCTGCCAATTGATTTTTTTTTATTTTGACTTTTATTTAAAAAAGTAAACATGCTTTAAGTGATGTTTTAAGAATACGGGGTGTCAGATATGAATCAAAATAAAAAATATAATTGGATTTAAATAAAGATTTCAGAAATATAAATAAATTTCCGCCATCTTTACGATATCACGTGACATTCACCATGGTCACATGATTTATATGCCTGCAGTGATAATGTAAGGCATTGTCGCTGTGTGGAGTTTGGATCTACACAAGATGCACTCTGGAAGACAGTATACATGAATGATGCACTACTTACTTATTTACTGTTTAGGCCTACATTGTTTGGCAGCGTCAGTCTAATATTAACCAGGTTTTTGAATGCAGAATTATGAAGGATAAGAAAACAATTTTTTTCTGTGGCATTTTCAATACATGATGTATGCCTACGATATGTTCAGTGACATGGTGTGAGAGGATTGAAAAAAGGCGGTGTTAAAGAAGATGTCAAATTGAGCGACGAAATGGCAAAACTCGAAATTATCCTTACCGGTTCCCGTATAGTAGGCTAATCATCAATCATCACTCTGTCTTGTTTCTATTATATAGGTGTCACTCCTCAACGAAACGGGCCTATAAGATATATAGTAAAATGGGTCAATTCGGCAGCTTCTAGCTCCTCTCAGAAGTCTTTGTGGCACATTTTACTTAGTCTGCCTGACAGACCATTTCTTTGACTTTAATTTACTACCAAGAAAGTGGTATCAATAGCACCATCAGCTAAAATCACGCACCCGTGAACACAGTCACCCTTGAAATTTGCCATCTATTTCGGGATCTGCATGTGACACACCCCCATGAAAGGTCACGACCGCGCAAGAAACTAGTTCACAACAAATTCATTAAAACACATCCTAGCAGTACACTGATGGTCTGCCAGTATACAGAACCACATTTCATGCATCTGCCTATTCTATAGACACAGAATCAATGCAACAAAAGGAGCGAATCCATTTTTGACGGAACTATGTTTGTATACTACGACCCGGAAGCATTTCCCGTTGTGGAGTGTCTCCTATATCATACTAAGTGATTATGAGCGGAAAACCGTCCCAAAAACTTACAACAATATGGTCCTAAACGAACCAAAATGTAAAAGAAATATAATTTCCAAAGTAAATATAATCAAGGAGGTTGAAGTATAAAAACTCCTTGATATAATTTCAAAAGTAAATTTCAGTATAGGCCTATTTCCATATCAATAAAATAAATAGATTAAGATGCGCCGAAAATTGTGCAATTTCGCGATTCTTTGTAATTTGTAAACATTATGTTTGCCAATGGAAGGGACACCCCTCTAACACCTACCCCGTTTTTTATTTTAGTCTTTCATCTACAATGCTTTTAAAAAGCGTAGGAACCCCCCCCCCCCCACCCACCCACCCCACCCCTTTACACACAGACAGAAAACGCACGTAGTTTGCCTTTGTTAATTTGTTGGTTTACATATGGTCCTGCAATATTAGATATTTGCCTATTTAAGAGGCAAAGAAATAAGTCTGGATGTCCCAAAAAATTGTTCCATTTTGTCTTTCTTTTTGAAAATTTTCTCACACTCAGGGAGGAGACATGAACGGGCACACCAATAGAAACCATGACACAAAAACGCACAGGTCTATGTTTTCTGTGTTAAATTTTAGTTTTAGGCATAGCCCTGCAATATGCCTATTAAAGAGGCAAAATAATAGGTCTATATGTCCCGGAAATTGCGCCATTTTGCCTTTCTTTCTGAAAATTTTCTCAACGGAGGGAGGGGACACCCCTCCCAAACCCTCCCCGAAAGACACACCAATAAAAATATGATGAATCTCATAAAATGGAAAAGAATTACTGCTTTTCATTACTTGGGATGTCATTGTGTTTTTTTAGCTCACCTGAGCAACATGCTCAAGGTGAGCTTTTGTGATCACCCTGTGTCCGGCGTGCGTCGTGCGTCGTGCGTTGTGCGTCGGAAGTCGTCAACAATTTCTTTAAACATCTTCTCCTCCTTAACCACTGGGCCAATCCTAACCAAACTTGGCAGGCATGTTCCCTTGGTGACCCTTTTCAAAACTTGTTTTCAGATTTTTGATTCATCAAAAAATGTGGGCGTGGCAGGGCGGGGCTTATCAGACTTAGAAAAATTGTTAAATAATTCTTCAAAAATCTTCTTCTCCTTAACCATTGAGTCAATTTCTACCAAAGTTGGCAGAAATGTTCCTTGGGTGACCCTTTTCAAACCTTGTTTTCAAATTTTCGATTCGTCAAAAAATGTGGGCGTGGCAGGGCGGGGCTTATCAGACTTAAAGAAATTGTTAAATAATTCTTCAAAAATCTTCTTCTCCTTAACCATTGAGTCAATTTCTACCAAAGTTGGCAGAAATGTTCCTTTGGTGACCCTTTTCAAATTTTGTTTTCAAATTTTTGATTCGTCAAAAAATGTGGGCGTGGCAGGGCGGGGCTTATCAGACTTAGAGAATTTGTTAAATAATTCTTCAAAAATCTTCTTCTCCTTAACCATTGAGTCAATTTCTACCAAAGTTGGCAGAAATGTTCCTTGGGTGACCCTTTTCAAAACTTGTTTTCAAATTTTTGATTCGTCAAAAAATGTGGGCGTGGCAGGGCGGGGCTTATCAGACTTAGAGAAATTGTTAAATAATTCTTCAAAAATCTTCTTTTCTTTAACCATTGAGTCAATTTCTACCAAAGTTGGCAGAAATGTTCCTTGGGTGACCCTTTTCAAAACTTGTTTTCAAATTTTCGATTCGTCAAAAAATGTTGGTGTGGCAGGGCGGGGCTTATCAGACTTAGAGAAATTGTTAAATAATTCTTCAAAAATCTTCTTCTCCTTAACCATCATGTCAATTTTTACCAAAGTTGGCAGAAAAGTTCCTAGGGTGACCCTTTTCAAAACTTGTTTTCAAATTTTTGATTCGTCAAAAAATGTGGGCTTGGCAGAGCGGGGCTTATCAGTATTTGAGAAATTGTTAAATAATTCTTTAAAAATCAAATGTTTATCCAATTTGTACCAATTTTAATTGGAATGTTTCTTGAGTGACTGTCTTCACTGTGTGTCGAGAAATTTTTGATTCGTCAAAAAATGAGGGCATGGCAGGGCGGGGCTTATCAGACTTAAAGAAATTGTTAAATAATTCTTCAAAAATCTTCTTCTCCTTAACCATTGAGTCAATTTCTACCAAAGTTGGCAGAAATGTTCCTTTGGTGACCCTTTTCAAATTTTGTTTTCAAATTTTTGATTCGTCAAAAAATGTGGGCGTGGCAGGGCGGGGCTTATCAGACTTAGAGAATTTGTTAAATAATTCTTCAAAAATCTTCTTCTCCTTAACCATTGAGTCAATTTCTACCAAAGTTGGCAGAAATGTTCCTTGGGTGACCCTTTTCAAAATTTGTTTTCAAATTTTTGATTCGTCAAAAAATGTGGGCGTGGCAGGGCGGGGCTTATCAGACTTAGAGAAATTGTTAAATAATTCTTCAAAAATCTTCTTCTCCTTAACCATCATGTCAATTTTTACCAAAGTTGGCAGAAAAGTTCCTAGGGTGACCCTTTTCAAAACTTGTTTTCAAATTTTTGATTCGTCAAAAAATGTGGGCTTGGCAGAGCGGGGCTTATCAGAATTTGAGAAATTGTTAAATAATTCTTTAAAAATCAAATGTTTATCCAATTTGTACCAATTTTAACTGGAATGTTTCTTGAGTGACTGTCTGTGTCGAGAAATTTTTGATTCGTCAAAAAATGAGGGCATGGCAGGGCGGGGCTTATCAGACTTAGAGAAATTGTTACATAATTCTTCAAAAATCTTCTTTTCCTTAACCAATGAGTAAATTTTTACCAAACTTGTCAGAAATGTTCCTTTGGTGACCCTTTGCAAAACTTGTTTTCAAATTTTTGATTCGTCAAAAAATGTGGGCGTGGCAGGGCGGGGCTTATCAGACTTAGAGAAATCATGAAAAAAATCTTTAAAAATCAACCATTGGTCAAATTTGAAGTAAACTTAGCAGATCTGTTTCTTGAGTGACTGTTTTCAATGTGTGTTCATGAATTTTTTTATTTGTCAAAAAATGTAGGCATGGCAGGGCGGGGTTTATCAGACTTGGAGAAATCATTAAACAATTCTTTGAAAATTTTCTTCTCCTTAATCGTTGGACCAAATTATACCAAATTATTCAGGAATGTTCCTTAAGTACCCCTTTTTATTTTTATTACAAATTTCTGATTCGTAAAAAATGTGGACATGGCAGGGTGGGACTTATTCGACTAGGAGAAATGATAAGAAAAATCAACTGTTGGGCCAATTTGTACCAGGGATGTTGCTTGAGTGACTCTTTGTAACAATAATATTGTTTGTGAATTTTTGATTTGTTAAAAAAAATGAGTGTGGCAGGGTAGGGCTTATCAGACTTAAAAAAGTCGTACAGAAATTCTTCAAAAATCAATTATGGGGCCAATTTAAACCAAGTATAGCAAAATGCTCATTGAGTTACTCTTTTCAAACACTTTGTTGTAAATTTTTGACAGGTTAATAAATGTTGATGAGGCAAGGAGGGGCTTGAAATATTAAGCATATTAATGCTTGTAATGTATCATTCTGATGTTTCAAAATTTAATTGTAAAAGTTAAATCTTGGTTATAAAAATCAAACTGGAACAGCACATGATATTCAATATTTAAGATGTCACTACATGCAATATGATTGAATACTAATGTGACTTCATTGCATTCATTGGAAATTATGAAACTTTATTAACAATAATTTGATACGACTTATATATTTGTTCACAACAAAATTTATATCGTACACAATCAAATACAGGAAGAACTCAGGTGAGCGATATCAGTGCCTTTCAGGCACTCTTGTTTGGTTTTTTAGCTCACCTGAGCAACATGCTCAAGGTGAGCTTTTGTGATCACCCTGTGTCCGGCGTGCGTCGTGCTTCGTGCGTTGTGCGTCGGAAGTCGTCAACAATTTCTTTAAACATCTTCTCCTCCTTAACCACTGGGCCAATCCTAACCAAACTTGGCAGGCATGTTCCCTTGGTGACCCTTTTCAAAACTTGTTTTCAGATTTTTGATTCGTCAAAAAATGTGGGCGTGGCAGGGCGGGGCTTATCAGACTTAGAGAAATTGTTAAATAATTCTTCAAAAATCTTCTTCTCTATAACCATTGAGTCAATTTCTACCAAAGTTGACAGAAATGTTCCTTGGGTGACCCTTTTCAAAACATGTTTTCAAATTTTTGATTCGTCAAAAAATTTGGGTGTGGCAGGGCGGGGCTTATCAGACTTAGAGAAATTGTTAAATAATTCTTCAAAAATCTTCTTCTCCTTAACCATTGAGTCAATTTTTACCAAAGTTGGCAGAAATGTTCCTTGGGTGACCCTTTTCAAAACTTGTTTTCAAATTTTTGATTCGTCAAAAAATGTGGGCGTGGCAGGGCGGGGCTTATCAGACTTAGAGAAATTGTTAAATAATTCTTCAAAAATCTTCTTTTCCTTAACCATCGAGTCAATTTCTACCAATGTTGGCAGAAATGTTCCTTGGGTGACCCTTTTCAAAACTTGTTTTCAAATTTTTGATTCGTCAAAAAATGTGGGTGTGGTAGGGCGGGGCTTATCAGACTTAGAGAAATTGTTAAATAATTCTTCAAAAATCTTCTTTTCCTTAACCATTGAGTCAATTTTTACCAAAGTTGGCAGAGATGTTCCTTTGGTGACCCTTTTCAAAACTTGTTTTCAAATGTTTGATTCGTCAAAAAATGTGGGCGTGGCAGGGCGGGACTTATCAGACTTAGAGAAATTATTAAATAATTCTTCAAAAATCTTCTTCTCCTTAACCATCATGTCAATTTTTACCAAAGTTGGCAGAAATGTTCCTTGGGTGACCCTTTTCAAAACTTGTTTTCAAATTTTTGATTCGTCAAAAAATGTGGGCGTTGCAGAGCGGGGCTTATCAGAATTTGAGAAATTGTTAAATAATTCTTTAAAAATCAAATGTTTATCCAATTTGTACCAATATTGGCTGGAATGTTTCTTGAGTGACTGTCTTCACTGTGTGTCGCGAAATTTTTGATTCATCAAAAAATGAGGGCATGGCAGGGCGGGGCTTATCAGACTTAGAGAAATTGTTACATAATTCTTCAAAAATCTTCTTTTCCTTAACCAATGAGTAAATTTTTACCAAACTTGTCAGAAATGTTCCTTTGGTGACCCTTTGCAAAACTTGTTTTCAAATTTTTGATTCGTCAAAAAATGTGGGCAGGCAGGGCGGGGCTTATCAGAATTAGAGAAATCATGAAAAAAATCTTTAAAAATCAACCATTGGTCAAATTTGAAGTAAACTTGGCAGATCTGTTTCTTGAGTGACTGTTTTCAATGTGTGTTCAGGATTTTTTTTATTTGTCAAAAAATGTAGGCATGGCAGGGCGGGGCTTATCAGACTTGGAGAAATCATTAAACAATTCTTTGAAAATTTTCTTCTCCTTAACCGTTGGACCAAATTATACCAAATTATTCAGGAATGTTCCTTTTAAGTACCCCTTTTTATTTTTATTACAAATTTCTGATTCGTAAAAAATGTGGACATGGCAGGGTGGTACTTATTCGACTAGGAGAAATGATAAGAAAAATCAACTGTTGGGCCAATTTGTACCAGGGATGTTGCTTGAGTGACTCTTTGTAACAATAATATTGTTTGTGAATTTTTGATTTGTTAAAAAAAATGAGTGTGGCAGGGTAGGGCTTATCGGACTTAAAAAAGTCGTACAGAAATTCTTCAAAAATCAATTATGGGGCCAATTTAAACCAAGTATAGCAAAATGCTCATTGAATTACTCTTTTCGAACACTTTGTTGTAAATTTTTGACAGGTTAATAAATGTTGATGAGGCAAGGAGGGGCTTAAAATATTAGGCATATTAATGCTTGTAATGTATCATTCTGATGTTTCAAAATTTAATTGTAAAAGTTAAATCTTGGTTATAAAAATCAAACTGGAACAGCACATGATATTCAATATTTAAGATGTCACTACATGCAATATGATTGAATACTAATGTGACTTCATTGCATTCATTGGAAATTATGAAACTTTATTAACAATAATTTGATACGACTTATATATTTGTTCACAACAAAATTTATATCATACACAATCAAATACAGGAAGAACTCAGGTGAGCGATATCAGTGCCTTTCAGGCACTCTTGTTTTATATAAAAGCTACTTTTATTAAATTTATGTCTTCTAAAATGTAGGCCTAATGAAAGCAACATATCAAGGCATACGTTTGAAATTGTTGTAACTACTGCGGTGATAATCTATTTACGTTGTTTTCGAACCTATCAAACGATATGATGTTACGCCCCCCCTAACCGAAAATCCTGGATCCGCCCCTGGATAGGGCACTTAAATGTACCTATCAGTTCTTGGTGCTTTTGGAAGCATGCAGACTCTTAGTCATAGGATTGATCCAGGGCCATGGCAAATATCCTTTTTTAGCGAGCCGGTACTTTATGTCCGGGAGCTAATGTCACAGCCCTAGTGTCATGTTGCATCAGCGTCACATCGCGCCGCGTCTTCAAAAACTTTAACCTGGTCTATATCTCAGGCACTATAAGAGATGCAACCTTGTAACTTCACATATGCGTACTTACTGCCAAGACCTTTCATTTGGGACCATGACCTTAACAGACCTTTGACCTTGGAGTTTGACCTACTTTTATAAAATTTATCCTGGCCTATATATCTCATGCATTGTTATTGATAGAGCCCTGATATTTCAGACATGGATATCTCCTGACAAGACCTAGCATTTGAAACCGTTATCTTTGACCTTGTGACCTTGACCTCGGAGTTTGACCTACTTTTGAAAAAATAAGCTGTTTTTGTGACAAACACCGGTATAGGCGAGCTACATTGTCCGCGGACAACTCTTGCTTTCCAATGTTATAATAATCATAATCTTAGGTTGGATGTGCAGCTAGAGGCCATAAAAAGGTTGTTCTGATAATACTTGCGAGAAAAAAACGACAGAAATCCAATCTTTATCAACATCACTCATCTGCAATAGCATTCAAATCATACTGGAAAAGGGAAAAGGTTAAGAGAGCAAAAGTTCCGTCAATACACAAATATATTACTTGAAATATATATGTTTGCAGATGAAAAGTTATTTTCACACTAACCCTTTCCCAAACAGCAAAATTGTAGATCTACGGATATAAAACTTGAATGCAGCTGAAGGCACCAAAATGGATGTTGTTTGAAAAAGAATTTGTGTATAATACAGCTCAAAAAATATTTAGGCAAAAGGAGAAAATGCTGGTTATCAGCATTTTCTTCTTCTGCCTCAATGTTTTCCCAAGCCTATTCCATTAGGGAAGTCAAATCCAGGTCTTGTTTGGGAAAGGGTTAACACCATGTTGGTTTTATATTTGACAGTATTGAGCCCAAGTGCTGGACCTCCAGTATTAAATCCCGTCCTGTCAGGCAGCATACTCAGTCAACCAGAGATAGTGAAACCCCCTCAAGTATTTATTGGTCCTAAAGACACGCCCCTTGGTAACCAAGCTCCGCCCATCAGCCCCGTACAGATACTACCTCCGTCTGATGATGCGTCGGCTCCCCAGGCCGTACCATTGCTGGTACCTGGACTCATACCTGCGGCCCCGCCATTGTCTAAAGACAGAGCTCCGCAGGTTGGAATAGATAATGAAAGACTAGAAGAACTATTGTCAAGACTAAGTCTGTCGGATGAAACTCTGTTAGAGTATAACCTGAACCTGCTGCATGCTGAACTGGATAAACACAGACCTGTATTAACTGTGAGTATATTAACCCATTTTCAGATCATGATGCTTATTGTGAGATGAATACTTGAAAAAACATTGTGGAAAACGAAGAAATTGCTTGTCACAAGCAATTTCTTCATTTCCCACAATGTTTTCTACCCAGAGAGACGAAAAAATGAAAAACAATTCACTTGAAATTGTCCTCTGCTATATCTTTGAATTTGGGTTTCCTTGAAATCGTCTTCTGCAATATCTTTCAATTTGGGTGCATGCTGAACTGGACATATAAGGGCAAGTTTAAAAAAAAATGTGACCGTTCACTTTTTACATGCCTCGGCTTTTGCAGAGAAACATATTCAACCAAATCAAAGCTAAAAGGATGTGTTATGGTGTCTTTATACTGTGTACCAATTTTAAAGAAAATCGCTTCACAAATAAAAAAGATATGTCATTAAAACATGTCAAAAATGTCAGGAGTGAAACGCTTTTTGTGTGACACTTAAGACTTTAACCAATTTTCTAAGCTATGGTAAATAAAATACAGTGACAGGATACTACAATAAGCACCTGTAATTCCTAAAACAACATGTGCATAATCATCTAAAAATTACCTTTTCATCTTATCTTCACTGGTTTAGGCTGTGGAGCCTGTTTTATACAATGACCCTCTGAATTTTATGTCAGGAGTGAAACACTTTTATTTTTCAAAATGTGTTCTCATTTTTGTCTATTCAGCCAGAAATCTACCACTCAAACTTTTTTAGGAAGCCATCAACCTTGTTAGCATTCTGCACTCTACTATTTAGTGATTGCTGGGTTACATTTTCTCATATTGTGCAATATATAAGCTGTCAGGAGTGAAACGCTTTTTTGTTGTCATTTTGCAAGATTGCGCACACAATTTTAGCTTAAAACTTGTGATCATGAATTTAGAATATAATTTTGGCACTGTTTAACCATTTAGAATAGTTTTTTGCCACCCTTATTCAGAAATCTGGATGATATTCGGTAATAATAGCTGTTATTCTTAACATTTAAATGGCACACTTTGGTCACATTTTTTTTAAACCTGCCCATAAATAGATCTGTCTTAACTGTGAGTAATTCAACCTGTTTTCACATTATGACGCTTTTTTGACGTCCTTTGAGATGAAGGCTTTAGAAAACAATGTGAAAAATGAAGAAATTGTTTGTCACAAGCAATTTCTTCATCACTCACAATTGTTTCCCCACAATGATTTCTATCCAGAGAGATAAAAAAATTGAAAAAATTTACTTCACTTGAAATTGTCTTCTGCAATATCTTTGAATTTGAACCAATCCAGAATTTTGCTGTCTGGTAATGGTTAAAACCATTTTTTTTCAGAAAGGGTTTTATGTGAAATGGATGATGAAAAGTATTGACTTTTGAATTGCTTAAACCTTTCCCAAAGGCAAATGTTTTAGGGTTTGCCTAATTCAAAAGCTACTGCAAATGCCAAATGCATGTTGATAAACTTAAGATAAGATCTATGTCCTATATAGCACAGAAAGTATTGGGACAAAAAGAGAAAATGCTGTTTACCAGCATTTTCTTTTGTCTCAATGTTTTCCCAGGCCTTGACTCTTCCCTAACCAGGTCTTGTTCGAAAAATGGTTTATTGAGAAAATTTAGAGTGTGCATGCACATGCATGTTGCCTCTAGGACATGATATTAATTGGAAACCTGTGGCTAAGATTTCATTTAATGAAATGCATGTATGCACTGCTATATGGCCGTAGGTCATATTTTGTAACTTTATTGTGGTATTACAGTTTGAAAGCTTTAGCCCATCCAGTCTAGATCTCTTACAGAGCAAATCACTTGCCATGTTATATCTCTATGATTTGTACTTTACATCTGAGCATCTACATCTCTCTTACATTCTATCTATTACATAATCTACCTTTTTCATCAGTTCCTTTTCCACACTATCTTTGTGAAATTTCAGAGCTGTAGTTGTTTATTAGATTAAATGAGTTGAAAAGATATACAGAACTTCAATAGACAAACTGGGATAGCTCAGTCGTAAACATGGGAGTCATACCAGGAGAAATACCAGGAATCCATGTAAGATGTTTAGGTACTGCAGCTACCACATTATGACTATAGCAGTTGAAAGAGGCAGTAAACCCAATTAATCAGCCAGACCTTCAATAAATTCATTCCAGTACTATTTTGTATTTTGTTCAAAGCAGTTTTATAATAACATGATTTTTCTGCATAAATTGATTAGCCCATTACCACACAATGACTCTTTTTGACTCCCTATAAGATAATGGCTTTTGAAAGTACAGTGGAAAATGAAGAAATTGCTTGTGACAACATTTTCCACAATGTTTTTTACACAAAATGATCAAAACAGTTTAAAATTCATTGACTTGAAATTGTCGTCTGCAACATCTTTGAATTTGGACCAGTCTAAAATTTCATTGTTTATTAAAGGGTAAATAAGATCTATATTTGATATTGTTTGTTTGCAGACAAAAGTATGTGAGGACATTACAAAGAAGCTAGGCCTGGTAGAGGAAAAATGGAAGACTGGAGGCTTTAGTGAAATTGTGAAAGTTAGAGTTACACAACTAGCTGAAGGTAGGTTTTACTTGTTTAACCCATTACCAAACGGCAAATTTTATTCTAGTCCAAATTAAAAGATGATACAGATGACAATCTCAAGTGAATGAAATTTTGCATTTGTTTGTCTTTTTACGTAGAAAACAATGTGGGAAATAAAGAAATTGCTTGTCACAAGCAATTTCTTCATTTTCCACATTGTTTTCCCAAACCATGATCTTGTAAGAAGTCAAAATGAGTCGCTGTGTGGTAATGGGTTAAAGTAGCCCACCCATAATGGGATTTCTACAATGTCTGAATTATATGGGTTACATTGAACATTCAGAGGTGAACTGTTCTACTGCAGAATCTTCACATTGTCGCTCGAATAGGTTCAGATACATAACAAATGTTAATGACATCGGCCGAAAAATTCCGATATCATGTCAATCTCAGTGGCTGACTGCCTTAAAACGATGGTTTATGCACAACATCTTTATTTTGTTTGTCAAGGCTAAATATCATATATATAACATTTCCAAAAATCTGCCGCTACAAATATAGATCTTTTATTATACCCCCCAAATTTAATTTGGGGGGGGTATATAGGAGTCAGGTTGTCGGTCTGTCTGTTGGTCCGTCTGTTGGTTTTTTCTTCAAAAATCTTCTCCTCCTCAACCACTCAGCCGATTCTTACCAAACTTGGCAGGAATGTTCCTTGGATGACCCTTTTCAAAACTTGTTTGTGAATTTTTGATTCGTCAAAAATTGTGGGCGTGGCAGGGCGGGGCTTATCGGACTTAGAGAAATCATACGACAAATCTTTAAAAATCAATTATCTGGCCAATTTAAAGCAAACTTGGCAGGAATGTCCCTTGAGTGACTGTATTCAACACATGTTCATGAATTTTTGATTGGGTGAAAAATGTGGGCGTGGCAGGGCGGGGCTTATCAGACTTCGCGAAATTATTCAATAATTCTTCAAAAATCTTCTCCTCCTCAACCACTCAGCCGATTCTTACCAAACTTGGCAGGAATGTTCCTTGGGTGACTCTTTTCAAAACTTGTTCGTGAATTTTTGATTCGTCAAAAATTGTGGGCGTGGCAGGGCGGGGCTTATCAGACTTAGAGAAATAATTATAAAAATCTTTAAAAATCAATTATCAGGCCAATTTGAACCATACTTGGCAGGATTGACCCTTGAGTGATTGTATTCAATGTATGTTCATGATTTTTTCATTCGTCAAAAAATGAGGGCGTGGCAGGGCGGGGCTTATCCGACTTCAAGAAATTGTTAAATAATTCTTCAAAAATCTTCTCCTCCTGAACCACTGAGCCAATTCTTACTAAACTTGGCAAGAATGTTCCTTGGGTGACTCTTATCAAAATTTGTTCGTGAATTTTCGATTCGTCAAAAATTGTGGGCGTGGCAGGGCGGGGCTTATCGGACTTTGAGAAATCATGTGAAAAATCATTCAAAATCAATGCTTTGACCATTTTGAACTTAAGTTGGCACCAATGTCCCTTGAGTGATTGTATTCAATGCATGTTCATGAATATTTGATTCGTCAAAAATTGTGGGCGCGGCAGGGCGGGGCTTATCCGATTTTGAGAAATCGTCAGATAATTCTTCAAAAATTTTCTCCTCCTTAACCAGTGAGCCAATTCTTACCAAACTTGGCAGGAATGTTCCTTGGGTGACTCTTTTCGAAACTTGTTCGTGAATTTTTTATTCGGGGATTTTTTTATCAAAATTGGCAGGAATGTTCATTGTGGGACTTATTTCAAAATTTGTTCGTGAATTTTTGATTTGCAAAAAATGTGGTAATGGCAAGGCAGGGCTTATCAGACTTAACGAAATCATGAGAAAAAAGCAATTAAACAGTAAATTTGAACCAAATCCTACAGGAATGTTCCTTGATTGACTGTCTTCAATGCATGGTTGTGAGTTTTAGGTTTATTGAAAAATATGGGCATGGCAGGGTGGGGCTTGGGGATTGTAAGATGTGTTGTTTGGTCTGTTGATTTTTTGTTCGCTCTATTTCCCAGTTGATAAGCTCACAGTTAAAATGAAATCAATTTCTCAAAATGTACAAAAACTGCGCTTTTGGGGGGTATGATCACTTTCAGTGATATTCTAGTTGTTTCAAAAAAGCGTGTGCCAGGGATTTTGTTACCTGCGAGTCCAGAGTCCCTGACTCATATTTTTTTCTCAGGACTCATTGATAAATATTTAGTCAGTCCCAGAATGCTAACATTTTCAATGTGTAATCGATGTTGTCTTACAAAGAATTCTATATTTCAATGTTGGACTCTTTGGTTTGGGGGCCAGTGGGTCCCAGGACTCTCCCAGATAAATATGTAACAAAATCACAGTGCGTCACAGTCTATTGTATGAGTAGACAAGTGGCCATAGAACAGTTGGTAGCTCATCAGACTCACTCATGAGTTTCTGTGTTGGATCCCTGGCTGCGGCGAATATCCTTTCTGACAAAGTTGTCACCCACCAATGGTTTAATAATTGTAAACATCTTGTTAACCATGTAAGCGAGCAGCTGGAGGCTCTGAAAGGATGTTGTGGGTGTACTGGTATGAGAAATGACAGGAATCTATGGGTTGATGCTCCATATTACCATAGGAGTTCAACTGTTGAAAGAAGCATTAAACCCCATTCAATCAATGAGCAGGGAACTGTGTGTCCATCTGCTGGTATTTAATAAACATCTGCTCATGAAGTCTTTGATTGTCAATATTTTCTCATTTTTCCTAATCATTTTAACATGTTCCCTTTTAGTGGTCAACAGTATTCTTTTTAATTCAAATAATCTGTTTGATAACCTAAACTTTGTGCATCATTTCAGCCCTTTCAAAGGAACAAACAGACAAAGCCAACCAGCTACATTTAGCATTGATGGTTGATCATATTTCAGAGGTAAAGTAAACACTTGTCCTTGTCAATTATTCAACAAATGCATTTCGTCGTTGTAAATGCAAAAAATCGTATCTCGTTTTTGGAAAATTTTAAAGGGGAAGGACCAAAGTGTAATAACTTTTCCCAAACTGAAAGGAGTTGCTTGAAATGTGGACATATTGTTCACAAGTAATGTGTCATTAATACTGATCAGTAAAGATGTCTCAAAATCTGCAAGAATTGTCTTTACTGGACACTCAAGTTTTTACTTTGAAAATCACAAAAATTGACGAGGTTTTGCATTTACACTGACGATTTATTTTTTGCATAAAACAATAAGTGCTGTATGCAAAATATTAAGTCCAAGTTAATTGAACCTTTCTCATACAACTGAGACATAACCAGTTGAATTCTACAGCAGACAACAAAATGGGTATTGATAAAGAAAGGATACCATTATATGTACAAAAAGCACAGAAAATATTGAGGCAAAGCTTCTCAGCATTTTCTTTTTTTGCCTCAATGTTTTCCCAAGCCTTGTGGATAAATCATTGAATACTAGATTTTTTTGGAGAAAAGGCTAAAAGTACTGGTGAACTAGAAACTGAATGGTCCTAATTAGATCAAGCAATGGTTTGTAGTGAGTTTATCTCTATGAGAATTCAGGGAAACGTGTACTAAATACAGGTCCTCTAGACAATTCCTCTAGATAATTGTCTGTATATTTTGATCATCAACCCATATTTCATAATTTTAACTTTGTAAGTCTAAATATTGTTGACAGTTACTGGGAATTTTTCTTTTAGTTCAGGATTCAACTAAATTTTAGTTCTAAGCATTTTTCAAAACAATCACAGGAAAGATAACTTGAAAATATTTAGAGAAAATGTGTATTTAACATAATACATATTTGATATATTTTTGCTTTTCAACAAAAGCCTCATAACTGCGGCTTGTTTTAAGCTGAAGTTACAAAATTTTGTTGAAAAGCTCAACAAAATGTTCAATTTTAAATGATAAAGCCAAGAAAATATTGAGGCAAAAGGAGAAACTGCTGGTTATTAGCAGTTTCTTCTTTTGTCTCAATGTTTTCCCAAGTCTTTTCTATTAGGGACGTCAAAACCAGGTCTTGTTTGGGAAAGGGTTAAGCTGAAGTTACAAAATTTTGTTGAAAAGCATCAACATGTTCAATTTTAGGTCAATCAGTGGATGATGGGTGTTAAACGATTGATACAACAACAACAATTAGCCAGTAAAGAAAGAGAACAGTTGAGTGATTAGACAGATAAAATAGACAGTAGACAGGTTTTGATGTCTCTAATAGAATTGACTTGGGAAAACATTGAAACAAAAGAAGAAACTGCTGATAATCAGCAGTTTCTCCTTTTGTCTCAATATTTTCTCAGCTAAATTTTATACAAATTTTGTTTCATCTAACATCCATTTTGTTGCCTGAAGCAGCTTTTGAATTGGACCATCCTAAATTTTACAGTTTGGGAAAGGGTAAAGACCTCAATGTAAGCCTTTCCAAAACAAGTGCAGGTAAGACAGCTTTGGAAAATATTTAGATAAACTGTATAATTAACATTGTACATAATTGAATATATGCTCACTTTTAGGTGAACCAGTGGATGATGGGCGTTAAACGATTGATACAGCAACAACAACTAGCCAGTAAAGAAAGAGAATTGTTGAGTGATAAGACGGATAAAATAGACAGTACTACTGAAGAGGGCATTGTAAAGGGGGATAACTGTGATAACAAACTGCAGGAAACTGATCAGGAAATCCAGGGTGAAAACAGAGACAGTACCCAGGGCACAAATGAAGAAAATAAAGAGCCAGTAATGAATGAAAATGATTGTAAAGTAGGGCAAGAAGAAGACAAAGAAAACAGTTGATGTAGAGAGAATAATTATAGAATGTTATCTTATAGAAAATGCCATTCAGATCTTTACCAAACAGCCCACAATATTGTCTTCTCTTGCTGAAAAACTTCTGAAACCTCTGTGGTAAAATTTGGTAAATGTTGAAAAGAGAGGATAATAAGTATTTTTATGCCCCCGTATCGAAAGATTAGGGGCATATTGTTTTACTCATGTCTGTCTGTCCGTCTGTCTGTCAGCAAACTTAACATTTGCCTTTTGAGGGGCATTCATGTTTCACAAACATATCTTGTTCTTCTTACTTTTCAGGAAGATCAAACAATTTAGAAATCACATGAAAGCAGTACACTATTTCATGAAAGGAAATATAATATTTATGAAATGATTCAAGGGAATTTTGTTTGGAAGAAGGTTAATGGCTATTTTCTGGTTTTAGTCAAAAGTAGAATAAGGCTTGTTTTTATAGTGAACAAATTGTAGAAGTATTTGGGGGAATATATTATGTCATGCTAATTGCTGATTAACCCTTTCCCAAACATCCAAAATTCAGACTATCCCCACTAGAAAGATTCAGCAAATTACCAAATTAGTGTCACAAGAGATAGGACTTGTGTTCATTATGGCATTGAAAATATTGAGGCAAAAGAAGAAAATGCTGATTTTCAGCATTTTTTTTTATTTTGTCTCAATATTATCCCAAACCTTTCCAAGTAGGGATGTCACAGCCAAGTTATGCTTGGGAATAGGTTAACTAACGCACTATGGTAGGTATCATAGAACAAAATTAGCCAGCATTTATATATGATATAATTCTATAATTACCAATTTCATAATGCCTGCAGATTAAGATTTGGCGTGACAAGGGCTTTTAGCAGTTCACGTTTTACCAATTACTAAAACATTAAAGTTGTTTACCTATATCAAAAGCTAAAGTTAATGATCAGATTGTGTTAACCCTTTCCCAAACAAGACCTGGTTTGACGTCCCTAATAGAAAAGGCTTGGGAAAACATTGAGGCAAAAGAAGAAACTGCTGATAACCAGCAGTTTCACCTTTTGTCTCAATATTTTCTGTGCCATCTTTTGAACAAATCTTATCTTTAATAACATCCATTTTGCCTTTTGTGGCAGTTTTTGAAGTGGAACACCCTAAAACTTTGTCGTTTGGGAAAGGGTTAATAGAATCTGCTATTTGTGCATTGTATATGACTACATTGGAGAATGTCAGACTGCAAACAGCACGGTGTATAATCACTTGACTCAGAATTTCCGATAATCTTCAATATCTTTTTTAATACTTGACCAATTTGCATTCGGTTTAAAGCAGAGAAGGTGGGAAAATGCCAGGAATAAGCTGGACGTGTTGGATTTTTGAAATATCAACTGATAAAAAAGTTATTGAAGAAAAACCAAAGTTTTGGTTTATCTTCAATAACTTTTTTATCAGTTGATTTTTCAAAAATCCAACACGTCCATCTAATGCATGACGTCTGTCCACATTCTCTGCTTTAAACCGAATTCAAATCGGTCCAGTATTTACAAAATTATTGAAGATTTTCTGAAAATTTTGTATCACGTGACCACAGTGAAACAGATAGGGTTTTTGTCTCGAAGTAATTCTGGCTAGTAGACCAGTGGTCTGTGAAATCCTGTCCTAGATAAAAACCTTCTTATAGCAAAATTAATAAGGGTAAAGAAGAAAATATTGCTAACCAATATTTTCTCATTTTGCTTCAATATTATTTTGTGCTATGGTTTACCAGAACTGCATTTTGATTAATTTCTATTGTGTCTTCTTCAGCAACGTTCAGATTGAACTAGTCTTAAATTGCATTGATAACATACATTGTAATTAAATAGTTAAGAAAAACTTGCTATGCATTTCTTTATTTTCTGCTGAATATTTATTTGTTGAAACACATTTGAACTGTATTTCTGTTTGGTTTTCCCATGTTGACATACACTTAAAGACACTTCTAACGCAACACTTACCTTTTTGGTAATAACTTGATATTTAACATACCATTCTGTATAAAATTTTCAACAAATTTGATTCATTCACAATTGCATAATATCTGTAATTTTCATGAAGAAACATTGAGTAGAAATGATTAAATTCGCAGTGCATATAATATGACTTGAAAACAAAAAGTCGCAAAAAGCCGTGCAAGCTGATAACGTAAATTCGTGTTATTCAGGCCCGTAGGAAGCAATTTCATATTGGGGTGGCTAAAGCCCCTGTGTCTGAATATTGGGGGGCTAAATTGGATTTTCCCTACATTTTCAGTGTAAAATATGGAAAATTTGGCATTTTGAGCAACATTAGGGAGGCTAAGTCCCCATCTAGCCCCCACTGTTCCTACGGGCCTGTTATTAATGTAACAGCAGTAGAGTTTATGACATTTTGCTAACATTCTGTGTGTCCGTCATGAACCTAAATGACACGAAGACACACCCTTCTCAATGATAAAGCATAATTGATGGTGAATCTTTGCGGGATCATTCTTAACTCGTCCCTATTAAGTTCCTGTTGCAGTTGTTGAAAATTTCTTGAGGCAAAAGGGCGAAAAACTAATGTCTGGTCACAAATTCAATGATTTTGTGCAATGCTGAAGCGTACAAAACATCAAACAAAATAGGTGTGACTGAATTCTAGTATTGCATCGCACATGAAAGCATGTTATCAAATCTTATGAAGCAGTGATATGAGCTTTGAGCATTATTTGGTGACGCTGCTTTGATGCTATTGAATTCTGCAAGTGCCTGGGGTTTTGTGACTTTTCATATTTGAGTCTTAGTGAAAAACCTAAATATTTTTTATGTTCGGATCAGTCGATTTTCTTGAAACTTACAGAAAACATGTAAACGTTATTGATTAATATTTGCTGAAAATTTCATAAAATATTCTGCATTATTTATTTAGTTATGATGAAAAATGTAAGTGTTGCGTTGGAAGTGTCTTTAAGTGTATATCTTGGTAGCAGATTTTAACCATTTTCCAAACAAGACCTGATTTTGACATCCCTAATAGAATAGATGTGAGAAAACATTGAGACAAAAGAAGAAAATGCTGATGATCAGCATTTCCTCCTTTTGTCTCAATATTTTTTGAGCTATTTTGTTCCCAAATCCTAAATTTACTTACATCCATTTTGTGGTCAGATTTCAGATTGGACCACTCTAAGATTTGGCTGTTTGGGAAAAGGTTAAACTCTTTTCCAAAACTAGAAATTTAGTCTTCCAATAACAAAAGATGAAGAAGATGACAAAATTGATGTTGATAAGGACATAATTTGTGTGTAGTATAGCAAATAAAATATTGAGGCATAAGGAGAAAATGCTGGTAATCACCAATTTCTTCATTTGTCTTAATGTTTTCCCAAGCCCTTTCAAAACCAGGAATTGTTTTGGGAAGAGTCCAGTCGAAAATTGTGACTAAATATATCTATTTAACCCTTTCCCAAACAAGACCTGGTTTTGACGTCCCTAATAGATATGGCTTGGGACAACATTGAGACAAAAGAAGAAACTGCTGATTACCAGCAGTTTCTCCTTTTGTCGCAATATTTTCCATGCTATATATTGTACACAAATTCTATCTTAAATTAGGTCCATTTGTTGTCTGCAGCAGTTTTTGAAATGAAAATTTGGAAGATTTGCTGTTTGGGAAAGGGTTAAGATGAGAAGCTGGTTAACTACAATTGTGTGAGAATTGGCTAAATGCACCAATAGTAAGCAACAGTTTAAAGTTACATGTATATTAATTCTATCCATGGTGACTCATTGTATTGTTTGGGAAATGTCCAAGTTACTGAACATACGTCATAGAGTATACCTCATGATAAATGACCTGGCAGAGCAGCCCATGCTTATCGAATGAGATGCTCTGCCAGGTAATTTATCATGAGGTATAATTCTTGTTAAAAAATCCTATTTTCAAACGTCCGTTATGGCTTTGATGCATTGTTGCTTTTATGCCCCCCCTATGGAAAGATCGGGGTATATTGTTTTGCTATTGTCTGTCCATCCGTCTGTTCGAAAACTTAATATTGGCCATTTCGTGGGCATTAGTGTTTCACAAAGACATCTTTTTTTTGTTTTTTTGCAGCTAATGCTTTTGTTTTCTAATCCTACTCATGCTTTTTTGTTGCGTTACTGTTAGCTTAAAATTCATTTAGTTTATGTTAAAAGAAAAAATGGGTATTATGAAAAATTAAAAAAAAGACAAGGAATTATATAATTATGTTTATTTTTATTTTGATACCTTAAACACAGATGGTGACATATGCAGAGTGGGATTTTGAAAACATTGAAGAATCAGATAAAGATAATTGAAATCTACCTTTTCCTTCCTCTTTTTGCACTAATATTTTCTGTGATGGTTCTATTTAACCCATTACCAAATATAAAACTTGTCCAAATTCAAAGGTGTTGCAGACAACAATATCAAGAGCGTGGAATTTTTGTTTAGAAAACATTGTGGGAAATGAAGAAATTGCTTGTCACAAGCAATTTCTTCATTTCCGCAATGTTTTCTAAAGCCTATATCTTGTAGGACGTCAAAAGGTTTCACTGTTTAGGACTGGATTAAGGGACATTTGTTTTGTCACACACAATTAAATGCTCTGTGTAGATGTCTTAGTCGATAGGAAATGTGAATGAAATCAACAGCAAGTGCCAGTACATTACACATATGATAATGATCAGGGATCTGGGTAAAGCATTTATCTAATTGGGTGTCAAGAGATGTTTCTGTTTGGGAATGGGTTATGAGACATTTGTTATTTCATACACAATTAAATGTTCTGTATACATGTCTTTGACAATGTGAATGAAATCAACAGCAAGTTCCAATACATTATACATATAGGTGGGTATCTTGGGAAAAAAGGTCCCTTATCACATTGTTGAACAACATGGATCCAGATCTGCCTCTGCAAACACAATGACTGATCCAGATCCATATTGTTCTCTAATAGATTCTAATTACCTGTAGAAACTTTATTTTAGCAAAATAAGTCCTTAAAAGACGCATATACATTGTACGTGTGTAATGCATGTCATGGCTTTTTAGGAACTTGATATCAATGCTCTGCATGGTATGTCACATAATTATGCATGATTAAAATAAATGAATATTAACAATGTAACAATATATAACAATTTAACATAAAACAACAAAATATATAGAAAAAAGCAAGGCAAGTAATGTTATATAAAGAACAAAATAAAACTAGAAACTGCAAGTAGCAAACTATTGAATGTTAAAGCTGGAGTATGGTTCTGTGCACGGAGTCTGGCTGCCTGTACAACTTGGCCTTGACATTGTTGTGATAATACGGTATAGGTGAGGTTGCTCCATAGTTCAGATAGTTGTATGTCACATGTGTGTATGTGTGGTAAAACACAGTCCGAAAATCTTCGCCAGCCACTGAAATAGGGGGAATGTTTATGTTAATCTTTACCTTGACCTTGTGTGGTAAGGGATGGTATTTGGCAAACAATATCAACCCTAGAATGACTGTAAAATTACATGACAATCAATCAGATTGGCCGAGACATATGTCTCGTCCAATCAGATAGCTTGTGATGTAATTTAGAATTAGAAAATCTGTTTAGGATAGTTGGGGAATATGGCCCTTAACCTTAACCTTGAGATATGACCTTGACATTGTTGTGATAATACTGTATAGGTGAGATTACTCCATAATTCAGACAAATGTATGTCACATGTATGTATGTGTGGTAGAACACAGTCTGAGAATCTTCGCCAGTCACTGAAACAGCATGTAAATATATTCCAGTTTTAATATAATTATCTCAAAGAAAGTTCTGGCTTGTCTAATTTAACCCTTTCCCAAACAAGACCTGGGTTTGACATCCCTAATAGAAAAGGCTTGTGAAAATATTGAGACAAAAGAAGAAACTGCTGATAACCAGCAGTTTCTCCTTTTGCCTCAATATTTTCTTGGCTATATCACTGTCAATTCCAATCTTTATTAACATCCATTTTGTCGTCTGCAGCAGCTTTCGAATTGGACCACCCTAAAATTTTGTCGTTTGGGAAAGGGTTAAAATATTGTATCGTATATTTTCAAGGAGACACATAATAAAGAAACAAAATACAAGAATCTGATAAAATCTATGCTAATCCGTAACAATCGAAAATATCATACCTAAACCCAATAGCTGCACCTTTTTCAAACCCAACTGCGTTTGGTGAAAGAAAAATTTTCACCTTTTTCAAACCCAACTGCGTTTGGTGAAATAAAAATAAGCTTATCTTTCCCACGAAAACATAGATAGAATTTGTATGAAAATGAAGTTGAAGTTATCGATAATTATGTTACCTGCAAGCATTATCTTTCAGTTCATCAATTGTTTTATCCGGGAATGTGTCGACATCAAATCCAGAATTAAGATGTTGTAGACAAGTATTTAGGTAGTTTGAGGCTTCAAGTGAATTAATTATACATCTCAGTCTATTCTTTATATCTGAAAGTGAAAAAAGTAAACATTCTCATGCTGTTTGTGTCATATTCCTGCTGTAACTTAAGTTTTGGCAGACAGTATAGACTAAGATCAGCCTGCATAGACATGCAGTCTGATCTTAGTCTATACTGCCTGCTTTCTACTGAATTATTGTTGAGATATACCTGAGATAAAGTTATGGAAAAATATCTTAAATTAGCAACTTGTTTGAATCAAAATTTAAAGTCAGCAGAACATTAGGTATATTATAATATCTCTAGGCGCAGCTAAAATAGACCTCTTTATTATTATACACCCAAAGGGTCGTATTATGTTACGGCCTTGGTCGTCTGTCCGTCCGTTAGCAATTTCTTGTGTGCGCAAGTCCTCCCACAGTTTTGATCTGAATTTGATCAAACTTGCCACAGTGAATCTCCATGGTGTATAGTTGTGCACACCACTTACGGAATTCAGATAACTCTTTTCGTTTTTGAATTATCTGCCCTTGAATTTTAAAGAAAAATGCCCATTTTATTGACAAGCCCCTCTCGGGTGTATATGCGCTGCTCTGCGAAGCTCTTGTTGACCAATTTAACTATCTTCAAAAAACTGTTTCTTAAGATTTAGGTCAAATGATTTTAATGACATTAAGATATTCAATTCGATAAAATTCGTTAACCCTTTCCCAAACAAGACCTGGCTTTGACGTCCCTGATAGAAAAGGCTTGGGAAAACATTGAGACAAAAGAAGAAACTGCTGATAACCAGCAGTTTCTCCTTTTGTCTCGATATTTCCCATGCTATGTTCTACACCAATTCTATGTTTAACAACATCTCTTTTGTCGCCAGCAACAGCTTTCAAATCGGACCACTAAACTAAATTTTGACGTTTGGGAAAGGGTTAAAAAATAAAAACCAGAGTGTTCAGATAGGAGACTAGACTCCCCAACTAGCACCTTCACGGTGCTCTGTGTTATCAGTCCCACATATCAGTCAGTTTCAGTCAAATGGAACCTAGTCCAGGGACTGTGTTTACCTTGTGATGCTGTACAAAACTTGTATGCTGTTTCATTATAAAGGTTACGATTAAATACTCTTTTGACTATTCTATCAATCGTCATTCTTGATGCTGGCAGTGTTGATCTGAGACAGTCCACCATCAATATGGCTTCTTCCATGTTACTGAAAAATTAAAGACGTTTGTGAAAAGACACATTTCTGAAACTCCAATGTCTCTGCATTCAGTAAAATAGTTTCATGTAACTTTTGGACTAAATGAAAGACAGGTGGAAGGACAAACAGGAAACAGTAAAACAACATGCCTCTGATCTTTCAATACAAGGTGTTAACCCTTTCCCAAACGACAAAATTTTTGGGTGATCCACTTCAAAAACCGCCACAAATGACAAAATGGGTGTTATTAAAGATAGGATTCATGTAAGATATGGCACAGAAAATATTGAGGCAAAAGGAGAAAATGCTGATTATCAGCATTTTCTTCTTTTGCCTCAATGTTTTTCCAAGCCTTTTCTTCCAGAGACGTGAAAAGCAGGTCTTGTATGGGAAAGGGTTAAAATGACTAGACAAAAAGTATAAAAGGAACATGTTGAAATGTGAAAACTTCAAAGATATGAAATAAGATATTCAATTTAGGAAACTCACTTGCTACAAAAATAGTCTATGTCATCTTTGATGAAGGCCGCGGCCTTAGCGCAGTTGGTAGCGCATCTGACCCTCATACGAGAGGTCCCGGGTTCGATACCCGGCCGCGGCTAATACCCTTTCTGACAAAATTGTCACCCACCAATGGGTTTGAAATCGTTAACCTAAGTGGGCGAGCAGCTGGAGGCTCGGTAAGGGTGTTGTGGTAGTACTGGTTTGAGAAACAACAGGAATCCATGGGTAGGTGCTCCAGCCGCCGCGATATGACCCTGGTAGTTGAAAACGGCGTAAAACCCCAATAAACTCAAACTCATCTTTGATGACATCATCCAGCTGTGTTGATGATGTCACTTCCTGTTTGCGTGTCATGTGATCAGCCATGAAGGACATGCCACACAATGACACAGCAGAATCAACCAAACTGTCTCTGTTACACTCTGTTACAATGGTACTGATGTTTTGTTGGTGTCTAGAAAATATGTAGAAGAAAAGATATAGTCTGGTCACTTTAATATGTCACATGTTTACAAAATTTACCTATGTGAACAACAAAATATCGAAAGCCGAACCAGTGCAATTTTACATGTGATGGTTTGAATCTTGCAAGATTCTAATCAACACATGCAAAATTGTATTGAAAATAAAGACCATTTATTTCCTTTTTTTGTGTGTGTGTGGGGGGGGGGGGGGGTAAATAATTAAATCATTTGTAATCTTTGATGACATCATCCGGCTGTGTTGATGATGTCACTTCCTGTTTGCGTGTCATGTGGTCAGCCATGAAGGACATGCCACACAATGACACAGCAGAATCAACCAAACTGTGTCTGTTACACTCTGTTACAATCGTACTGATGTTTTGTTGATGTCTTGAAAATAGAAGTAACAAATATAGCATTTATTTATTTATTTGGGGGGAGGGGGAGGGGGTGTAAATTATTTGTCATATTTGATGACATCATCCAGCTGTGTTGATGATGTCACTTCCTGTTTGCGTGTCATGTGATCAACCATGAAGGACATCCCACACAATGACGAGGCAGAATCAACCAAACTGTCTCTGTTACACTCTGTTACAATGGTACTGATGTTTTGTTGGTATCTAGAAAATAGAAGAAACAAATATAGCCTGGTCACCATATTATGCCACATGTTTACAAAATTAACCTATGTAGATCTATATTTCAAAGATTTATCAATGCCCGTATTATTTTAGGGGGCTACATAGATATACAATGACACAAACTTATCAGTATTGCATGTATTAAAAATTTCAACTCTGTTGTAAACAAAGAGTAGCCAATGATGATCAGCATTTCCCATTTGTCTCAATGTATTCTTTGCTATATTGTTCACAAATTTCTTTTTATGAACTCCTTAATTGTTGTCTACAGCAGCTTTGAAATTGGAAAGCTCTACATTTCTATCATATTGGAAAGAATTATTATTTATCAAAATTGTAAATGGTCAATACCTACATAGCTGTATTATAGCAGTCTGGATTCAGGGACTCCATTGTGAATTGTCTCCATATTCTGGCCAGCCTACGATTGCTGCAGGATAGTTTCCCCTCAATACAGCCACTAAAATCTGACCAGATTCTGAAATCAAGACATTTCTTATAAACGTCATAGGGGTCTGTAATTTTCTTTCAGCACCCATAATGGTACTTTGCCAATATTAAAAAATTGACCATTGTTAAGGTTTTTGTAGTCAAACATAGACAGACAAGACAAGACATAAACTATTACCCCGATCTAATAATGCAGGGGGGATTTAAAAATATTCAACCAAATATAATAAGTTAGAATTTACATAGCTATTGCAACAGAATTCAATTTGCTTTGACTAATAATATAACTGTCAATTTGGTCCAGTCTTAATTTTATTCATAAATAATGGTATATATACGTGTACCTTGGTATAATAGCTTATCAATGCATTGAATATAAAATTTGTATGGGCATCGTAAGGCGGATGTATTCGTCCTTTCGCCACATTTTAGTGACCCCCTCCCCCTGTATCCAAAGATCAGGGAGGCATATTGTTTTCCTCGTGTCTGCCTGTCCTGTCCGAAAACGTAACATATGCCTTTTCGGGAGCATTTGTGTTTCACACAAACAGATCTTGTTTTCTTTGAAAAATTGTGAATACAAAATGACAAAAGACGTATTCGAGATTTCGTACCTGCAGTAAGGATCTACTGACTGTGACGTATTTATCTCCCCTTGTTGTATAACCTTGAACACATCCAGGGCCTCTATACAGTCTGATGATCGAGGGTCGCTCAGAATTAGAGACAGGATATATTGAAGTCGGGATTTTACATCTGAAATAATACGTAACAGAAGGGTCTATCATTAATGACAAGCAGTTAAACCATTACCAGACGGCAATATTTTAGCTAGTCCTAACTCAAAAGATTTTACAGACCACAATAAGGTTATTTCATCTAAGACCCCCCCCCCGCACACAACAGCCTCCGAAAGTCGTCCTTGGAGTCTTAAAACGCCGCTCAAACGTTTAGTATTTGTTATTTTTAGTAACATACTCTCAATCCCAAAGCGTTTTGGTAACGACACTCTCGAACCCAAAGCGTTTTAATGTTGAATGCACGTGCTTTTTATCGCGTTATATTGAATGCACGTGCATCGTCATTGTTTTCTCCGCATATTTAGGGAGCCTCGTGTTGATAATGTCGATTTGTGACTATCTTTAGTAATAATTTTCATGTATACAATGTTGATTTCCCACCAACCCATCTTCTTTGCCTCCGGAAGTGAGTTCTGTGGGCACAGACTAAAACATATAAGTGAAAGGACCTTATTTAAATGAACGAAATTTTACATTTTGGTCTTTCCTGTAGGAAAAAAATAGGGATTTGTAACAAGCAATTTCTTTATATTCCACAATGTTTTGCAAACAATTTTCTTGAGTGGCATCACAGTGAGGAAAATGGTCAACCCGTTTCCCGAACGAGACATGACGTCCCTCATAAATATGGCTTTAGAAAACAATGCGATTAAAAAGAAAATGCTAATAATCGCTTTTTTTCACATCAATATTTTCTGTTCTATATTGTATACAAATATTATTTTCATTAACATACCGGTATAGCAGCGTCTCTTGAATTTGAACAGTTCAAAGAATTAACTAGAATTAACTGGGCTACCGCGAGGTTTGAGAATCTCATGAGGTCCATTCTCCGTATAATCTTTGCTGTTTCAACACTCAATTAATCAGACAATTTTTCTAGAGAATTATAATGTCTTACCAAGAATTAGAGAATGGTCACAGCCCACTGTAAGAATGTTCTGTAGTTTTGATACGTTGAACATATTCACCAGAAGTTGATCAGTCTGGTGTGTAGATGATAATAAGTTTGTTTGAAGACAGTCAAGTATTTCATCGCCCAAACTGAAAAGAAAATTATGAAAACTATTAACCCTTTCCCAAACAAGACCTTGTTTTGACGTCCCTGATAGAAAAGGCCTGGGAAAACATTGAAACAAAAGAAGAAACTGCTGATAACCAGCAGTTTCTCCTTTTGTCTCAATATTTTCTGTGTCATATTTGACACAAATCCTGTCTTTATTATCATCAATTGTGTCGTCTGCGGCAGCTTTCAAATTGGATCACCCTAAAATTTTGTCGTTTGGGAAAGGGTTAAATGGGTTCATGCTAGGTTGTCGGAGGTAAAAAAAAATATTCAAGGTAGATCTATATCCTAGGGAATGGTCAACCTGCATAGCTAAATTATTTATGTGGAATGAATCAAATGAATTAGTATCTGTATGTAATTGACTTATGAGCCATTTATATTCATATTAATAACATTATGGGAAACTGGACCGTGATAGATAATGAAAAAATTTCCTTTTGTGGCTCTGAATAATGTAATACACCACACAACAATGCAAACTCTGATTTCCCCATGTCACTCTGATCCCTGAAAACCTAATATGGGCCGGGCCCTATGAAAGTGAGCATATAAGATACAACATTGACCCAGATGTCGAGTATAATTCTTGCAATGTAAAGATTTTACCAGAGTTATATCACGGTGTATAATCACGTGACTCAGAATTTCCGATAATCTTCAATATCTTCTTTAATACTTGACCAATTTGAATTCGGTTTGAAGCAGAGAATGTGGGAACATACCAGGGATAAGCTGGACGTGTTGGATTTTTGAAAAATCAACTGATAAAAAAGTTATTGCAGATAAACCAAAATTTTGGTTTATCTTCAATAACTTTTTTATCAGTTAATTTTTCAAAAATCAACCACGTCCATCTAATGCGTGGCGTCTGTTCACATTCTCTGCTTCAAACCGAATTCAAATCGGTCCAGTACTTACAAAATTATTGAATATTTTCTGAAAATAATGTATCACGTGATTATCCACCGTGTATATTAGCCGTATCTTACCTACAAGTAAAATTGTATACATCCATAATCAGGTCCTCCATTTTAGTCATCATTTCATCAATCCTCGCTGACATCCCAGTCTGGTTTGTAGCATTACTAACATAATACGCCACCCCTTCGCCACATTGGAAGACGTCAGATGAATATAAAGTGGTATTCTGCGTCAACATTGTGGTATTACAGGGGACCGTGCCAGCAACAAGACATGTCGGGGTTAGCATACCAAGATAGACGTTCTGCATCACCCGGCCTAAATCTGGACTACAGGAACTCAACAAACCCACGTAACAGTCAACGAAACTGACGTACGAACTGAAAATATTATTGTAGAACTGTTTAATAAATCGTCGGTGTTATTGCAAAACCTAGTAACTCCAGCTTGATTAAAGCTGGAGTTAGCTGGAGTTATGAGGTTTTGCAATAACACCGACGAAATGCTTGTACAAAAATGCAACCGAGATATTTCGCCACTCCTTCATCACACTGGAAGGCGGCAGATGAATATAAAGTGGTATTCTGCGTCAACACGGTGGTATTACAGGGGACCGTGCCAGCTACCAGACATGTCGGGGTTAACATACCAAGATAGACGTTCTGCATCACCCGGCCTAAATCTGGACTACAGGAACTCAGCAAGCCAACGTAACAGTCAACGAAACTGACGTTCGAATTGAAATAATTATTGTAGAACTGTTTAATAAATGTTTGTACGAAAGAATAAAACCGAATAAATAGTAAAACATATATAATAATACAACCATGTAGGCCTATAACAGGTCATAGCAGATCAAAATTGACTACTCTATGCAATTCACATGACAAGCGCGGATCCAGGTATTTTTCCCAGGGGGGGGGGGGTCATCCGATCTTAAACCCCCTTTTTGCCAAATTTCAGGGGGGGTCAGGCCTCCTGACCCCCTCCCCCGTCTCGATACGCATGCAGATACATGTCATGCCATTAAGGACTAGATATAACAACGGTTTGTCGTGGCACACAGGGACAAAAGACGCAGCTTATTTGGGACATAACCAGTAATCTTTTTGAAAAACCCCCTTTTCGCCAAATTACAGGTGGGGTCATGACCCCCTATCTCCCCTCTGGATCCGCGCATGCATGACTGGGTTAAATAGAAATACCGAACAAGTACGATTTTTTTATCGTTTAAAATATTTTTTGCTATAGATCTAGTTGCGCTCTTAATGAAGACAAAAAAGTATCTACCTACAATACAGCCCTGTCATTTGATCAGACCTGTATCCGCAGGGGTTAGATGAATGAATCTCTGTAATTCTGTCCGCCAGGTCTGTCAAATAGCACGCGCAGGTCTCTAGCTCGAGTCTCGTGTTCATCAAACAGTTAGAATGTGTCGTTAAAACTGAAATGCATTGAAAATAGACGTCATTAAAAAAATTTTGTTAACATCAAAGTATCGATTATCACATCAAATTACGAATTCCAACTACATATACATCGTCGCTTTTAATAAAACAAAAACTCGTAATTACAGCTTATTTTAAGCTGTAGTTACGAGGTTTTTGTTGAAAACAGCGATATGTTAGTCTATATACTAAAGGATTGAATATACTGACATATCAGTACCAAAATAAAAATATCATCGTCGCATTTGTTATGCAAGGAACGTTCGTATGTCGTTTGTTCAATCAAATTATACAGTCACTCCTACTGCCGTTATGGTTTTTATTGATTATACAAATTATTGAATTTTAAACAATAGAGGACCTCTGTAAAAGGTGTAAAAAATCAAGAAGTATGCCAAAACTTGTACAGTCCGGCCAAGATATTATGGCACATATTTACAAAAGTTGCATATTTTAACATTAATATATCAAACTCAAGACTACTGTAATTTTATATGTGGTGGTTCGAATCTTGCAGGTGTCCAACACCTGCAAGATTCGACCCATCA
Organism: Fragum sueziense; assembly: GCA_963680895.1. Taxonomy (NCBI): domain Eukaryota; kingdom Metazoa; phylum Mollusca; class Bivalvia; order Cardiida; family Cardiidae; genus Fragum; species Fragum sueziense. The sequence continues at coordinate 12,841,594 of OY804596.1, forward strand.
CATGCAAAATTGTATTGAAAATTAGGTAAGCATTTCCCCTTGTTTACATACTGGGTAAAATTGTACTCATGTGCCATAATATCTTGAACAGACTATAGTAGACCATAATATTTTTTTCTGATCACTTTTACGTACCTTCAATATTGGAGCACAATGTATTATAAGCCATCCGTAAGTTTACAGTGTTGATAATACTAAATAAGAAGTTGTCTGTTGTCGTATTCGAGTTTAGGCGTCTCTCTTCCATGCAGTATAGGAAACCGTCCATCTCACTTCTGTAATAAAGAGTTTAAAGTGTGTTTCCCCTAGAAAATATTTACTACGTACATGTAATTATATTCGACTTGGAATATACTCGCAAAAACTAAAGAAAAATGGCGATATGACTAAAAACGAAGCGCATTTTTGTATTCATGTATCTGTGTATTATGAAAGAAAAGACTTCTACATGTATGTGCCTCATGTCATCTTTGCAAATCAAGGGTTCTAACTCCACTTTATTCCTTACATTCGTAAGGAACGAAGTGGAGGTAGAACCCTTGGATAGCGAAGACCTGTGGCCCCCAAGGTCCACAGAAAATCGAACAGACGGACATACATACAGCGTGCTGATGAATATTTACGGACAGAAATAAGTCATTTCCAAACATTGGTATTCTAGACTGGTGTAAATTCAACGAGGGTACACAGGGCAAAATTAATTCTATCATAAGTGTGAAAACACTATAATGCGAAAGGATAGAAAATACTGACGAAAGTTGAATAGATGCATTAAGTTGTACATCAGCGGTGTCATCACACTCTTCGACATTTCCAAGTTCATGATAATCTTGTGAGATCTTCAAAACCGGGGGATGGGATGGATTGATCCGTTCCAAACGGCAAACTGTTCCTATTTAAAAACTTATAATGAGAAGTTTGATGAAGACATCACTTGCGTACGATTTAGCAAAGTAACTGTTGATGTGAACGGATTCTCTTTTGTCCCAATGTTTTCCCAAGCTCTTTCCATTAGTTAAGTTTATAGGGGTGATCGTCTGGTAAAACATCACCATAATAAATTGCATTTAATTTCATACCCACATAGGGAGCTCATTCCCAGGATCCTTGTGGTTGTGAAGCTATCTGGATCTATAATCAATGTTGGTATGAAATTAACACTGTCTCTATTGTTTCCATTTGCGCAGTAATACATGGCAGAATTGTTGGATGCAAACACGCCAAATGCTCGCTCAATGACATATATTCCCTCGTCTCGGTGCTTATCGCTTTCAAACCTGAAAACAACAACAAAACGGTGTGAGGATAGATGTGAAGTATATCGTTGGTGTTATTTCAAAACCTCGTAACTCCAGCTTCATTAAAGCTGGAGTTACGAGATTTTGCAATTACACCGACGATATATGAGGAAGGATCTGACAAAAGGACGCTCTATATCCAAAGATCATACAGACGATAAAATAAATGCCAAAAAAAGTGATTTTTTAAGCAAACTATGGTAGAAAAATTGGGTAAAGGCGAAAATATGCTTGTTATCAGCATTTTCTTCCTTCTCCCCAATGGTTTGATGATAAATTTCCATCATAGACGTCAAAAACACGTGTTGATTGGGAAATGATTAAACCATTTGAGATCATCAAGGCGCGTGACTAATTATGGTTTTAGTGCGTTTTTGCGATTTTTCATATGATTTTGTTGTACGAATTGGAACTGTCATTTTTTGCTATCTGGAAAAGTTTTATATAACACTTACCAGTTAAAATCTAGATCTAGGTCTAGATCTAAGTCAAGATCTACATCTAGCAAGCCTATTCTCCACATTCGTTCAAATGAAAACGTAATTAATAAAAACAACATAAATAATCCAAACGGCATGTCAGTATTATATCAAGCAATAATAGCCTAAGTCACATTTACCATGACTTTGTCGATGATATTTTGTCATAGAATCAAGGATTAGACAAACGCGTTGCGACTCGCGAATAAATAGGATATGCATGCAAACTGTTGTAATATTATTGTAATATCATTGTTGACTATAAGCCTATCTGCTTAATGCCGTAATAAAGAAAGTTTTTAATACGGTTGTACTTTTACAAGAACTGACTTAGCCTTTTTCCTTTAAGTTGTCCATTTACATATTTGGATATATTATAATTTACATGAAATAAGTGTAAATCATTTGTATTTTCCATCTGCTACCAGTATGGACCTCTTTTCAACCTAAATATTTAGACCTAGACATACCTTTGACGTACTGTTCCATTTGAGCGAGAAAAAAAACTCATGTGGGGGATATTAATTTATAAACAGGACCTTTTCCGAGACTGAATACCATTTATGCTTTGTTGCTGTCAAGACACTGCAAATGAATGTGGGATCCTAAAGTGCCTAGAGCCTAAATCGCCGCTGTTCTTCCAAGACCTTACAACTACATCTTAAAACATGCACAGTATGGAGAGCTTTTTCTTTAACCCTTTCCCAAATGACAAAATTTTAAGGTGATTCACTTCAAACACTGCCATAAAAGACAAAACAGATTTCATTTAAGATATGATTCGTGTCAGATATGCCACAGAAAATATTGAGACAAAAGGAGAAACTGCTGGTTATCAGCAGTTTTTTCTTTTGTTTCAATGTTTTCCCAAGCCTTTTCTATTAGGAACGTCAAAATCAGGTCTTGTTTGGGAGAGGGTTAAGAAAAAAATGGCGATATGTAGGCCCTATTATATGTTTTGTCTGCAGAAAGAACTTATGCGTATTTCTCACACTGCTCTGTCAGAATCTCACGTCCAAACAACAACCACGTGTCGCCTAGTGTCTGATCACACAGACGGACGTACGGATAGACACACGACATCATCCGTCCCCACGTTCTGAAAAATAGGTTCAAGACATTATTAGTATTAACCTTTAACAATGCTAGAAATGGGTTTAGCACACTTTGATAGAAACATCCTGGGGAAACGTTGAAACAAAAGAAGAAAATGCTGATAATCAGCATTTTCTTCTTTCGTCTCAATATTTTACTATTCTAATTCGTAAATAAAATTCATATTATATTTATCAATATTTATCTGAAGCAGTTTGCCTCTGTCGCTTTTCTTTTAGATTATCACGTCCGAACAACAAAAACGTATCGATGAGCGTTTGGTCACACTGTAAACGGACGTATGGATATAGATCTACATGCGTTATCATCCACCACCACGTCCTGAAATAATGTTCAATGTTATATCAACCTTATCCAAAAACAGGACACTGTTCGACGCCCCTAACAGAAAGACTCTAGAAAAACATTTTTATAAAACAAAAGAGGAAAATGATTTAAGTGAGAATTAGTGTCCCCCATTGTCTCAATATTTTCTCCGTTATGTTTTACACAAATAATGTCTGTATCTTTTTAGTCGTCTGCAGCAACATAATGTTTCTCATACAGTTCTTTCAGACTATCGTCGCTTTTCGAAGGTTAATCCGAGTTTTCTCTGGCGAAATTCGCTTCTTGATATGTTGATGTCGCTCATTTGAATGAGCGACATCAACATATCAAAGAGTGAGTTTCATAAGAGAAAACTCGGATTATTCGTAGGTTTGCGTTGAAAAGCAGCGACATCGTACCCAAACAGCAACCACATCACGGACATACAGAGAGACACACGATAACATTCGCCCCCAGATTCTAAAGAGAAAAGGCTAAATTTATCTATATGAGCTTTAACACTTTCACAAAATACAAAATTATAGGTGGTCCAATTCGATAACTATTGCCAACAAAAAATGGCCGCTGTTAAAGATAAGGTCTATGCTTTGTATATCAGCATTTTCTTCTTTTTCCGCAATATTTTCAAAACACTTCTCTATTAAGGTCGTCAAAGTCAAGTCTTGTTACAGAAAGAGTTAAACATTTCCTAATAGAGACCTCATTTTGACCCTCCTTCAAGAAACAATCGGGGAAAACATTGAGGCAAAAGAAAATGAAATTTTCTTCTTTTGATACATCATCTTGTCAAATGGTTAACAAGAATCGTATCATATCAACATTTGAGCCGGGATCTGGAAAAAGGGCCCTCAAGGCTTTTGAGCCCAATATGGTTCAAGATCAGACTGCGTATACACGCAGTCTGATCATGAACCATGTTGTTCTCTGATAGTTTTTGGTAATATGTAGCATCCATGAGACAGTAGCATAAATGCCTGTCAGACTGCATTTAGGCACAGGCTGATCTAGAAACATGATAGTCTAAAATGCTATATAATCCTGGCTCATTTTATCGTCTGCTTCTCACAATGTTCGGTCAGAACCTAGCTCATAGACGGACATCAGGAGAGACTCGCGATGTCATACGCCCCCGGGTTCTGGAAAAACAAGTAAAAGACATATTAGCTTTTTCCCAAACAAGGCCTAATAGAAAAAGTTTGATAATCAGCATTTTTTCTTTTGTCTCATAATTTTTTTTGTGATTTAGTGATAAAGGATTTTTAACCATTTCTATTGACTCGCCAGCAGAAAACGCTTGGTAAACATTTAGGCAAAAGAACAACATGCTCATAACCGTTTTTTTCTTAGATCGTGTTAATATTTTCTGTGCAAAATGAGTGGTGTGGGGTTTTGTCCACTGTACAAAATGCATGGTGTGGGGTTTTGTCCACTGTGCAAAATTTTGGTTGTGGGGTTTTGTCCTTGTGGGTTTTTTTCCGTATACCAATCAACCTACGAGCACAGATACAATTTCCATTTACATCCATGTTGTTTTCTGCAGCAGATTTCAAATTGGACAAACGTATTTCTGCCATTTGGGAATGGATCGGTAAGTTGGAACTACCTAGAAGGGAAATGTCGATCCTGCTCACTATGAACAAGCAAAACAGTCAGACAAATACGCAAATACACTATCATATTTTTTTTCTGAGCGTGTAGATTTTTTTATTAGGCCTAATATTTGTCATAATCCAGGGATTACTCAGATTAGGAAAAGATTAGAATATTACTTTCGTGGAAAACAACAACAGAAAACCATAAATCGTTGTATAGAAATGAAAAATGTATTGGACTTAATTCTCAACCTTTTCGTTCCTTTCCCAAACATTACATTTTAGGTTCTTTCTCAAACATTACATGTTAGAGTGATCCAATTTGAAAGCTGCTCCAGACAAAATGGATGTTGTTAAAGGCGGGCTGTATGTTTAATATAGTACATAAAACATTGAGATAAAAGGAGAAAATGGTGACTTCAAAATCAGGTCTTGTTGGGGAAAGGTTTAATATAGAAAAAGAACTTTGCTGCCAGTATGTTTATACAAAAATAATTGTAACATCACGTAAATATAAATGTAGAAGAAATTAAAAAATTCAATGTCAAAAGAAGAATGGAACTCTTTTGTATCGGCTTTGAGCAAAACATGTATTCAATGTTCATTTTTTCATCAATTTAGTTTCATTTTATATTTATAAACTATCTTTTTTTTTTTCATCTAATTCTTTTTTTTTCTGCAACAATCTGGTTAATATCATTAAAAAAAAAATGAGTAATAGATAATTGATGGGTCATATTTATTTCATTTATTTCTTTTTTATGTATTTTCACTTTATTGTTTTTATTTTTAAATTTAATGAATATCAAAATCAATAGTTTAGTTTTCAACATTAAAACGGACGTTTAACAAAGTATTTGATCATAAAAATTGATAAAATATTATAAAAATCTAGGAAATTTAATAATTACAATAGTCAGACATTTTGATAAGAACAACAATTTTGACACATGCTTAGAATTGCTGATCTAATCAACTCATAATTGTTTAACAATGACCCCTTCTGGTCAGTAAGTCTGGACCTTGCCCAATTTGGCGACAATATCTCTTCACACCTTTCGACTGACACCTATGTACTTCAATCAGAATTGATTCAATCACATTTTTGATCTTATTAAACAATCTATTCAGATTGTTTAATAAGATCAAAAGTTGATTAAATCATGCTATGACGTGCCTTTTGAGATAATTATTTGATCTACACAAATGTTTTCTTGGCTTGAGTGAATTTCAAACTGTTGCTAGACAAATATGCCACCAATGTATAAATAGTGGTGATATTTTTCTTATCGTCATAATGCACATTGGTTCTAGGATGGAACAGCAGGAGTTATAATAAGTAAGTACATAATATATTCTGTTTCTTATTTTTCTACCTAATAATAGTTTGTTATAAAATTTTGAATTTACAGAGATGACTTATTGTTTCCAGAAATCCTTTGGACCATTAGTTAGTGGTTGAAAACTTGGTACAGTTTTAGGGATATCACTCTGTTTTTGGGATTTCATATATTATATGATATAAATTACATAAAATGCACCATTTTTAATTTACAAATCTTGCAAATGTAAAACATTTTTTTTAATTTTCGAATTAGATCTGCGTGTTACTGTAAATAATTGTTTGTATGTATTTTTTCCAGAAACGGAGTCATTGTTGTCATATTGAATGTGCTATTCCTTCCACAAGTATTGTATGCTCTTTTCAGTATATTGACGATGGTGTATATGTACCCCCGTATATTTTGGTGCCTGCGTTTATATATCAGCAAGCACTAGTATATGCTGGGGTATATTTTGCCATCTAGCGACATCTGTTGTACAATTTATCTTCTCTTTTCTTAATTTTCAGTTTCTATCTTTTCCCGTACATTTTTGCAAGTGACATTTTCAGATACTGTGCAGCACTTCCGTTAGCACTTGTTTCCTGTATTTTGTATAGACACGTTGTATCATGGCACTTTCTCGTGATAGTTTTATCAAGTTACTAGCACTAGATTGTGCTGGGATGCACGTGTTGTCACGCATCGATGGATACAACAGCTATTGGAGTATGATGGAACTTACCGTCGCTTTTCTTTTAACCCATTACCATACAGTGACTCTTTGACTCCCCAAAAGATAATGGCTTCGGAAAACATCGTGGAAAATGAAGAAATTGCTTGTGACAAGCAATTTCTTCATTTCCCACAATGTTTTCTACCAGAAAAGATCAAAAGAGTTTGAATATCCTTAACTTGAAATTGTTGTCTGCAACTACTTTAAATATGGAATAGTCCAAAACTTGTCGTTTGGTAATGGGTTAAAAGCTCGTAAGCTGCAGTTACGAGGTTTTGTAAGAAAATCAGCGCTACACAGACTCAGTCACGTGATATTTGTATGTCAGTATCTACTCGTGCTTGCTTGACACAGTTGCTAGCACTAGTTGATGCTGGTGTATAAGATCATGTAATCAACGTTGGCCAACAGATATTTGGATGCAGAAAACCAACGAGGAGACATGTACAGATTATGACGCTTAATTGTACCAGTATCTCTTTGAGCTGACTTGAATGTAATTGTTAGCACTAATTGATGCTGGTGTATGATAGCATAGTTCAACTAATAGTCAATTTTCACTGGACCAAGCTTGTGGACCATAAGACATAGTGTACTTGTATGTCTTACTTTGTAAGATTTCACAAGATTTTATGGGGTTAATTCACGTTTTTGAGGTCGTTAACATTCTCAGAGGCCCAAAAAATGCGTTATCGCCTGAGACCGGAGGTCGAAGGCGATAACCCATTTTGTGGGCCTCTGAGAATGTTAACGACCGAAAAAACGTGAATTGACGCTATTATTGCATAAAATATGAATAATTTGCAAAGAAATGTAATAAAATAAGACGAATAACTAAAAAACTTAGTGAAAATTTAGCCACATTTACACCGGCAGATACCAGAGTTTTCCGGCATTCGACTCGACATATATCGAGTAAGTGCGATATCCACTAGACGGGCCGTAAGATTTTCATCGTGTAGCTATAGTCAAGTTTCATTTTTCATTTTCATTTTTACATTTCAGTGCGAGTAATAAATTAAAAGGCCGGAATTTCCAAGGTATATCTCAGGACCGTTTGGTTCGTTTCAGACATTCGTTCATTTTGATGAGTATTTGTTTGTAAAATGTGAATCAATTGACAATATGGGTGAAAATGGTGAATTGTACCTATGCGAATGAAAATACAAAACGGCTATCCTTATACAATTCCTTTATTTTAGAACGTTGACTACTTCCAACTCTTCTAAAATACACCAAACAACCTTTAATTTTCTCTTGTATTATTAAACAAAAGCAATGAGTTATTCCCTTAATCGATATGCAGAAATGGAAAGTCAATGATTTATTACAAATCAACAATAGTTTAAAACTGGTCTGTCCCGAACGTAACTACAGATTGTCCCGTACGTAATGTGCTTTCTTTTCTTTAATACCACAGCCTCTGTGTTATTACCTTTTCAATCAAATCATAATATTATCAGGCAATATCCATTTGCCAGACACTTTGTCAAAAAATTATAATGAAATGAATAAATGAAAATAAATACAACTCTATAAGCCATCTGGGTGTGTTGTTTTACAAATTAAAACTTCCTAGCCAAATTAATTTCAATTTATAAAAGTTGAGATGTTCGTATTGTTTTGACACATGAGGTATGCGTAATAACTGCTTAATTAAGTGAAATGTTATCCAAAATTTGCTAGACATCCTTAAATCTGATGGATCCAATTTACGAAAACGTACGGGACACTTTTTATAAAGGTAAGAAACGCTAAAATAATCTATTTTAATGCATTAATCTAGTGTAATGTATATGGATATGAATATATTCCTATATATATCAACAAAAACCGGCATATTTTGAGGAACTTTCCACAATATTGTAAAAATAGTTTCAATTAAGCGTAATTATAATACCATTACGTACGTGACTAGTACGAGTACGTGTACAGTCTATTATATGCATTAAAAGTCTATTTTGCTTAAACTGGAGCCATTAAGGAACCCAAAGTACATAAATAAAGCACAGGAAACGTTCCATTTCAGCAATTAAAAAACTGAAAACTAAAAATTGCCTCGAACGTTATGGACTCGTACGTCACTTTTTAATGTGTACCAAACTTTATTTGGCCTACTGTATCAATGCTATTATAGTAATCGGTATAATTCTTTTTATCATATTTGAAGAGACTTCGAAAGGTGATGTTACTTGAAGAATTAAACTATTTATAACTACACATTTTTAACTACAGTTACTTTAGTTCTTGCCTCGTACGTTACGGGGTTAAAATTACGGTAAATTGTTTAAGAATCATGTTGATTTTGTAAAAATACTGACAAAGGTATATCAAAATACGGCTTTATTTTGATATTATATATTTATACTGAAGTAGATTACGCTTGATTGATGCATTATATGTATATTTATGTCAGTGTTTCTTAGCTTTAAAGAAAGTGTCCCGTACGTTTTTGAATTTTGGAGACAACGACTCGAGGCTTTTCTACAAATTTTTGATTACATTTTTTATATAAATCTTGGTATCGTTTTGGAGCTCTATGTGTTCTGTACAGGATTGGGACAGTTCTGTTAAGATAATTAATTGTTGAAATTGACATTTTTGGTTTGAAAGTTAGAATTTATACCCGGAGACATCGGTTTTTCGTACCCCCTTGTTTGATTGTCACAAGATTTTCATAAGAAATGGGGTTCTTACGAACGTTAATTATAGATTAATTTTTTAGTTATAGGCGTTGGATGAAAATAAATGTGGTGGGCATTTATATAATGTTGACTATTTGCAACTAGAACATATTAAAGGCCGGAGACATCAATTGTCCTCTTTAACTGGGATTGCGTCAAAAGGGAAATGACAAAATTTCGGCTTTATTTTCAATTTTCTGAAGCACTCACAACAAATCCCCGATCGAGGATATTTGAGTGCAAAACTGGTCCGATATCCCACGTGAATCTGCCGATTAATGCACGATTTCTCTGGATATCCGCCCGCTTTCTGCTGGTTATACAATGCCAATAACAGACTGAAAACACACATTTTAGGCAATAATATTAGTTATTATGTTACCGATTTTGATATACATGTACTATGTTTTAGTAAGTAATTCATTAAATTAACTCTTTAACGGCGGACTAAAAGACATGGTGGACTTGTAGGGTAAGGTGGGGCAAAACGCCCCTCGGGGTAAAACGCCCCCCATCGATTTCTAGGAAATGCCAATATTTACAGCAAACTTAGAACGTTAATATGATTGTAAAAAATGTGTAGATTATCTGACAGAAAAGTTTTAGCTCTAACATTAGTCAATAAGAAAATATTTTGCAAAAATCATTTTCGGGCCATTTCTTATTATTTCCTGCTGCCATTTATTTCGAGTTACATATGACACGGACATATTTTATCTGATATGCAATACATATATCTGTAGCACATTAAATTGTTGTTTTATTGAAAAAGAAACATTTTGTAAAATATTTGGTGTATTTGGAATATTTTGATAAATGGTGAAATGGTCACTTTGGGGTAAAACGCCCCCAGTCTCATGGGGCAAAACGCCCCCTGGTTCGGAATTTTCCGGACGTGATCGTAGACCATTCGGCGGTTTCCGATCTATACGGAAACGTTACGAAGGGGAAAATCTGCCGCCGAATGATTACGGCAACGCCCGAAAAATGTCGAGGTCTTGTAAATTTCTATCATATGTATTCTTTTAAATCTTTTAACCTTGATACACATTTGCATGCCTTCTACTATCTATGTGTGTTCATTATTTTTGTTTATCTAGCGAATTACATCAAAAGAGTGTTAGTCACTGGATCAAAAGTTACATGGTCGAAATCTTTGTTATCCCACGTACTCGACCGGAAAATTAAAAATTGACCACGAAGAACACCCGATAGATATTGATTTCAAGCGTAAGAGCTATTTTCAGTAAACTTAAAATGAATAAATTTGAAGCATTGGACAAAACGCCCCAGGGGCGTTTTACCCCACCAGGAGGAGCGTTTTGCCCCAGGTATGGGGCAAAACGCCCCTTTTAAAAATATATTATTTTTGCCTATAAAATGCATATTTCAATACGCAAAGCCAAAATCACGAGTCATAATGTTCAGCTGGCTCTAAGCTTTGTAACACTGCAAAAAATACATCTATATCGCCATTTGTTTTGAAGATAATGACCAAAAACAATTTGGGGGGGGGGGCGTTTTGTCCCACCTTACCCTATGTCTTACTTTGTAAGATTCCACTACATTTTATTAGTTATTTTGTTACCGATTTTGATATATGTTTTAGTAAGTAATTCATTAGATTAATCCTTTCCCACAAAAGATCTGTTTTGACGTTCCTCAGAGAATAGGCATAATCATCAGCACTTTCTCCTTTTGTCTCAATATTTTCTGGGCTAAATTGTCCACAAAAAATTGTCCCAATAAAGAAACGAGATAATGACGCTTAATTGTACCAGTATCTCTTTGAGCTGACTTGAATGTAATTGTTAGCACTAATTGATGCTGGTGTATGATAGCATAGTTCAACTAATAGTCAATTTTCACTGGACCAAGCTTGCGGACTATAAGACATGGTGTACTTGTCTTACTTTGTAAGATTCCACTAGATTTTATTAGTTATTTTGTTACCGATTTTGATATATGTTTTAGTAAGTAATTCATTAGATTAATCCTTTCCCACAAAAGATCTGTTTTTTGACGTTCCTCAGAGAATAGGCTTAATCAGCACTTTCTCCTTTTGCCTCAATATTTTCTGGGCTAAATTGTCCACAAACTTTGTCTTAATTGATGTTCATTTTGTCACCTTCAGCAGCTTTGGATTTGGATCAGTCTTAAATTTTGCCGTTTGGGAAAGGGTTAAGGCACTAGCTACATGTACAAACGTAGGGGTAACAACAGTAGCTTTGAGTATCTACGATACACTCACATATATCTAACCTGCACAATTGTCTCAGGACACCATTATCCTGGTTACTACTCGACACATTCAATATGTTGTGGAAGAACATCCCTACATCAGCCATGCACCGCACAGACATTGGGTTAGATATCACCTCACGTATAATACACTCAATACTGCTGTTTAGTTCTGAAAAATCGGCGTCAGTTTTTTTTATTTCTTGTTAATAATCAATATATCGTCGGTGTAAATGCAAAACCTCGTATGTCGATTCTTGCGATTTTCAAAGTACAAACTTGTGTGCCAAGTTATGTACAGACGATTCTTGCACGTTTTAAATTATTTTACTGGTCAGTATTGATGACAAATTATTTGTGAACAATAGATCTATGTCCAAATCTGAAAAAAAAAATCAGTTTGGGAAAAGTTATTACACTTTTTCCCTCCCCTTTGAAATTTTCCAAAAACGAGATACGAGGTTTTGCATTTACAACGACGATATATAACAAGCTAGTAAAATATTTAGGTTATCTGTAAGCCATAACAAATGCAGAGAAACATGGAATTCCATTGGATACTTTAAAAATTAGCCAAGGAAATCAAATTTGTATACTTTTGAAGTTAAAATAGAAAGGTGTGAATCCTGATCAGAATGTGGGAATGTATTGGCTGATCTGGACCCATGCTGATCTCATGCATCTGAAACGTGCTATCTCAAGTACTTACCGCCAGATACATTGCAACCACCATACAATATATGTGGTAACCGAGAAACGTTGAAGGCCTGGATCAAAACCTTGTCTATGAAATATGTTGACTTTGGTAAATCCATCTGGACACAAGCAATGAAGTTCAATCCGTAATGATAGTTGGATCTGAAATTGTTTAGAACTATTTCTCGCACAAGAACGGGCTTTGACATACAAAACAGTAAAGTATTGGGAAAACATTCAGTAAAAAGAAGAAAATGTTGGTAGTCTTATGCAAAAACGAACTCCCATTTTGAACGTCTGCAGCAGCTTATAAGCTAAAAAAGAAGAAAAACCTTAAAATTTTGTTGTTTTGGGAAAGGGGTAAAGTATGATTGTCCTCCACCAAATTCTTATCGATGAGATTCTGTTGTCAGATATTGAAATTGGTATACTTTATTTGAATATGTCACAACATGTATCAGTATAGTCTTAAATTATACTGATACACAAAAGAAAGTGTGCGTTTGTTTACAGGAAATTAGTGTATACTTATTGAAGCAAAATAGTGTCAGGAATTATGTGGTATCATTTTTTTTTTAAAATGAGGCTTAGCATACATTTGACCACAAGTAACAAGTAACAGACGTTTGCTAAATACATAAATAGGTGAGAGGATCAAAGTTGCAGACTCGTTGCATTTTGTTTGTTTTTACTTTGTTACTAAATGATTATTCTGCTTTTCTGCTTTGGTTAATCGCAAACGTTTTAGATCATATGGATCTGACTGATGCTAATTACCAAACAAACACTAATAAATAGGCTAGTAATAAAGGCACAAATATAAACGAATAATCGAATAATTTTCCATCCTCTGTCATTTACACGTCAAGTCAAACATGCGGTATTGCCGGATTTCAGTCAAATATAAGCCATAATTTAAGTAGCAGTCCACCTAAGAATCATGCAAAAGGTGATTTATCCATAGTCACAGATTTACATCTAATGTGTCTTAATTAATGTAACTTTAGTCATGAAATACAAAAAATAACTCAAATTCGCTGAAAGTCTTACTGATGACATTGTTGTTAGGGGCCCTTAGCAACAAGGAAATTGCATTCTAATTTTGATAAAGAGGCATCAAATTTTGATCATATTTTTCAAGAATTTCTGTGCAATGTCATTGAAGAAAGTTTTTATTTTCAAGTAGTACAATATCTTAAGAATCTAAAAATCATGAAATAAAACGGTTGGTGTTATTGCACTTTGGTTACCATAGCAACCAATTAAATCAAAATTGACAATTTTGAAAATGCTGAAAATACAGCAATTTACAGGATAATTTTTTCCAAAAATCATGGGGCCGCACAACATAGTTGTCTGTTGCAAAACTTTCTACCATTACTGGGCTAAAACATATCAAAAATAATCCACTGTAGCATATTACAGATTTTTCAGAAATTTCAGTTATTTATGGGAAGGGTTTACCAAAAATCCACGATTTTATTGCTCTTATGGTATAAATATTAATGCATGTTTAGCCCTAAAAAGACTAGATATGTTTACATCAGAACACTTATATGTCTTCAATGGCTGCTAGCAAAAATATTTTAATGTCTTTTCACAATTTTATGTTTAAGTTACCATGGGAACGGTTGCTAGGCAACAATATGGCGATGCAATTATCTCATTTTTCACAAACAATGGACAAAATTAATGTTTTGCAGCAATTTGTACATGTTGTCTAATGTTTTCATGGAAGTTAAATAATTATTACTGCATTTTCTTTAAAAAGGACAAAGAGAAACCTCTGTTTCAATCAATTATTCCATTTACTGTATTAAACCTTTGCAACAGTCGTAGCAACGAGCATATTAACAACCTGTCATACATGTCTACAAGAAATGCATAAGGAATTAAAATGAATTGTGAAGTTGTGATAATAGTCTAAATCTTGTTACGTAAGTCCCTAATAAAATACTCTTTAAGAAAATGCCTAGTCGCATCATTGGCAAAAAAATATGGTGGCCATTTTGAATTTCAAAATGGCTGCCAGTAAGAAATGTAAAGGTATAATGGTAATGCTCTCTGACGTTATAGAAATACGATTTATCTAATTTGAAATGTGATAAAAGTCTAAATCTTGTTGCATAAGTCCCTAAAACATGTTTTTAAAAAGGAAAATGCTGAGACACATGATTGGTAAAAATTATGGGGGCCACATTGATTTTCAAAATGGCCGCCAGTAAATAAATGATAACAGTCCTACTCTCTGACGACATAGAAACCTGATTTAATTAATTTGAATTATGATGAAAGACTAAATCTTGTTGCATAAGTCCCTAATAACATACTACTTAAGAAAATGCTGAAACGCATACCTGTTTAAAATAATGGCTGCCATTTTGAATTTCAAAATGGCTGCTAGCAAGAAAAGGCTATAGTTCTGCTCTCTGACAACATAGAAACCTGATTTAATTCCTTTAGATAGTGATGAAAGGCTAAATCTTGTTGCTTAAGTCCCAAGTAACATACTTTTATGAAAATACCGAGACGGATGAACGGTTAGAATTATGGCAGCCATCTTGAATTTCAAAATGGCCGCCAGTTAAGAAATAAGGATTCTGCTCTCTGACGACATAGAAACATGATTTAATTAATTTGAATTGTGATGAAAGTCTAAATACTTTTAAATGAGTCCATAGTAACATTCTTTTTAGAAAAATACCGAGTTTTAGAATTGATGAAAATTATGGCGGCCATCTTGAATTTCAAAATGGCCGCTAGTAAGAAAATGTAATGTCTCTACTCTCTAACGATGTAGAAACCTCATATTAGTTAATTTGAATTGTGATGAAAGGCTAAATTTTGTTGCATACATCCCTAATAACATACTTTTAAGAAAAATGCCGAAACGCATGCCTGGTAAAAAATTATGGTGGCCATATTGAGTTTCAAAATTGCTTCCAATGATAAAAGGTAATAGTTCTGCTCCCTGAAAACATCGAAACCTGATTTAACCCTTTCCCAAACAAGACCTTTTTGACGTCTCTGTAAGAAAAGGCTTGGAAAAACATTGAGACAAAATAAGAAACTGCTGATAACCAGCAGTTTTCTCATTTTGTCTCAATATTTTCTATGCTATATTTTACACAAATCCTATCTTTGATAACATCCATTTTGTCATTTGTTGCAGTTTTTGAAGTGGTTGACCCTAAAATTTTGTCGTTTGGAAAAGGGTTAATTAATTTGAATTGTGATGAAAGTCTAAATCCTTTTAGATAAGTCCCTGGTTACATACTTTTTTTCGAAAATTACCGAGTTTCGTAGTTGATGAAAATTATGGCGGCCACCTTGAATTTCAAAATGGCCGCCAGTAAAATAAAGATAACGGTTCTGCTCTCTGACGACATAGCAACCTAGTTTAATTGATTTGAATTGTGATGAAAGTTGAAATTATGGTACATGAATGCCTTGTAACATACTTTTTAGGGAAATAACGAAACGCATGATTGGTTAATATTATGGTGGCCATCTTTAGTTCAAAATGGCCACCAGTAGGAAAAAGTAATCGTTCTACTGTCTGCTGACATAGACACCTGATTTAAATTGATTTTGAATGTGATAAAAGTCTAAATCTTGTTTAATAAGCCCCTAAGAATATACTTTTTAAGAAAATGCTGAGACACATGCTTTGTAAAAATTAATGCCGCCATTTTGGAAATTCAAAATGGCCGTCATATAAATCGCTTATAAATAACAACTTCAAAAAACTGATAGCATTTCTACGCATTAAATCAACAAATCTTTGCTTTAAGACATACATCAGAAAATGAATTTGGAATGTTCTGTCTCTTTAAACGTTAACTCATCTGATAAAAACCAGATGTCGAATCTTATTTCCTTAGTAGCATCTGGCGGTCACCAGTTTAAGGTCATTTTAATGACCCTGGGAAATTCGAATCTATTTTAATCCTTTTCAATATACATATTCAAAACCTGTGTTATCCAACACGTGCCTATGATTTTAAAAATAGATTCCATATACTCTCGCGTTTAAGGTTCATGTAGCTCGTCCCTAATGAGATTCATGTGACGTTGGAATTATTCGGGCAGTGGAACTTTCCAACGCTGAATGTTTACATCCGCACCCGAATAGGCTAGGATACGTAACGTCGACGACGCTCTAAAAAAGCGGCCAATGTTTTATGAATCACAAAATGGCCACATTACGGGTAGTCTACGCTCAGGACTCGGATATTTCCGACTCGCTCTTGACATTGTAAACTATGGCGTACCTAATGGGTCCAAAGCCTATTTAGAGCGTGCACGCATAAAATATACGCGTCGACGCGTAAATTCTATGCGTCGACGCGTATATTTACGCATCAACGCATAAAATTTGCGCGAGCAGTTGAGAATTTATGCGTCGACGCGTGAATTTTCAACTGCTCGCGTAAATATACGCATCGACCCGTATTTCATCTATTAACCAATCAGATCCTTTGTTTCATCCATCAATTTTATGGTATAAAGGGAAAGGTTGTTAACCGCCTCTCCCATTCACCCGCTTCGGTTTCGCATTTTTACTCCTGCTCGCGTAAAATTTAAGCGTCGACACATATTTTTTCAACTGCTCGCGTAAATTGTATGCCTCGACCTGCATATTTACGCATCGACGCATAAAATTTACGCAAGCAGTTGAAAATATATGCGTCGACGCGTATTTTTTATGCGTGCACGCTCTATATAGACTTTTGACCCATCTAGTACGTCATAGTAAACATGACATAATACAGTACAGCTAACTGTTTGCATTTATTTTATTTTGCCTACAACATTCTAACACCAAAAAAGTTCGGGTGGAAAATTGCTGTGATTTTCAATCACGACCGTAGCGTTTTTCCACTCTCAATCTCCTCTCTTCACTGGTGTTATGCGGTTGGAATAGGCTTCATTTATATTATCAGATGATCAGAACTCGGTAACAAAAACACTTCAATTCCTCGGAATCTGCCCGGCTTTAGGCATTTTTTTCCACACTCTGTCACAGAAGCTCTTGCATATCGCCTCTGTTATGGGATCAAAAGAATAAAAAAATAGTCCCATTTTAATAAGGATGAATAAGAAAATAGTCCCATTTGAACTAGATTAATGCTTAAATTTGAGAGCACTTGTGATGCAAACAAAATAATAATTTCTTTCTCTAATGAAAAATACATGAGATGAAACAGTTACACAGTAACTAAGGATGTAATCCGTCGGTACACAACTGTTTGTGGACTCTAGCCGAGGTAGAGCCTTTCTGAGTTGATATGTGAAGAGCAACGAACGATCACTTTGCTGGAAGAATGCAATTTTTCCCACATTGTAGGAAAATCTTTAGATTTTCTTTTATGGATCTTGTATTGGAACTTTTTTCAATTGTACACATTGTATACTTAATGTATATTTATTTGCAGATTTGAAAACAACCATTTAAATGTGAGGGTTCTTTTTAGAAATTAAGATTTCTGAAAAATGCATCATTGTCAATATGGCAACATAATAACAAAATGTAAACAATTGAAATATTTTCATGAGGACCCTTAGAATATAATAGATTTATAACCGCAAGAATCTTACATCTAGATTGACCTTTTCACCTACCAGGATGAAACATGTCGTTACCTTATATTCCATTTTCAATGTTGTTGCTAAGGGAAAGAAATGGTTGCTAACGAATTAAACGTTTTGTTTTAATGGGCAAATACAATCATGTGTAAATTGTTGCTCTGCGTAATATTTTGGTTATTTCTTTTTTTAGAACGATATGTCAAAACTATGTTTATGATTGATTTTATCTCAAGTCTTGTTATTTTTCCATAAATTCGCTATTTTATGGACATTTTTTTCAAGATTTCTTCTAAAAATGCTTTACTTTTTCAATAATACTTCTTATTAAGGGGCTTTTCCTCAATTTCAAACACACTGGAAAGTATGTCTATCTAAATGCGGATTTAGGAAAAAACTAGAATATCACTGAAAGTGATCATACCCCCCAAAAGCGCAGTTTTTGTGCATTTTGAGAAATTGATTTCATTTGAACTGTGAGCTGATCAATTGGGAAATAGAGCGAACAAAAAATCAACAGATCAAACAACAAATTTAACAATCCACAAGCCCCGCCCTGCCATGCCCATATTTTTCAATAAACCAAAAACTCACAACCATGCATTGAAGACAGTCAATCAAGGAACATTCCTGTACGATTTGGTTCAAATTTACTGTATAATTGCTTTTTTCTCATGATTTCGTTAAGTCTGATAAGCCCTGCCTTGCCATTACCACATTTTTTGCAAATCAAAAATTCACAAACAAATTTCGAAATAAGTCCCCCTATGAACATTCCTGCCAATTTTCATAAAAAAATCGCCGAATCAAAAATTCACGAACAAGTTTCGAAAAGAGTCACCGAAGGAACATTCCTGCCAAGTTTGGTAAGAATTGGCTCAGTAGTTAAGGAGAAGATTTTTGAAGAATTATCTGACGATTTCTCAAAATCGGATAAGGCCCGCCCTGCCACGCCCACGATTTTTGGCGAATCAAATATTCATGAACATGCATTGAAAACAATCACTCAAGGGACATCAGTGCCAACTTAAGTTCAAAATGGTCAAAGAATTGATTTTGAATGATTTTTCACATGATTTCTTCAAGTCCGATAAGCCCCGCCCTGCCACGCCAACAATTTTTGACAAATCAAAAATTCACGAACAAATTTTAAAAAGAGTCACCCAAGTAACATCACTGCCAAGTTAGGTAAGAATTGGCTCTGTGGTTAAGGAGGAGAAGATTTTTGAAGAATTATCTGACTATTTCCCGAAATCGGATAAGCCCCGCCCTGCCACGCCCTCATTTTTTGACGAATCAAAAATTCATAAACATGCATTGAATACAATCACAAAAGGGACATTTGTGCCAAGTTAAGTTCACAAAGGACAAATAATTGATTTTTAAAGATTTTTCACATGATTTCTCTCAGTCTGATAAGCCCCACCCAGCCACGCCCACAATTTTTGAAGAATCAAAAATTCACGAACAAGTTTTGACAAGAGTTACCCAAGGAACATTCCTGCCAAGTTTAGTAAGAATTGACTCTGTGGTTCAGGAGGAGAAGATTTTTGAAGAATTATTTAACGATTTCTCGAAGTCGGATAAGCCCCGCCCTGCCACGCCCTCATTTTTTGACGAATGAAAAAATCATGAACATACATTGAATACAATCACTCAAGGGTCAATCCTGCCAAGTATGGTTCAAATTTGCCTGATAATTGATTTTTAAAGATTTTTCACATGATTTCTCTAAGTCCGATAAGCCCCGCCCTGCCACGCCCACAATTTTTGACGAATCAAAAATTCACGAACAAATTCTGAGAAGGGTCACCCAAGGAACATTCCTGCCAAGTTTAGTAAGAATTGGCTCCGTGGTTCAGGAGGAGAAGATTTTTGAAGAATTATTGAACAATTTCTTGAAGTCGGATAAGCCCCGCCCTGCCACGCCCTCATTTTTTGACGAATGAAAAAATCATGAACATACATTGAATACAATCACTCAAGGGTCAATCCTGCCAAGTATGGTTCAAATTGGCCTGATAATTGATTTTTTAAAGATTTTTCACATGATTTCTCTAAGTCCGATAAGCCCCGCCCTGCCACGCCCACAATTTTTGACGAATCAAAAATTCACGAACAAATTTTTACAAGAATCACCAAAGGAACATTCCTGCCAAGTTTAGTAAGAATTGGCTCTGTGGTTCAGGAGGAGAAGATTTTTGAAGAATTATTTAACGATTTCTTGAAGTCGGATAAGCCCCGCCCTGCCACGCCCTCATTTTTTGACGAATGAAAAAATCATGAACATACATTGAATACAATCACTCAAAGGTCAATCCTGCCAAGTATGGTTCAAATTGGCCTGATAATTGATTTTTTAAAGATTTTTCACATGATTTCTCTAAGTCCGATAAGCCCCGCCCTGCCACGCCCACAATTTTTGACGAATCAAAAATTCACGAACAAGTTTTGAGAAGGGTCATCCAAGGAACATTTCTGCCAAGTTTGATAAGAATTGGCCCAGTGGTTGAGGAGGAGAAGATTTTTGAAGAAATTCCTAATGATTTCTTTAAGTCTGATAAGCCCCGCCCTGCCACGCCCACAATTTTTGACGAATCAAAAATTCATGAACAAGTTTTGAAAAGGGTCACCCAAGGAACATTTCTGCCAAGTTTGGAAAGAATTGGCCTAGTGGTTGAGGAGGAGAAGATTTTTGAAGAATTCCCTAATGATTTCTTTAAGTCTGATAAGCCCCGCCCTGCCACGCCCACAATTTTTGACGAATCAAAAATTCATGAACAAGTTTTGAAAAGGGTCACCTAAGGAACATTTCTGCCAAGTTTGGAAAGAATTGACTCAGTGGTTGAGGAGGAGAAGATTTTTGAAGAATTTCATAATGATTTCTTTAAGTCTGATAAGCCCCGCCCTGCCACGCCCAAAATTTTTGACGAATCAAAAATTCACGAACAAGTTTTGAAAAGGGTCACCCAAGGAACATTCCTGCCAAGTTTGGTAAGAATTGGCCCAGTGGTTATGGAGAAGAAGATTTTTGAAGAATTATCTAACGATTTCTCGAAGTCTGATAAGCCAATTTTCAACAAAGGGCCATAACTCAGTAAAAAATCTATGAACCATGACCAAAATTTCATGTGCACATATTTGAGAGCTATCAAGCATGTCTGTAAAGTTTCAATGAAATCCATCAAATATTTACAGAGAAATTGAATGGACAAGAAAATTCACTCAAGGGCCATAACTCTGTGACAAATCAATGGACCGTAACCAAAATGTGATATACACAATGGCACTTGGTAATGAGCTCACATGTAAAGTTTGAATGAAATTGGGTCAGTAGTTTAGGAGTAATAGAGTGGACAAAAAACCAACAGACGGACCAACAGACCAACAGACAGACCAACAGACAGACAGACAGACAGACAGACAAGCTGACTCCTATATACCCCCCAAATTGAATTTGGGGGGTATAATAATACCATGGTATATTTTTCAAAATTGCAAAGTATTGAAAAGAAGATCCTTTTTTCATCACCATAGCAACATAACAACAAGATGTAAAGTTTAAATATATTTTAATGCTATTTAGTATATTAAAGATTGATTATTAATGTATGAAATTGAATTGAAATTGTAAATGCGAATAAAACCTGTATCAAAACCACTAAACAAACTATTTTGATTATTTCCACAGTTCCACAGTGTCCTTGACAACAAATAAAATTGTCGCACAAATGGAATTACGTTTAGTTTCATTGACATAGTCAGAAATTTATGAAATACCAACCTTTTATATGCTTTTTCGTGAATTCGGTGTGGGCTAAATTATACGAAATGATGTTTATATCAATTTTCTATTAAGTCAGGGGGGCAGAATAATGGCCTCTGCAGCTTTTTGTTGGCGGCCATTTTGAAATTCAAGATGGCCGCCAATCAGTTTGGCCCATTACACGAGTTCCACAGCTTTCTTCAAGTCTATGTTTTAAGGCATGTCTATGCGGAGTTTCTTTTTTCGATCACATTTTCAAAATATGTTCGTTTTCTAGTTATATATGTATGGTATGCCAAAGGCATGTTATTCCTACTTTAGCTAGCTTAAATGGCAAAATGAGTACTTAATTGTAATAAAGCATCCTTCTTTTTTCTTTTAAAGGAAAATACAACAAGTCTTATATGATTAAAGTTTTAAAAAAATGAACAATGTATATAAAATTGATGCAAAAAATTTCTAATATGCCTATATTTTGTTAATATTGAGATATTCGCATCACTAAATTGTTGCCTAGCAACCGTTCCCATGGTAACTTAAACATAAAATTGTGAAAAGACATTAAAATATTTTTGCTAGCAGCCATTGAAGACATATAAGTGTTCTGATGTAAACATATCTAGTCTTTTTAGGGCTAAACATGCATTAATATTTATACCATAAGAGCAATAAAATCGTGGATTTTTGGTAAACCCTTCCCATAAACAACTGAAATTTCTGAAAAATCTGTAATATGCTACAGTGGATTATTTTTGATATGTTTTAGCCCAGTAATGGTAGAAAGTTTTGCAAGTGACAACTATGATGTGTGGCCCCATGATTTTTGGAAAAAATTATCCTGTAAATTGCTGTATTTTCAGCATTTTCAAAATTGTCAATTTTGATTTAATTGGTTGCTATGGTAACCAAAGTGCAATAACACCAACGGTTTTATTTCATGATTTATAGATTCTTAAGATATTGTACTACTTGAAAATAAAAACTTTCTTCAATGACATGCACAGAAATTCTTGAAAAATATGATCAAAATTTGATGCCTCTTTATCAAAATTAGAATGCAATTTCCTTGTTGCTAAGGGCCCCTAACAACAATGTCATCGGTAAGACTTTCAGCGAATTTGAGTTTATTTTTGTGTTTTATGACTAATGTTACATTAGTTAAGACACATTAGGTGTAAATCTGTGACTATGGATAAATCACCTTTTCCTGATTTTGCATGATTCTTAGGTGGACTGCTACTTAAGTAGTAGGCCTACATTTTGTAAAATTTGGTATCTCATCATATTATTTTGCCCTGATCAGTATAATATTTATCAGCAACCAAATACACACTTTCTTTTGTGCCCAGTATATAACCAATAGAATGTATCGTATGTTAAGAATTTGAATTAATGGAAACTAAAAGATTAAATCAGTTTATAAGATATTTACCTACACAAGATATCAATCATTTCAATAGTGATCCTGGCAACTTGCTGAACTGATGTGTCCGGATGGCCAACAGCGTCAATCAAGTAACCCACACGCATAATATACGGTGAAGCACACTTTAACACAGTTGACGGCAGGTGAGCTGACCATGTTGTGTTGTATTGGTTTTGTTGTTGATGCTTTGGTTGTTGTAGGCCTATCTGGGTGATTTTTACTGGTGGATCTATGGAATGACACTTGCAGTAACCGAATAACATGGCGAGAGTTAGGACACGAAACGCTGAAATGAAAGTACATGTATAATGTCTATTGGGATTTGGCCTGTTAGTATGGTTTGTACAAAAACCCATACACCAAGAGGCAAGTGCATATGGAGTAACTCAAACGCACTTGCAATTTAGCGGCGTCAAAAATATCCCACATGCAAGAATGAAAAAGCTGTTGCAATATTTCTTACCTGATTCTCTTTACTTCCGTCACTTATCTTCCGATTCTTGCATTGATAAACGAAGCAGTTTAAGACCATTTCGATTCCCAATAGATCTAATACTATGTTAATTTCCCAAAAATCCATTGTTTGCCACCGGAAGTTAATCCGAGTCTTCTCTGATGAAAATTCACTCGTTGATATTTGGATGTCGCTATTTACATCAGATTGTTTTTGAATTGGACAGCGCTCTGATGTAAATAGCGACATCCAAATATCAACGATCGAATTTTCATCAGAGAAGACTCGGATTACCGGAAGTGTTCTGCGGGTACGGACTAAAACGATAATTGAAAGGGGTCAATATGAAAATTTCGATATTGCACCAAGCTTGTTAAATAATGCCATTATAAGATGTATCGGGCGATTCAAACGAACATTTATTTTTTCACAATGTTTTATGAATGTAAACATTTGTACATGTATGCTATTTTACTTTAAGGATAGCTTAAAACCGATTTTGTTTGGAAACGGGTAGAATCTATGCCTTTATAATTAATGATAGGCTATATAGCCTGAGTTCTATATGATATGAATATTATATATAACTGACCTGCAAATGTCTCCATTTTAATCATCCTTCACATATTTGTAACACCACACCTAAATTTAGAAAGTAAAAAGCAACAAATGTTTAATCGCCATGTAAATTAACAACTCAAAGACAGTTATGGAGAATGAACGCGGGTTATTGATGAAACCGATTTTTAGCTCTTACAGGACGAAATTCTCGGAACACTTATTGTCATACCCACGGCGTCCGCGTGCGCAAAGACTTGGTTTTTACAAATCTGGAACCATCCCTGTTAATTTATATGGACGTGATTATTGAAACAATTTATGAAGAAAAAAGCATTTAGGTTTCACATATAGATACCTTCTACCAGACTCGTCATTTGAGACCAAGACGTTCGACATTTTGACAGTTTTCATTCTGGATCACGACATTTAACACTGTGACCTTGACCTCGGAGTGTGGAATGCTTTTCAAAACCCTTACCTGGCTTATACCTATTAAATAAAGCTATGTATACGCTATGCCAACGCCTTTCATTTCGGACTTTGACACCCACCTTCGAATTTGACCTGTCTTTGAGACATTAAGTGCCTTTAAGGCGAACAGTGCTGTGTACACTAACATCTCTTGTTTATAAAGCGTTTCAAAACCTGTTATTTTCTAAGATTATTAGGCGTACAACTATATTCACGATGACAAAAAGAATATTATTTTCAAAAAGAAGGACAAAAGAACAAGGCTCACTAAAAGAACTGTTTATTTACTAAAATAATCAACGCGTTCATATTTCACTACAGTTATTCGTCAGTTTCAGCAGAGTGGCTGTGACAATTGAACGCTTTCCTAAATGGCAAAATTTTAGGGTGTTCCACTACGAAAGCTACTGCAGGTAACGAAATAGATGGTGATAAAGACATAATCTGTACATAGTATAGTGGAAAACATTGAGACAAAAGGAGAAAATGCTGATTATCAGCATTTTCTTCTTTTGCCTCAATGTTTTCCCAAATATTTTCTATTGGGGACGTCAAAAACAGGTCTTCTTTTGGAAAGGGTTTAGACAGTAATTTATAACACTGGACAGTTACATTTAACGAGGCTTACGTTAACGCTTCAAATAATTTTGACGTTCATGTCTTGTTCGAGTAAAATAACAGGAATACATAAACGACACAAACACCCTTTAAAACGTTAATTATGAAACTGCAATTCGATGCCTTAGAAAAATAAGGTCGTAAGTGGTACTTTTAGGAAAGGGCATTTCAAGCTCTAAATATTGTGAAAATTTCATAGACATTTAAACTTGTCATGCAAACCAATTAGGCTGTAGAAAAAGGTCGTTTATACTTTTTCTTTTTGAAATAGAACTGTTTTTTCGTTTTCTCAAAACTATGTTTTTTCACTTACGTCCTTCTTATTCTAAGGCATCGAATGGTAAAATTTTTAATCTCTTATGTCGTGGGTACCCATTAATTGTTTCCCAAACGTAATTAATAAACTTTTCAATTTGACAGTTGCTATGGACGGCAAAATTGGTATCGATAAGGAGATGTTTATATGAAAGCACAGAATACTAACAATCATATTGATGTAATAGAAGAAAGTGTCCTTAGCTAGTATTTTCTAATTCGCAGCATTTTTAACCCATTACCACACAATGACTCTTTTTGACTCCCTACAAAATATTGGCTTTGGAAACCATTGTGGGAAATGAAGAAATTGCTTGTGACGAGCAATTTCTTCATTTCCCACAATGTTTTCTACCCCAAAAGACCAACAAATTTTTAATTTCATGCTTTTGGAATTGTCCTCTGCAACGTCTTTGAAATTGGTAATGGGTTAAAATTGGATCAAACTGATTCTTGGGATATAGGTTTAAACAAACTTAAACACCTTAATTGATGATTACACCAATTAAGGATATATAAATTAAATTCAAACACGAAATTTCACATTGAAATCGGATATGGAACTGTAATTTCCTTTCTATCAATATCATGTAACATGGACCCAACTCCTTATTTGAAAAACTTTTATACAATATAATTAGGACAAAACTAATTGTAAACGTACCAGGAACCCGATATCGCAATCATTTCTACAGTCGACAACTCTTTTTGTCTAGGAAAAATTCAAATCAAATAGTATTGTGATAAATATCATTTGAAAATGATGCTGCCTGCAATATTGTTGTTTCGTGCGTGGTTACTCATACAAATTAACGGAATATTGAGTTATACAATAACATTTACGCCAAGTTGTGCACAACGTAGCGACGTCTTTCGTCAGATTTACGGTATTTCACTTGGAGAGTGTGCGATACAATGTGAAAATAGACCCGGATGTGTGGCCATTAATTACTACAGGAAACGTCGGGGTTGTCTGCTCCTGAGCTCTGACGTCCCGCCGATAAACACCGGGGGAAGGTGTGTCTACATACCTAGATCGGATATCGTGGTAAGGACGTTAAGGCATATAGTCACAACCCTTTCGCGTCCACATCGCGGCCGGAGCACGTCTAAAGCAGGGGAACGTGCAGTATAATATTTGACGCGATGCGGACGCGATTTCGTATGTTCATTGGCCTTTCGTTTCCTTGTCTCCTTCCTCGGCCCTACACCAGGTCGTGTCCATAGGGCTCTGTCATTGATAGACACTCCCAACACCCATTGATAGACTTATTTCATAATACTGGTCTATGGGTATATAGAGTAAAATTATAGACCCCTATGGTCCTGTCTACCCCCGGATTTCACCGGGTCCTTAGCTATTTTACTTCAAAAGTATTTATATCTCGGCAAAAGTTTGAGTTTGAGTTTATTGGAGTTTTACGCCGTTTTCAACTACCAGGGTCATATCGCGGCGGCTGGAGCACCTACCCATGGATTCCTGTTGTTTCTCAAACCAGTACTACCACAACACCCTTACCGAGCCTCCAGCTGCTCGCCCACTTAGAATAACGATTTCAAACCCATTGGTGGGTGACAATTTTGTCAGAAAGAGTATTAGCCGCGGCCGGGTATCGAACCCTGGACCTCTCGAATGAGGGTCAGATGCGCTACCAACTGCGCTAAGGCCGCGACCTCTCGGCAAAAGCAGATTATAGTTAATCCCATAATGGCAAAGATATTTGTGCTAAAATAGCTTCGGTTTATCGTTATGTTTTGATAAACTGTCAGTGTTTTTATAAAATCTCGTAACTGCGGCTTGAATCAAGCCGTAGTTACGAGATCTTTGTCCGAAATTACGTCATGGTTAAATGGATTTAAAATCGTTCCTCATTGACCAATCGCGGTTGTGCATAAAATATCGATTGACCAATCAAATAATTCGTTACTTCATGAGTATCTCAATCTCCGAAACTGATATAACTCGCGATAAATGACCTGGCAGAATATCTCCAGCTTTTAGCTAAGGCTGCTCTGCCAGGTCATATATCATGAGCTATATTTTGTATTAGACACATCGATAAAAAGTTTTAACCCTTTCCTAAACAAGGGCTTTTTTGACGTTCCCATAGAAAGAAACCTGACTAAAATTTTGCTGCTAAGTTATGTTTCCTCAAAGTTAAGAGGTTCAGTTCTTTGGCTTTGGAGCAGTCTAAAATGCTATTTTTTTTTAAAAATTGCTGATTTTCAGGACCACAATTCATTTTTTTCAGCCGTTTGAAGACTGTACCTGTAGCAGTAAGCAGGTATGCGGAGATGGATTTTTTCCCTTAAACCAATGCTCGTTTGAAGGTAACTTTGCTTTGAAACTTTTCCCAAACGAAACCATTTCAGGTTTGTTCAAATTCAAAGAAATTGTCGAAATTAAGGGGGAAGGCTCCAGTTTCCTAATTTTTCCCCAATAATAGAATTTATTTATATTTTGAATGTTGAAATTACATGTTATTACCAATTGAAAAATAAAATAAAAATGGAGGGTTAGCGATCTTGTTTGATTTTTATAGGCATTCGTATTACATACCCATACATTGAAAAAATACGCAATTTCTTGCACCTGTCCAAGGTCGCTAAATGCTAATAAAATGCTGTATAGTCATCGTTTAGTCCCAAAAACGGATTTAAAGTAACATCTTACATTTAATAAGAACAGAAAACCCAAATTATGTGCTATCATAAACCCATAAATGTATAAAACAGCATGCTCACGTGTTCGGTTTGATCAACGAAGCTGGGGTGTTTTATGTCAAAATTTGCATATTTTTGGAAATATTTCAAGTTCTGCAAAATAGAATTTGATAAAACCCCCTCATTGTATAAAGCAACATGTCCTGGTAATAATTCAAAAAGAAAATGTATAGGTCAGCGCACTTATTAGTGAATTACAGCAATTTTTATCAGCTACACATGAATAAAATGACGCAAAACAGTGGTAACTGCATACACACTTACGACTGTCTTGCTCTAAATAATCGATTTCCATCCTGAGGGAATCAGTTTCGCATAATAAATACACTTTTACCGTCGAAAATGGTAAATTGTAATGATGTGTTATATTATTGAAATTATGGTAGCGAAACATATTGGTACGAAACATTTAATTTATTACAGTATTGACCGAGTGTTCCGAAAAACTGGAGCATTCCCCCTTAATACAGCTTTGATAAAACAAAAATAGCTCAGAAAGAATCCATGGCCTCCAAAGACCGCCAAAACTATCGATTTTGGGAGAATCTTGAGCAAATACCAGAGATTTTTTCACGTAATTAATACAAAGCTATTTTTCACCACTGCATGTAGCGGTGGTTTAGTTCTACTAATTCAAAATAAGAAAGTTATCATCTTGATTTTAATAACTATTGTATTTGATAATTCTGATACAAAAACATCGAAAATAGGTAAAGCATACGTATGCATAGCACCACGACAACCGAATTTCAGAAATGAAGCTTTAGATTATCCTTCGACTCTGCCACACAAGAGGGTTGGTATGATTACTGCTAACGGTATACCCTTTCTTTAAATCCTTTCACAAATAAGACCTGATTTTGACGTCCCTTATTGAAGAGGCTTAGGAAATCATTGAGGCAAAAGAGGAAACTGCTGATAATCAGCAATTTCTCCTTTTGGCTCAATATTTTCTGTGCTATATTTTACACAAATCCCTCGCTTAAAAACACCATTTTAATTGCCTGCGGCAGCTTTTGAATTTAACCTCCTGAGACTTTGCCGTTTGGGAAAAGGTTGAATTTAAGAACACCAATACATCAGCACACCTGTCATACCTGCTTATTTGGTCCCGTCTGTTTAAGGTAGAATACCCATAATGTGGCCATTTTGAGATTCATAAAGCATCGTTTTTTTCGATCGTCGTCGTTTTGAGCGTCGTCGTTACTTATCCGAACTTATTCGGTGCAGTCGTAAACATTCGGCGGTGAAAGGTTCCACCGCCGAATGTTTTCGACGTCGCCCGAATAATTCCAGCGTCGCCCGAATCTCATTAGGGGTAGACTACCTTAAAGTTTATCTGTACCTGAGACAATTCCATATCCATAATTATATTACAGAGTGTGAGACTCAACAGCTGGATAACGGAGTTATCCGCGGCAATATGAACACAGTGGGGTCTGTTATAAAATATCGGTGTCACAACTCCTACACAGCTATGACTCCTACAAGTGGTGTAAGTTGTCTTGATACAGGGCAATGGTCTGATACACCACGGTGTGACATAGGTAGGTAAAGATTTAATGGATTAATCCGCGATAATATGAACAAAGTTGGATCTGTTATAGAATATCGGTGTCACAACTCCTACACGGCTATGACTCCGACAAGTGGTGTAAGTTGTCTTGATACAGGGCAATGGTCTACTACACCACGGTGTGACATAGGTAGGTAAAGATTTAATGGATTAATCCGCGATAATATGAACACAGTGGGGTCTGTTATAAAATATCGGTGTCACAACTCCTACACGGCTATGACTCCGACAAGTGGTGTAAGTTGTCTTGATACAGGGCAATGGTCTGATACACCACAATGTACTTTAGGTAGGTTACCGTTTATATGCTTTTTCTAACTATTTTTTTCATGGGATTCTCCATGGCAAGGTGTAGGCCTACTTCAGTCATTCAGCCTGATGAACAGATACATCTTACAAACGTCTGTCAGCCTAGCGAGAGAAAGTATATACATTTTTGTTTGTCAATATTTTACTTCCATTGTATTGGCAACATTTAGTTATATAATATATGTATAGTTTCACCTTTAAGCCAATACTACAGTGTTGATAAATTTCACATGGAATTGACCAAACGCCAATCGATAGATCGCTCCGCCCCCAATATCACGTGACGTATCGATTCGGAATCTAGGACAACGAACGCATGGCGGATGTAAACAAGCTGAAGGATTTACTGGCCGGTATCGGTACATGTCAGCTATTTGTGCTAATATCGACGATGCTTAAACAACGCCGATAGGGCAGGAAGTTTGCTAAAGAAAGCTTCGTTGATGGGTTTAAATTTCTAAGAAAAAATAACAACAACATCGCTATAAAGGCGAGTGTTTGTCGTAGCAAGACACGGAATGCAGATCAACACAAAGTTGGTTGACACACAAAAGAAAGCTGTTGCAGAAGCTTTCTTTGGCTGCAAGGGTTGTTATTTTTCAT
This sequence comes from Fragum sueziense, assembly GCA_963680895.1. Classification (NCBI taxonomy): domain Eukaryota; kingdom Metazoa; phylum Mollusca; class Bivalvia; order Cardiida; family Cardiidae; genus Fragum; species Fragum sueziense. The sequence continues at coordinate 12,872,497 of OY804596.1, forward strand.
TTCAAATAAACGAAAATTTCCCTGAGCTTCGTCCCAACACGTTTAGCACGCATACATTTGTTTTGCAAGTGTACCTTTGTTCGGCAGTAAAGAAATTCGGACATCAATATCTTCTTCCTCCATTATGTAGACTCTACACGTATTTGTGTAAGGAATCAGTGAAGCGTAAACGTCATATTACAGGCCCGTAGGAAGCAATTTCATATTGGGAGGGGGGCTAAAGCCCTTGTCCTGAATATTGGAGGGGGGGGGGGTGCTAATTTGGATTTTCCCAAAATTTTCAGTGTAAAATTAAGAAAATTTGGCATTTTTGGCCAACTGGGGGGGGGGGGGGGGCTTAGCCCCAAACCCCCTTAGCCCCCTGTTCCTACGGGCCTGTATTATATTATAAACTAAGCATGTCATTTAATTCTTTCCCAAACAAAGACGCCTTTTGACACTCTTAACAAGATTTGTGAAAACATTCAGACAAAAGAAGAAAACCCTTTCCTCAAAAGCAAAACTTTTGGCTGTGCCAGTATGAAAAGTTGCTCATTATCAACAGTTTCTTCATCAGCATATTTTTCCCAATCCAGTTGTATTGTTGGTCATGTTTGGGAAATGGTTAAAAAGTACAGCCCCATTCATCTTCAAAGCAATTTCCAGAACTATCTTTTGGCCGGGTTGGGGGTGAAGGGGTAGGGTAACTGGTACAAATGTTTTTATTGTCCAAATAGAAAATATCTAGGAAAACAATGAGGCAAAAGAAAATTTTGGTAACCAGCAATTTCTCCATTTGTCTAAATGCATTTTACTTTTATTGATTATAAATATATTGTCATAAGCAAAAATTTTTAAATTGAACCAGTCTGAAATTTTAATTTTTGAGAAAGGTTTAATTCACTTGACCCACAAAGTCCTGTCACAGAAAACAACTCATGCACAAAGTCCTACACAACAGTGAGATAAACAAAAGGGGTCAAGGATCAAACCAGAACCTGTTTCAACAATGGTAATTGCAAAACCTGGTTCCCTGAGGCCTGAACAGGAAGAGGTTTTGTTGGAAATGAAACTTTTTATTCAATACTGTTGCAACTAATTCAATATACAAAACAATCAATATTTTTTTGCATTTTTAATACATGTAGGTTTTGACAGTAATAAACAGACAACATAGACACTATGAGGATTTTCTTCTGTTGGCGCCATTCTGTTCAGACTGTTCTTTATCTGTACTCCTGGCATCCTTATTATCCCAGTTTTTGTTGAGCCAATTTCTCCTTTCATATGCTGTTTTAGACATCAGGACCAGAAATTCTTGTAGTGATACAGCTGAAAGTACACAAATTATTTTATACAAATTCTTGATGTCATTCATTCTTGTAGGCATTCCATTTTTCGAAGGCTTCATAAAACATTGGGACAAAAGAAAATTATGCTGATAATTAGCATTTAAATGTTGGGAAACCATGATATTGTTTACTTATTTTTTTAAGTTAGCCTTTCTGAAACAAGACATGGTTTTGAGATCCCTTATAAAATCGTTTTCGGGAAACATTGAGAGAAAAGAAAAAAATGCTTACAAGTTTACAACACACATTTTCTACTTTTGCGTGGACATTGTCTGTGTTTTAAGGTAGAATATCCGTAATGCGGCCATTTTGAGATTCATAAAACATCAGCTTTTTTCGAGTGTTGTCTTTTCGTGTCCGAACCTATTCGGGCAATATCTTAAACATTTGGCGGTGGAAAGTTTCAACTGCCGAATGCTTTCGAGCGGGCCCGAATAATTCAGACTTTGCGCGAATCACATTATGGGTGGACTACCTTAATGCATTTTGTTCTCTGCATCAGCTTTTAATTCTGAACAGTCCAAAATCTTTACATCCCTATAATGATTTAGTTATGTCAAGGTAGTCCATCTCAAATGAGATTCATGCAAGGTCATAATTTTTCATGACATCGTTAAATTTTTTTTATGTATCCCAATCTATTTGGGTGCCGTAAAGATCCGGCTGTGTATATTGTTCCACCGCCGAATGTTTATGACAAAGTCCGAATAATTTGATGTCGCTAAAATCTCATTTGGATTGACTACCTTAGTACATGGCTTCTTTGAAATTTGTTACTTATTTACATATTAACCAAAAAGCAGTTCAATGCTAAGACTGTAGTGTCTGAGCAAAAGAATAAAAAGTGTATAGCTTCATATTTTGTTGTTTTTTTCCTTGAAAACATGTGAACAAATGATAAAAATTTGTGTATACATGTTACTGGGTTTTGTCCTAGTATGTACCTGGCAATTTCTTCAAGCCAAAGCATCTTTTATTTTGTCAATTCTGATAGGGCTGGTTTCTTCGCAGGAGGCCTTTTAGCAAAATTCTGTTGTCAAATCTGCTGGAATTGGATCTGGAACAGGGTAATAATTGTCTATTGGACTGCCCTCTGGGAAATGCTGAAGGTAGAAAGAAAGAAAACCTGTTGTAAAAACTCCTTGTAACGCTTTCCCAAACAGCAACGTTTTAGATGGTTCTGACTTGAAAGCTAAAGCTTAAGTCGGAAAACAAAAAGATGACGTTGATGATTCAAGACGAAATTAAGGTGTGGCAGAGCACAGATAGTAATGAAAAATGATAAAACGCAAGTTATAATAAGGATTTCTTGTCTTGTCACAATGTTTTCCCCTGCTTTTTCTATTATGGGCATCAAAATCTAATCTTGTTTGGGAAAGGTTTAACTCTGGTGAAGGATATTTGGCCGAGAATGGGTGTCCTGTTTTTCTGATGAATTGGATTTTACGATAAATTTCCTTTTCAAACAATATTTCGAAGATTTGCTATACTAAGTAAACGAAACTCAACACTTTTCGGCATTTTGTTATTTGACGAATTGTCATGCAACTTCTGAAAACATAAAGAAAAAAGAATTTGCTGAATAACAGCAATTTCTCTCATTTCCTTAATATTATCATGTATGACATGTAGATTTAATACTTTTGACAATAAATATTTGTTGTCCACAACTGGTTTCAATTAGGAATCAGTTAATCGTGACATCATTTTCATTTTACTATTTCATCCTTGTAATTCTAAAAATTCGTAACTACATCCTGATCAAACTACATCTTGATCGAGGCTATAGTTACGAGATGTTGCATAGCATCAATGATTCATCAATCGACATAGGTAAAATAAGCAGTTTAATTTTAGCCCATTGTATTGATCAGTCCAAAACTGCCCATTTTGGGAAATGGTTACCATTTCTAGTTTCACAACAAAATGTTTAGATATAAATTAGTAGTTTTCACACAATTCTAGACAAATCTACTTGAGGGGACTGACGGGAGCCGAACTTGAACCGTGAACCGACACGGGGGGGGGGGGGGGGTGTAAATTAGTCGACGATAATTCTGCTCACCTTCATGCAAACAAACAGCAATCTGATTTCCCTGTACAGTTTTCACATTTAGCATGTCATGAGGGCGTCCGTATGTTTAAATCCATCCGATTCTGATGCATTTTTCGAACTTTTCCCCGAAATCTCGGAACGAAACACCTTGAGTACGATCCGTTTAACGACAGTCTGGTTACAAATGCACCATCGGAATCGCTTCACAATTTTCCCTCGTCGAATTTATAACATAATAAACAATATGTCCACACAAATAACAGTATATTACTTTCTTTGCTTTATAAATGCATAATATTGATATCTGTCAAAAAACGATCGCTGTCCTAGAAGCGTGGTTTGTTTATTTTACGCCGAGGTCGTGACCCGGTCGTGACCTATTTCCTGGTCTTTCATTGGCTAATCGATTTTTTAGACTGGGAGTCGGCGTTTGGTCAATTGCTTGGCTACCCATACTATTGCTACATACGGATTTAGCCAGCCTAACAAGTATGTTCTACTTACTGGAGCAACTGGAGCACCGGATATCGCTGTAAATCAGTATTTTGATGCTTTAACCCTTTCCCAAACAAGAACGGCTTTTGACGTCCCTAATAGAAAAGGCTTGGGAAAACATTGAGACAAAAGAAGAAACTGCTGATAATCAGCAGTTTCTCCTTTTGTCTCAACATTTTCTATGTGATTTTGTACACAAATCTTTTCATTTTTAACATCAATTTTGTCATCTACAGCAGCGTTTAAATGGGACTGCACTAAAATTTTGTTGTTTGGGAAAGGGTTAAAAAAAAAAACAACAACAACAACAACAAAAAACAACAACAAACAACAACAACAACAACAACATAAAAAAAAAAAAAAAAAAAAAAAAAAAAACTCGTAACTGCAGCTTATAACAAGCTGCAGTTACAAGATATTCGTTGCAAAACGACGATTTGATCTAGGATGTATCTTTATCATTGGATTGGAGGATATTCTGTACTGAACTTTTATAGATTGCGGAGAACCAGACGACGGTATAAACGCAGTATTGGCTCCCGGTCTAACTACAGTTGGTACCTTTAGAAAATACGTATGTGATGCAGGATTTGTGTTAGCCGAGAACCAGAAGGTGGACTCCATTACAATGACTTGTTTATCGAGTGGCGATTGGTCAGTGGACAGCGTACGCTGTGTTGTTGGTGAGGATATTTCATTTATTTGACAAGGGATAAACAACAACGGTTCTGGCGTCTCTAATAGAAACAAAATTTTGACAAGAGATGTTTGTAAAACATATGATCCCTCAAGGGCTCACCTTTGATGTAGCCCTCTCATAATTGAAGCCGAGTACAATAGAATAGTATTCTTTTTGCATACTTAGAATATGCTTAAAACAAACCAATCTGAATGATTTCAGATGCATCTTATTTCATCTTATTTCATCATGTTACATCTCAGGATCACCCATTAGGGGTCATCTTCTGTGACCTGGGATAGTCCTTTTTTCTATTTATTAAACCAACCAATCAAAACGCTCATTGCAAACGCAGGTCTGTTGTCCTGACAACAAAACCAAAATAGCTGCGGTTGATAGACATGCGTTTGACACCGAGCAATGAGCAAAATCCGTTAATTTTGAGAGCAAAGATATGGCATTAATGAAGTACATAGTTTTCGGCACATTTTTAACACTGTCAGTAACAGTTTTATACGATCATCGCGCTTACCCGAAATAAAGCGGCGTTTAATTTTGAACATCATACTATAATTTGAGCAACGTTTGTCCGTTTGTCCGTTTGTTCCCCTACTCCTCCCAGGTCCTTGGGCCGATCTTCACCAAACTTGGAGGGAAGGTGGAGGGCGGCCCCGGGTATTAGCTTGAGGGGTTCATTTTTTGAAAGGTCAAGGTCATCGAGGTCAAAGGTCAAATTTATGTTTTTACGGGTTACGGGTATCGTTTTTACGGGTTACGGGACGGGATTGCTTACGGGTTACGGGACGGGATTAGGTGGAGGGCAGCCCCGGATAGGTCAAGGTCATCGAGGGGTCAAGGTCATCGAGGTCAAAGGTCAAATTTCGAGACGGGTAAAATTGCTAGTATATAATAAACTTTATATTGACAATTGGAATTTTGCCATAACCATTTGTCTGATTAGCTCAGTGTCAGAGCTGCCGATTTAAAAGCTAGAGGTTGGGGGTTCGAATACCACGCTGGTTGCATATTTACCCCATATTTTTTTAACTCTTTTTAACACTTTTTCATACCAAATTATTCTAGAAATTGCAAACACGTAATAAAAATACAATTACCAATTATGTTTTTATTGTGTCTGCGTTTTCTAGAATCGTTTAATTTGAAAAATGTAAATACATAGTAGGAAAAAAAAAAAAAAAAAAAAAAAAAACCACATGTACTCAATGTGGGAATCGAACCGTGGTCGTCTGGTGTACAGGTCGGACGCTCAACAACTGAGCTATTCAGGCATCTAGACCATAATGAATCAAATTGCCAATATACAGTTTATACATTCATAAGTTAACTTTATTTCGGGTTAGCGTGATGATCGTATAAAACTGTTACTGCTAGTGTTAAAAATATACCGAAACCTATCTACTTCATAAATGCAATATCTAAAAGCTCTCAAAATCACCGCACTGGAGGCGACCATGGCTACTAATCTTGTTATCGTTAGAAACGGAAGTGTAGCGCGCATGCCAAATTTCTTTCAACTTTTCCAAAGCTATAATCTGATTGGTCCAAAGAAAGGTCGCAGAAGATGACCTCTAAGGGGTAGTCCTTATATGTTACTGACATATAATATCTTAATTTATTTAGATTGATAACAAACGAGAATGTTGTCCGAGGACAACATGTCCAAAGACAAAATACCCTGCCCTTAGTGATCTCTTGTGAACAAATATTCAAAGTTATAGCTCAAAATGAATGACTGACAGAGCATATCAAGCTAAAAGCATTCCATTTCACCGCCAAATGTTTACGACGTCGCCCGAATAATTCCGACGTCGCGTGATTATCATTCGGGGTGGGCTACCTTAAGTTTGCTATCTTTTTAATGCCTCCATATCGAGAGTTCGGGGCATATTGTTTTCCTCGTGTCCGTCTGTCTGTCTGTCTGTATGTCCATCCGTCCGTCCGTCAGTTTGTCAGTCTGTCTGTCTGTCTGTCTGTCCGAAAACTTAACATTTGACTTTTCTCCAAAGGTATTTGACATAAAAAGCTCAAATTTGGTATGCAACTTCCTTTCAATGATATTTATCTATTCCATGCAATTTGACCTTCCCCAAGGTCATCTGTTAACCCTTATCAACCCTTTACACGAAAACTTAACATTTTAGAAAAAAATGGTCATTTCGGGGGCATTGGTGTTTCACAAACACATCTTGTTAAACATGAATTATCCGGTTATAGACAATATTAATTTTGAATATTTTCAGCAAATCAGATTGGTGATAACTGTGATTCTGATACAGATTGTTCCAACACGATGTCCACATGCATTGAGAACAAGTGTTTTTGTGATGTTTTCTATAGATGGGACGACTCCTATGATGACTGCTTGCAAGGTAAACATGGTAATTTGACATGAATTATACATTCCATACAGAATATCAGTTATTTTCCGTTTTTCCAAATGACATAATTTTCATTACAATTGACACCCGATATTATGAATATTTTCAGACTAAAAGTACATGTATTATCGTGCGTGTGGTATTGCTACTACCCCCACAGAACGCAATTAAGGGGGAATGCTCCAGTTTTTCGGAACACTCGGTCGTTACTGTAGTAAATTAAATGTTTCGTACCAATATGTTTCGCTACCATATTTTCAATAATATAACACATCATTACAGTTTACCATTTTCGACGGTAAAAGTATATTTTTAATGCGAAACTGATTTCCTCAAGATGAAAATCGATTATTTAGAGCAAGACGGTCGTAAGTATGTATGCAGTTACCACTGTTTTGCGTCATTTTGTTCATGTGTAGCTGATAAAAAATACTTTAAATCACTAATAAGTGCGCTGACCTATACATTTTCTTTTTGAACTATTACCAGGACATGTTACTTAATACAATGAGGGAGTTTTATCAAATGCTATTTGGTAGAACTTGAAATATTTCCAAAAATATGCAAATTTAGACATTAAACACTCCAGCTTCGTTGATCTAACCGAACACGTAAGCATGCTGTTTTATACAATTACACGGTTATAATAGCACATATTTTGGGTTTTCTGTTCTTATTGGATATAAGACGTTACTTTAAATCCGTTTTCGGGACTAAACGATGAATATACAGCATATTATTAGCATTTTAGTGACCTTAGACAGGTGCAAGAAATTGTGCATTTTTTCGATGTAGGGGTATGTGATACGAATGCCTATAAAATTCAAACAAGATCGCTGACCATCCATTTTTATTTTATATTTTAAATTGGTAATAACATGTAATTTCAACATACAAAATATAAATAAATTCTATTATTGGGAAAAAATTTAGGTAACTGGAGCATTCCCCCTTAAGACTGCAGAACATGTTACAATTGGATACGTTAACATTATAATCATGGGTACCTATGAGTATGTTTTAGTGGTCGCATGCTATCGTAACCGATTCCCGGAATACCGGTATCTGCCCAAAGCCTAAGCGTATCAGAACATGAAGACAATGCTATAAACGTATTCTTTATCAGTTGTGTTTAGGTCATTTTCAATGCGAAATTATTTGTTGGTTAGTCACATAAACATACATGTAGGCCTACAGCTATACATGTCAATATGAACCTGTATCTGGAAAAAGGTCCTTTAAGGCTTTTGAGCCCAACATGGTTTCAGATCAACCTGCATATTCACGCAGTCTGATCGGGAATCATGGTGTTCTCCGATAGCTCCGTCATAGTCTGTGGCAACCATTTAAAAGTACTATGGATCGTGATCAGACTACCTAGACACAGCATGATCTTGAAACGTGGCTGTCTCAAATGCTATAAGGGAAGGTTGTACAGATTCTAGCTCAATTATCGTTATATTTTCAGTTTGTAATTCGCTGACTACCGAGTTCGACGTCTACCCCAATACATACATAGATCAGTACAATGGACTAAAAACAATTGGCCTGTCAGAAGATAATTGCAGGACGTCTTGTTTAAACGACAACACATGCTACTACTACGAAGTCCGTTTGGATGGATGCATAGTTGGACACGTGACTATTGACATGTTGCGCGATGCGGATCCAGATGCCATCGTTGCTACTACAGTACTGGATTTAGGGATAACTGTACATTCTAGAAAATGTGAATGGTTGCCTATGGGCCCGTAGACAGCTGGTTCTCTAGTACTTTCCTAATCCGTTTCATAAAAGATATGTATATAAATCTATACATAAACTTGACGAATAAATATACTCGGCGAAGGCAATCTAAATAAATTTAGATATTATCTTTCAGTAACATCTAAAGGCCTTGTCACATACAATTCCACGGCCGTTCCGTGGCTGTATAACGGCTAAGATTAGTCTCCCAACAAGATAATGGCCTTGGAAAACCATTTCTTCATTTCCCACATTGGTTTCTACAGAAAAATCCTTAATATGAAATTGTTGTCTGTAACTTCTTTGAATTTGGACCAGTCCAAAATTTGTCGTTTGGTAATGGGTTAAACCTGTCTTCTCATTTACTATTAGATAAAGGGTATTTATGTTTCACACATGGACACCTCCCAAGACTTGTCATTTGAGACTATGACCTTTTACATTTTGACCTTTGACTTTTAATTCTGGACTATATATATGTTTATTTGAGTCTCATTCATGTTTTTACAATGACATATATACAATTTAAAACATAAAACCATATTTAAAACATGACCGTTCAGAGTGAACTATAAGAGACTAAAAGTTACATTTTGTTTACTTTTGCGAAAATCTCAAAAGCTATTTTCAATTCAGCTCAGCTCAGTTCAATTGCTTTCTAGCATTTCAAAGGTTGACAGGCATTATGATAAAAATAGCTGGATTCTACGTTTAAAACCATCTATTTCTATCAGAATGTCTTGTATCTATTATGTCTCTTTGTTTCTTACACTTTAGAGTGGAAAATATGTTAAATTATCAAATAATAATTAAGAATAATTACTATGTGAAATGTTTTGATTTTTTTTGTTCCAAAAAGAGAAGAGAAAAAACATTGAGATTAAGGAAGGGATTGGTTACCAATCTCTTCCTACTCTCAGTGTAATACAAGTTATTTCCTAATTTATGATGCATATATATATAAAATATACACTTGTCAATATGATATTACAGATTCAAAGGCTACAAATAGATTTTGGAAATTGTGTTTAATGCATGGCTCCCCTCAACTGCACACAAATGCAAAATGACGAAAAGTCATGCATTGAACAATAAATATTACATATTGACTCCAATTATTGCGATTTTAGCCAAATTAATATCTATTATGAGAGATGATTTTAAAATAATTATTAAAATACCTTATCTCCTATTGTTGTCATAAGCACATTACACATTTTACTGTCATCTTGTTGACCCAATCCTCTACCTGACAATACTTGGTCAGTATCACTTAGGCCTACATAGGAGAATTTTTGGAGAACACTGAGACAGAAGAAGCAAATGCTGATCATCATCATTTTTTCCTCCTGCATCAATATTCTGATTATTCTCTGTGAATATAAATCTCATGCAAATCCTTACATTGGAAATTGGATCAAACCATATTCATCCATCTGACTCAACCCTCTCTCAGACAAGATTTAGTCCAAATGTCCACAACAGGAATAGCTTTAGAAAACATTGAAGCAAAAGAAGAAAATTCTGATAATCATCATTTTCTCCTCTTGTATCAATATTCCATGTTAATATATATTATGATCTTTAACCATGTGACCTTGACCTCGGGGTTTGTGATACTTCTCAAAAAGCTTAACCTGGCTTATATCTATGAAATATAGAGCCTTATATGTTCTACCAAGACCTATCATTTCGGACATTGACATTGACCTTGGCGTTTGACCGTTTTTGTGCGGTAAGCTGCAATGTACTCGTATACATATCTCTCGTTTATAAAGTGTTTCATTAAAACATGTTATTCTCTATGATTACAAGTAAAAAATTGCTGTAATGTACAGCAAAATGAATTGTATCGCGCTTAAAAAATTATACCAAAGTAGTGAATAAAATGGTAAAAGTGTCTGGTTAAGTCAACATGCAGTGAAAACCAAAATAGGATTGCATGTCTGCATATGCTGGTGCTAGTCTATAATTTCCATTTTTGTGTGTTCAGCCAGATTATACATTAATTAAACAACGTAGGAGGGACATAGACATAGACATAGACATATTTTAATGAAGTATTCAGGCCATTGGCCCATGATACAATATAATACAAAAACATGAACAAAACATGAGTGACATAACATAGATCAATGAAGAGCTACTCTGTATCATACCACACATACATTCACGCATACATACATATACATGTGCATACACAATTCAATGTATAATTTAAATTCAATTTTATAGATTTTTGAGATATTATTATCAACTTAATTCATTTAAGAGTTCTTTTCTCAATAGAAAAGCTTCGAACAGATATTTCGAAATTTTGTAAATACTAGTTCTGTCGTTCTAGTGGAGCGGATAAGTGCCATTTTTTGGCAAAATCGTGCAAATGGTGATACAAGCACCAAATTTGGTGTGGTGGTACTAGAAGGGAATTGAAAAATTTTGACCCGATGGGCCATAGAAAAATCCAAAATGGCGGCCATTTTTCAAGATGGCCGCCTAAATGAACCTTTGAAAGGGCTATATCATAAAATTTGGAACCAAGGTTTTGATTTAGACCAGTTATGGAGCTAAGTTTTGATAAAATCTCATGTATAATGATTTATTTTATCCATTTGTATAAATAGAACAAAACGGCTGCCTATTTCAAGATGGCCGCCAAGATTGAAAGTCCTCATATTTCATTAAATGATTGAAAAAATAATGTTTCACTTTTATACAAATAATTTTTCACATTATCTTTCATTTTTTCTTCAATTTTAAGACGGTCTTGAATAATTGTTCTGTACTTGTATTTTTTGGGGGTGTCGGGTACATAGTAGAGGTAGTACCTTTGACACAGTAGTCAGCCGATCCGACGGATCGACTACTGGCACTGGTCCTCACTCCTGTCCTAACTCTTCACCTTCACCTATCCCGTGGCGGTTGCCGTTGGGGCGCTGTGGATGACCTAACAACCAGTTCTCTCCAACCATCTCTGTCCTTTGCTTGTTTGACTGCCTCATGCATTTTCAGTCCAGTCTATTCTGTGATGTTATCCAAGGGCGGATCCAGGGGTGGGGTCAGGGGGTCATGACCCCCCCCCCCTGGAATTGGCCGAAAATTGAATTTTGACTATATAACTTCACATTTTAAGCCATCGTTTGGGCTTTGAACGCCCCCCCCCCCCCCCCCCCCCCCCGAGAAAAAAGCCTGGATCCGCACCTGTTATCTTCCCATCTTTTCTTCCGTCTTCCTCTATTTCTCTCTCTCTCTCTCTCTCTCTCTCTCTCTCTCTCTCTCTCTTCTAACTGTTCCGTGGAGCACCGTCTCGACAATTCCCTGTCCTCTGGTTACGTGACCAAACCATCTGAGTTTACGCTTTTTGACTGTAGTAAGCAGATTATCGTATGGACCTATAGATTGTCGTATTCTGTGTTTTTTCTTCTTCGTTGGTTATGTGATCTTTGTAAGATATGCCCAGCAGTCTTCTGTAGCATCTCATTTCTGTGGCCTAAATCTTTTTCTCAGTTTCTGCTGTAAGGGTCCATGTTGCACAGGCATATAGGAATACAGAGTGGACAAGGGAGTGCATGAGTTTTATCTTGGAGCCAAGTTTGATGGTTTATCTTTCCAGATGGTGTTAAGCTTAGATAGGGGTACAGCTGTCACAGCTGTCACAGCTGTCACAGCAATCCTGGCCGATATTTCAGGTTTAGATCCCTCATCTGATATTAGTGCACCTAGGTATTTAAAGTTCTTTACGGTTTTAAGTTTTTCTCCGTTTGCGATGATATCAGTCTGAATTCCATGAATGTTGTTTGTCATGAGTTTGGTTTTGTTTGCGCTGATTTCCATACCGTAGTCTGCAGAGGATTTGTCGTGTTGGTTTTTTAGTTTCTGTTCTGAGCCTGCCAGTCCGTCTATATTATCAGCAAAGTCTGCAAGTTTGTGAGCGTTCTGCCGCCAATGCTTACTGTTCCATCATGATTTTCAAGTGCGTCGGTCATAATTCTTTCTAGGAAAATGTCGAAAAGCGTTGGCGAAAGCAGGCATCCTTGTCCTACTCCAACTGATGTTCTGAACCATTCACCAATTTCTCTGTTTTGGTATACTGCTTTACTGGCCTTGTCGTAGAGATTTTGTATGACTTGGATGAGGTTACTGTTGATGTTTTAGTGATTCATAGTAGCCCAAAGTGTGGCATGCCAGACTCTGTCAAAGGCTTTCTTGAAATCTATAAATGCATGGTAGAGTTCTTTCTGATGCTGTAGATATCTTTCACATAGGATCCTGAGGTTGAAAATCTGCTCAGTGGTGCTACGTCCTCTAAATCCTGCCTGCTCTTCTGCTACGATTTTCTGTATCTGCAGTGTCAATCTATTTAATATGATCTTGAGCATCACTTTGCTGGGATGGCATATTAGGCTTATGGTGCGATAATTGTTGCATTGGTGTAAATTGCCTTTCTTTGGTAGTGTGATCACTAAGGACTGGGTCCATTGTGTAGACCATTCTCCTGTTTCACAGATCTTCCCAGAGCATTGGTCATTGCATCACCACAAGCCTGTACTAGTTCTCTTGGGATGTTATCGGTTCCTTATGACTCTCCTTTCTTAAGTTCCTTCACTGCTTCCTCCACTTCTGCTCGAAGGGAAAGTTGTCTGTATCTGATGACAAGATTGTGTTGAGTTTTTTGAATCTCCTGTTGTGCAGTAGGAGTACAGCTCCGAGGCATATTCTGTCCATCTGTTCAAAGTGTTCTTATTTAGGATGGTGCTTTGCCGATTTTTTTCCACTGGGGAGGTCTTTTGCTACTTTGTAGGCCTTTTTGGTGTTGTTGGCTTTGAGACTTGATTCAGTATCGCTGCATTGCGCTGCAAGCCAATCCTCCTTTGCCTTTAATATACTCATATTAACCAGTTTGTCTGCTTGCTGGTATTTATTGGCTCCTTCACTGCTTCCATACTTGGACTGCTTCAGGTCTCTCCTTTGGTCGCATAGCTTTAGTATGTCTTGTGTTACCCATGGCTTCTTAATGGTCCGTTGTTTACCCAGAACGTCATGGGCCGTCTCCGTCACAACGTTGTTGAATGTGTCAATGAAAGTATCTGCGTCTATGTCGTCCGCATCAAGTAGCAGGAGTGGGGCAAACTTTCCGCCAATTGTGGCCGCGAAGACACACGCCACTTCTGGGTCTCTCAGTTTCTCCAGATAAAACTTTATTCTGGTGGGAGCCTTTATCTCTTTTGCTTTCCTAGGGTGTAGGCGGAATGACATCATGACAAGCTCATGGTCACTGTTGATATCCGCACTACATGTTCTGGCGATATTGACTGATGTGTGGAAACGTTTTTCATCAATATGTAGTCTATTTGGTGGTCAGACCCAATTGGTTTGGGCCCGGTCCATCGTCTGGACGCTTTGTGCGCGTGGAACGTGGTCACTTTGAGATTGTCGAGTGTTGCGAACTCAAGCAGTCTAAATGCTCTATCATTTGTCTCCGAGTTGCAATAGGGTCCACATGTTCCTTTCAAGTCTGGTTGTGCATCTTCTCCAATCTTTGCATTCCAGTCCCTTTGGACAACCAGAATATCTTTCTTGGATGTTTCTTCAACTGCTTCTTGTATTTGGTCATAGAATTCTTCTATTTCTTCATCAGAGTGTGTAGTGGTTGGTGCATACACTTGTTAAATTGTAGAATTAAAACGATGACCTTAGGCATATGGTGATGAACCTGCTGGATATTGGTCGACATCTCATCACTGAACTAGCTTAGTTATAATGCCATATGAAACACACACCTTCTTCGTGTCTATCGTCTCTTCCACTGAAGTAGAGCTTGTGACCTTCACGGGTCGTTGTTTCTCCCATGCCTTACCATCTCATCTCGCAAATTCCCAAAACATCCCATCTGTATGTGCTTATAGTATACTTATGTGTTAGTTCCTCAAGCTTGCCAGGAGCATTTGGTGTCCTAACATTCCATGTACCAATTACTTAGTTGTTGTTTCTGGCACTGATTTCGTCTTTACTGTTATCATTGGTGGCACCAGTATTATATTTCCCACTTCCGTCCTGGTGTCTGGCGTTGTGGCGGTCCTTGATATTCCGGGCGACGACCGAGTTGGCTTAAAAATTGTTCTGGTATTGTCCATTTTGAAGCAAATCTTTGGCAATGACGCCTGGTGGAGCCTATCCCTCTCCAGGCCTGACCACAGCCGACTTCCCCTATATCAGAGGTTCGCCCTGGCCACGGACACTTAGCCTAACTCTTACTTATTCCCAAAGAGCACCTGGTTTTCACGTTCCTAATGTTTAAAGTTTGAGAAATCATTGAAGCAAATGAAAAAAAAATGCTGATAACCATCACTTTCTTCTTTTGTCGCAATATTTTCTGTTTTGTTTTCTATCCAAATTCTTTCTTAATAGATATTCATCTTGTCGTCTGAAGCAGCTTCCACATCACTTCAGTCCGATTTTTGTTGTTTGGGAAAGAGTTAAGATGATTTTCTTTCGTTCAATATGTTAACGAGATGTTAACGCAATTTTGCATCTGCTCGTTTGTTTTAGGTTAAGTAAGTTTGTACAATGAACGAGAGTCAGGTTTTCGTTTTTCCAAAATTCAGCACCTTACAGAAATTTGCCGCTCACTCTATTCGACTATCACTCATCATATCGTCCATATTAGACTTTGTGAAATGTAAATCTAAATATACAATCACAAGAAGCATATTCAAGATAGTCCTACAAATAGCATTAATATAACAAACAGTGTAAAATGTGAAATTGAAACATCGTTTTTGACCATCAAATGAAATTTTAGAGTTTTCCAGCTTGGCGGCCATCTTGAAATAGGCGGCCATGTTGTTTTATTAGTGCTAATGGAGAAAACAAATCAAAACACATATGAGAGCATTAAAATTGTGCTTTGAAACTAGTTTAACTCATAGCCTTAGACCCAAATCTATTGACACTGCCTTTTTGAAGCATCACCTTGGCGGCCATCTTGAAAAATGGCCGCCATATTGGATTTTAGACTTTGTAAAATGTAAATCTAAATATACAATCACAAGAAGCATATTCAAGATAGTCCTACAAATAGCATTAATATAACAAACAGTGTAAAATGTGAAATTGAAACATCGTTTTTTTACCATCAAATGAAATTTTAGAGTTTTCCAGCTTGGCGGCCATCTTGAAATAGGCGGCCATGTTGTTTTATTAGTGCTAATGGAGAAAACAAATCAAAACACATACGAGAGCATCAAAATTGTGCTTTGAAACTAGTTTAACTCATAGCCTTATACCCAAATCTATTGACACTGCCTTTTTGAAGCATCAGCTTGGCGGCCATCTTGAAAAATGGCCGCCATATTGGATTTTTCAATGGCCCATCGATTCAAAAATTTTCTATTGCTTTAAGGTACTACCACACCAAATTTGGTGCTTGTATCATCATTTGCACGATTTTGACCTTTATCCGCTCCACTATTCTGTTTCAAAATAGCGTAGAATTTAAAGATATTTCTGTCATTTAACCAGTAAGATTCAAAATACTTTGATCTAAGTTGTTCATATACGTTGCATTGAAAGAAAAAGTGATATTCGTCCTCGATAACAGAGAGACCTTGAGACTTACAAATTGGACAGAAACGTAATTCCTTATCAATTCCAAGATGTCTTCCCTTTTCAATCATTAATTCATGCGAAGAACATCTAAAATTAGCAAAACATCTGATAAGTTTGTATGAAAGATCAGTACTTAGATAAAATTCTGGATCTAACAATGATTTAAAGTATTTATAATGATTAGACTTAGATGAATTTTCTATGTCACTATACCACATTTGAGTGAAACAGTCTCTAATTCTATCCGAGAAAATCTTTAAAAATTGTTTGTCGTCACCTACTTCATGAAAGATCCAGATGTGACCAAAGCCGTAAGTAAATAGTAAATTTTTGATATTTGAACACCAATTTTTCCTACCTGCTTCTTCTAATTGCAGTAACATGTAATAACATTGTTTAGGGTATCTATTAGAATTCATGCGAATAATACTTAACCAATATTTTATGCAGTTTGGCATATACTGAGTACAAAGTGGCAAACGTCCGCATTCTCCTAAAGCTAAAAAGTCACATGTATTTTGAGGGGAAGTAAGCAAATACAAAAGTGTTAAATGTTGCAGTTGAATAAATGGCGATTAAAATTAACTTAAACAAGAAAGGAAACCGAATATTTCAGCAGGAATTAGGGCCAAGATGGTCCTGAATCGTTTCTCCGTGAAATTATTTTTTGGAAAAAAAGAAGGAAAAAAGACACACACAAAAAATTGAAAGTGCACCATAGTAACCACAGTTCACTATGAAAGTATTTTTCGAAAAAACAAAAAAAAAAAAAAAAAAAAAAAAAAAAAAAAAAACAAAACAAAACAAAAGAAAACAAAAACAATTCGAAAGGCTCCATGCAAGGAAGATTCCTGTTAGATTTCTATGTTAGAAGATTCCTGTTTGAATCTTGATTGAAACTGGCCTAGTAATTTTGGAGAAGTTTTCACATGAACGCACGCCGGAAACAGGAACGTGGCATAAGCTCCGCTAGCCTTTGGTCAGAATAGGTAAAAATACTTTAATTAAATAGAAAAAAGTACTTGTTTATCCATTAGCCTTCTGAATATAAAAATCGTATCAAGTAAATTTTCCAAACCGGAACATTTTGACCACTATAGCTTATTTGTTCGTATAATCATTCAATAGAGAACAGACTGTGTTGAATAGATCAGAGTGCATGCTAATCTTAGTCTATGGAATCTAAAAATGCTTTGATAACAGCAGGAATAGCAAACGTTTATGATAACAGACATAGATGAACGAACGCACAACAGCCACAATGCCACGGATATTATCCTTATTACTTTTGTCCGGCGGAGCAATAAATTAAATGTAAAAAAGAGAAATACAGAAATGCCATATAAAGTGACAACTACCAGCCGCTTAAATGAAGCCAAATATATAAGGAATGTTTAAGATTTAAGCTGTAACACAATACAAACAATACCATGAATATGTCTCAATAATTCACCCGGCAGATCATCTCTGCCAGGTCATAAATCGGGACCTATATTTGTACTTATCACACAAAAAACCCCACAAAGAACGAGCGACACATACGAGGAGATTTACTAGAGTGTAACAAAAAGTACAAGACAAAAGTTTTGATTGTGGCGGCGAATTAATTGAGCATAAAGTATTCTTTTGAACGGTTTTGAAATCCATCCAGTCAAAAACTGTTAAAACATAAAAATTGAGTTGTTCTTTTATGTGAAAACCCCTAACAGTTTGTAATTTTTAGAAAAAAAGTTTTAGAAAACCTATTTGTTCTACTAGTTATACACATGCCTATTTAGTTCAGACGATCCCTTGAAATTATCGAATCTAATCATCCAAAATTGTACACGCAGTGTTCATTCAATACTAAAGTCTTTATCGTGCTTTGATTTCTTAGGAAGCGATGCAGCGAATCGGACACTCTCTTGCACACGGTTCATTCGTTACATTCACCTCTGTAGTTGGCTCAGAGGGTATTGCGTCATCATCTGCTAGATTACGTCACTTTCTATCACATCAAAACGGCAATAACAAATAATTTTTCTTTTCCAAAGTCCAAAATATGTCATACTTCACGTTGCTTAAAATTTAATATCATTTTCCAACGAAAATAATTTATTTTTTTTAGATTGATATCACTCATTCAAATTTTCTGTACGTTTCATTCTGATAGGGAACGATTTTATCCAGCTAACCGTGACGTATTTCGGACAAACAATAGTATTTCGTAAGTGTTGTTATAAAATCACGCAACTACGACTTGATTCAAGCCGTAGATACGATATTATATAACAACACCGACGATTTATCAAAACAAAACATTAAACCTAGTCTATTTTTAGCACAAAATTCCTGCCATTGGTAAGGAGGCTTGAGAAAATAGTTCCATTGTATATGGGTTATTTCATCAGTTATAGTGCCTTTCAAATGTAACCAGAATCATCATTTCTTTGTCTACTTTATTATGTTACACATGAAACAGTTAAACAGTAATAATACACGTTTTCCTCGGTTTGACAAGATTCTTGTCATTCAGCCGCCCAGCCCGTTGCAGAGATGTATGTGAGAGTAACGAACGACAACTCTGCTCGGAGATTGCGAATCGGATAGGCCATGGGCAAACCGAAAGTAGGAATTCACATTGTAATGCAATTTTGAAAAACGCTTGAGAAAACCCATTTGTTCTACTAGCAATACACATATCTAGTCAGATAAGACGATCCCTTGTAATAATGCAAGTTGACCAGTCCAAATTGAACATGTAGCGGTCATTCAATAGTAAGGTACTTCTCGTTCTTTGATTTCTTATTGCGATTCGAAATGGTTTGCATAAATGCGTTGCATTTAAACGGATAGGAAAAATACATGTCCACCATGGGCAAACCGGAAGTAGGGACTTTCCATTGCTATGCAAAGTATAAAACTATACTAGAATTTTGTTAACACGAATTTTCAGCGTGGTCTGAGATTAAACGAACTTCAATGTATACTTATAGTACTGCTTGAAAAATTATACCGTGTACACAGTTTATGTGTAGGTTATATACACGACTTTCAAGTACAAATAATTATCCCTCATGACGTAATTTCTAAAATATGTATCGCGCATATAGCGCGATACAATAACAAATGAACACAAGGCGACAAAAAGAATAAAACAACGACGAAGGCGGCGGCGGCGACGACGACGACGACAACAACAACAACAAACATCACCAGAAAACATCGCCAAAAGTTCTCACTTCATATTTGCATTGTTAATGACAAAACACAATCATTGGAGTTAAAATTTTGATACAATGTATTTCCACAAAGTACCAAATATTCATTTTGGTCCTCATCTATGGATATAATATTCTTTGTGAATAGAAGGACAAGATAACAACATCCACTAGAACTTATTCACTAAAATAATCAACGCGTTCACATTTCACTACAGTTGTTTGTCAGTTTCAGCAGAGTGGCTGTGACATTTTAACGCTTTTACAAGCGGCAAAATCTTATCTAGTGTTCCACTACGAAATCCACTGCAGGTAACGAAATGGATGATGATAAAGACATATAAATTGTGTTCAACATAGAGCAGAAAATAAATGAGACAAAAGAAGAAAATGCGGATTACCAGTATTTTCTCCTTTTGTCTCAATGTTTTCCCAAGCCTTTTCTATTAGAGACGTCAAAACCAGGTGTTGTTTTGGGAAAGTGTTAAGACTGCAATTTATAACACTGGACAGTTACATTTAACGAGATTTACGTTAACGCTTCAAATAATTTTGACGTTCGTGTCTTGTTCGAGTAAAATAACAGGAAAACATTAACGACACAAAAACCCATGAACACTTTAAAGTGACATTTCACAATTATTTTTACATAAATTTCACTTCTATTATATCTGAAAGAGCATTTGTCTTATGAAAATTCTGAAAATTTCAAGCCAAAATATAGAACCGTTTACGAGAAATATATAGCCTATATTTTGGGCTAAAATTCAACAAATTGTTGTGGACAACAGTTCAGATTTATATAGAATTATTCATTTCTGTCTCAACTTTAAATGCGTATTTTTCGCTTATGAATAACAACTTCAAAAAACGGATAGCATTTCTACGCATTAGAATAAACAATCTTTGCATCAAGACATACTTTTAGAAAGTGAAATAATGTGAAATGTCACTTTAATAATGATACTACAGCTGTAACAAAGCTGTTATCCTTAACGTACCCGTTAATTGTTTTTCAAACGTAAAAAAAGACTTTTCAAATTTGAAAGTTGCTGCCGACAACAAATTGGATATCGATTTAAAAGAGATTTTTGTATACCATAGCAGAGTAACAGATAATGTGGGATGAAGGCACTATAAAATTGTTATTTCAAATCCAAACCCTATGTTGTGCATACTCATTTGAATCGTCTCAACGAGACGATTCCAATGAGTATACTCAACATAGAATTTTACGAACAATCTTGGCATCAAGACATACTTTGAAAAATTGAAATTGGAATGAAATGTCCCTTTAATGATAAATTGCATTTTTAAAACACATCACTCTTTCTAATTTGTTGCTCTACTATAGCAAAGAATTGAGTTTGAGTTTAGTGGGGTTTTACGCCGTTTTCAACTGCCAGGGTCATATCGCGGCGGCTGGAACACCTATCCATGGATTCCTGCCCTGCGTTCAGTAGACAAACTGTTAGCTAACGTTACCAACATTCGCAACTTCTTTGACCCAAATTTCAGAGAATTGACCGAGTATTCCGAATGAAACGGCTAACTGTTAGCTAACGTTTAGTCTTACTGAACGCAGCGCTGCTGTTTCTCAAACCAGTACTACCACAACACCCTTACCGAGCCTCCAGCTGCTCGCCCACTTAGGTTAACGATTTGAAACCCATTGGTGGGTGACAATTTTGTCAGAAAGGGTATTAGCCGCGGCCGGGTATCGAACCCGGGACCTCTCGAATGAAAGGCAGATGCGCTACCAACTGCGCTAAGGCCGCGGCACTATAGCAAAGAATACAGACTAACTGGTAATTATATTCATGCAATAGAAGAAAATGTCCATAACTAGTGATTTCTCATTTGCAGCATAATGAAAATTGGATAAAACTGTTCCTTGGAAAGAAGCTAAACAACCTTGATCGAAACCTTAATTAATGGTGAGACCAATTAGGGATATATAAATTAAATTCAAACGCGAACTCGCACATTGAAATCGGAATTTCCTTTCTATCGATATCATGTAACATGAACCAAACTCCTTCGTCGAAAAACTTCTTTATAATTGATACAGTATAATTAGGACTACTAATTGTGGAAGTACCAGGGATACCTATCACTATAAACTTTCTGCAGATGACATCACTTTTTGTAGCTTTCCAGTTTAAGATTTTTTTAAAATCAATCAGTATATGATAAATATCATTTGAAAATGCAGCTGCCTGAAATAACGTTATTTTGTGCGTGGGTATCTATACAAGTTAACGGAATAGTGAGTTTTAAGATAACGTTTACATCAAGTTGTGCACAACGTAGCGACGTCTTTCGTCAGATCTACGGTATTTCACTGGGAGAGTGTGCGATACAATGTGGAAATAGACCCGGATGTGTGGCCATTAATTACTACAGGAAACGTCGGGGTTGTCTGCTCCTGAGCTCTGACGTCCGGCCGATAAACACCGGGGGAAGGTGTGTCTACATACCGAGATCGGATATCGTGGTAAGAACGTTAAAGGGGCACATTCTATGTTTTTATGCTTCCGAACTGTTCGGGAACTCATATTTGTGCATGGAAAAACAATAAGCAATGCATAAAACCTCAATCGCCGCGAATAACCATCTTTCCTTTGCTCACAGGCGGCAATCACATGACTTTGTTATGATATATTTTCCTCACTTATGTAAACAAAAATACTCGGTAAGAACACATTTTCTCAAATTTTAAATCAAATACTTAACTCTCAGTATTGAGATACGTACCATTCGATGCGTCGTAATCTCCGGTTTATTTTGATACCAAGATCTTCCCTCAAATCCATGTCAAAGCTGAGAACATTCGTGCAAAGTGTAAACATTTCTTAAGAAAATATATCATGTCATTTAAAAATACTTTGCACGAATGTTCTCGGCTTTGACAGGGATTTGAGGGAAGATCTTGATACCAAAATAGACCAGGGAGTATGACGCATCGAATGGCAGGTATCTCAATATTACGTGTTAAGTATTTGATTCAAAATTTGAGAAAATGTGTTCTTGCCGAGTGTATTTGTTTACATAAGTGAGGAAAATATATCATAACAAAGTCACGTGATTGCCGCCTGTGTTGCTATAGATCAATCCTTTACAAGCGTGTTTACACATTCTATTTTTACTTCAAAACAAGACGAGGTCAATGTCAACGAGCCACACCTCCGCGGTATTAACACATCGTACAACCGGCTGTGTCGATGATTGTGAACTTATTTGCGAGGAATGCGTGGAAAGGTTTATTTTGTACAAGCACTAAACATTTATACGCGTATTTATCAACTATAGAATACCAAAGATCCTTTCGTTTATTTATAAAAGTAAATTCATTTGACCTACCATGCACATGACATCAGATGCCGAATCTGTCTTCGCTGACTTTCGACACAGCCGGTTGTACGGTGTGTTAAATCTCGCTGTGCACAGATGACGTATCTCTGACGTAATTGATTTTTGAAGGTTGGGCATATGGAGCCGTTACAAAACAAAAACAAGGACGACCGCACGTTATTAATTGACTTGGATTTTAATGCTTAATAAAGCTCGAGGAGTGCTAACATTGGACATAAATGATCTACCCCTTCAGGTTGGTAATTTCATACGTTATTTCTGGTTTGTAATTATTGTGCCATTTGCATTTTCGACAGCCTAGCTGGTTCCCCTTTAAGGCATATAGTCACATAACCCGGTAGTACAATTTTGGACGTGATGCGGACGCAATGTGGACGTGGATTCGTATGTTGATTGACCTTTCGTTTCCTTGTCTCCTTCCTCGGCTGTACAACCGGTCGTGTTCATAAGACTCTGTCATTTGACTCCCAACACCCGTGGATTTCGTAACACTGGTCTATGGGTATATAGAGTAAAATTATAGACCCCTATGGTCCTATCTACCCCCCGGATTTTTACCTTACCTATTTTACTTCAAAAGTATTTATATCTCGGCAAAAGTTTATTATTTTTAGTTAATCACATAATGGCAAAGAATTTTGTGCTAAAAATAGCTTCGGTTTAAAGTTATGTTTTGATAAACCGTCATTTAATAATTCGAGAATAATTTAAAACAATGAAAGTATGGGGTCATCGTTCGATTTTTTTTTTTGTCTGTGAACGTTCAAACGCCGTCCATTAGCGTTTTTTTTTCGGGATTTTATTTGCTCTGGGTTGTATTCAGAAAACGTCCGTAGTCAAATATACGTGCGTATTTCGACATTTATAAGACATGTTTTGAAATGTAAATTGAAAGATTAATCGATACATGTATTTTTCATTTGAAATGGGTCCGCTGTCGGAATATTATAGGCCGTAAACGTCGAAAACTGACGTTTTACGGTATGCCGCTAGGTGGCGTTGTAACTTAAAGGACAGGTGATATATTTGAAAAATAAAAGCAGAAACAAAGTCGCGAAATATTTATCTAATATATACTGAGCAAAAATGAAAACTTTACACCTACATTGCTTGTCTTATTTCTTTTAAATACAACAAGTAAATAAAACAAATGAATGTGCTTCGCATTGTTCATTGACTTGGTTTGCCAAACACTAAACGTTTTGTTGATCGTAATCCCAGGGATGAAAAACGGATCCTTTAAGTGTGACAGGGGTCCGTTTTTTCAGGTGTACAATTTTAACAGAATTTTACAAAATTTAAACCCTCAAAAATCCGAGCAGAAGAACTCAAACCATGTCAGACTTTACGGAATGGTAGTCTGACAAGTTATCAGTCAGAAAATGTAAAGAAGCTTGCATAACACTGTTTGAGCTTTTAAAAAATGATGTTTGAAAAGCAGAATTTTCATTATGTTGCAAAGCTTGAAAATTTTACAAAGCAATCTCCATAGGAAATTGAAATCGCTATTGCATGAACATCTGGGAAAAATCCTAGTCGAAAAAAGGGTTCAAAAATCCCCTGTAAAGCCTGCATGATGTATTAAAAAAAATCAATCGAAAACCGTGATAAATTTGTGACTATCAAACGTTTTAAATTCCCTATTTGTTTATGTAAAAGGGAGGTAATTCACAAAATTGACAGATTAGACCCTTATTTTAGAGCTTGCTACTAGTGATAAGAAAGATTTTTTGTGTTTTTTTGGCAACCCAGATACGGCAAATTCCGAAAAAATAATGAATCGTTTCCTGCGCATGCGCATATGTGACATTAGATGTAATTAGGTCTAAACGCATTAAGGGCCGTAACTCTGACATTAAAGGACACAAGGCAATGATTTTTCGACAAAACGATTGCTGAAAGCCTGGGAAATAACGTGAAAATATATTTCAGGCTTTTTGTTCGATAGTTTTCCAGAAACAAGAAATCTTGAAGTGTAAAGTTTTCATTTTTGTTCAGTATACATGTATGTCTGAATATAATGCATTTCTGAGAGACAGTCCTTTTTGACGTGTATAGGCGCGAACGTCCTTAAATCTCGTAACTATGGCTTGAATCAAACCGTAGTTACGAGATTGTATAACAACACCTATGGAAATACTAGGCTATAGTTTGTCCGAAATTGCGTCAAGGTTAAATGGATACAATCGTTCCCCATTGACCAATCGCGGTTGTGCATAAAAATATCGATTAGCCAATCAAATGATTCGTTACTTCAGGTGTATCTCAATCTCCGAAACTGATATAACTCGTGATAAATGACCTGGCAGAATATCTCCAGCTTTTAGCTAAGGCTGCTCTGCCAGGTCATATATCGTGCCATTCGAATATTCTCGGATCTTATCGTTACTCAAGATCGGCTCGAACGTATTACATTAGCCGCCAAGAGCCGATCCTGCCCATATCACTACGCAAGCATAACAACGGTAGTCTGGCTATAACAACGGAAGCAAACTAAACAACTATACTCCTCACAAAAAGTTAAGCAACAAAAGTAATTCTCTCAATATTCTTTTTATACATGCGGAAATTTTTGCACATATTTGTTTTTCGGACAGCCATATCTATGCTTAAACACACTTAAAAGAATACTGAATGTTATCGTCTCCAAAAACAGCTATCACGTGATTAGAACACACTCACCCCCAAAACATGCATGCAAAATGTGTCGCATATATGGATTTCAAACTTGGCATTAGCTCCGTATGTGCTTAAAACGCGTCAAATTGACAACTTTGATGTCATCAACATTTGAATCATGCCAATACGTCACTTGCCTCCAATTGAAGTGGCTCAAATTGTTGGAATGCTACAGGGTGGGACAACCAAGACTGCTGCTGCCATTCACTTTAAATTTCATCGCAGTATTGACTGAAGAGCAATAACCCGATACAATCAAACTGGACAGATGTCAGAGAGACCACATCCAGGTCGTCTAAGAGTAACAACACCTTGTGAAGACCGATATGTTGCAACCTTAGTCCGTAGGAACTGGCTTACAACGGCAAGATCGCTGGAAAATGATCTCCAAAGGGTGTCAGGAAACATAATTTCCATCCAAACCGTGAGGAACATGTTTAACACAGAAGGTCTAAGGTCCTGGATACCACTTCAACGGATCAAACTTCCCCAAAAACATCGACGGCAAAGATTAATATTGGAACATCAACATCAAAACTGAGGGTCACTCGTTGGCGTCACAAACTCTTAACTGACTCGTCAAGATTCTACCTTGATGCTAATGATGGTATGACACGTGTGTGGAGAAACGGTAATGAAAGGTTTGCCGACTGTAACATCGCTGAACACGACCAATATGAACGTGGGAGTTTGATGGTCTGGAGAGGTATCAGTGTTTGCCACAGAACAGAGCTGGTTGTCATCAGACGAGGTTCAATGACTGGTGTAAGGTGTATTTACGAGATCATCACGCCTGTTATCATCCTTCTGGCACAGTAAACAGATCCAACTGTTATGTTAATGGATGGTAATGCCCGTCCCTATCGGTCTGGAATTGTGACTGAAGTTCTGTGGACCAACAACATCAGACATATAGACCGGTATGCTACGTCTCTAGACCTTAATTCGATAGAACATGCATAGGACATTCTTTGAGGGCGTGTCTATGGTCAGCATGTTCGCCAACAGACTCTGGATGAACTGCAACAGGTCTTGCAGACAGAATGGAGGATCAATCCACAGCGGACATTAGACAGACAAATCTGCTTGATGCCAAGGTGTGTTCGGGCGTGTGTTGAACATCGTAGGGGTCATACTAGGTACTTGATGCTCGATCATGGCCTGAAGTGGCCGGAAAACAATTTTTTACACATTCTGAACTGCTGGCGAGTGACGTTTTGCACCATTGTTTCGTCGGGACGGTTTTCGAGGATCTGTAACTGTGTTATTGTTTGAAGATTTTCCCAATCATTTAACGTAATTTGTGTAATAAGACCCCAACTTTGTATTGTATAAAACATAGATCATTAGATGTGATAAAGCACATTTGAGAAAGAAAAGCATCTTTGTTGCTTAACTTTTTGTGAGGAGTATACTTAAATCTACGCCAGAAAAATATTTGAAACAAACAGCATTCAAAAGTCTATTGTATCCTTATAAATGTGACAAAATTTTACCAGATAAAAAAATGATGTGATTTACCGATAATTGACAGTATATTTCACTTGAATTATAACGTTAGCTGAAGATTTGATTTGTTTTGATGACGTCATTTACGCGCGTCTACTTTCACGTTCAATATGGCGGTCACTGTATTACGCTCGAGATAATGTTGCAACCACGTTCCAAACGGCAAAAGGTTGCAAACAGTCTCGAGGGTCGCGATTGATATCGTGAGCTATAATTTGTGTTAGACACATCGATAACAAGTTTTAACCCTTTCCCAAACAAGGGCTTTTTTGATGTTCCCATAGAAAGAAACATGACTAAAATTTTGCTGCTAAGTTATATATATTCAAAGTTAAAGTGACATTTCACATTTATTTCATTTTGTAAAAGTATACATATGTCTTGATGCAAAGATTGTTTATTCTAATGCGCAGAAATGCTATCAGTTTTTTGAAGTTGTTATCTAAGTTGTGACAGAACTGACAAATTCTATATAAATCTGAACTGTTGTCCACAACAATTTGTTTAATTTGAGCACAAAAATATATATCTCTCGTAAACGGTTCTATATTTTGGCTTGAAATTTTTAGAATTTTCATAAGAAAAGATGCTCTTTCAGATAGAATATAAGTAAAATTTATGTAAAATAATTGTGAAATGCCACTTTAAGATGTTCAGTTGTTTGGCTGTGGAGCAGTCTAAAATGGTATTTAATTGCAGATTTTCACGATCACAATTCATTTTTTCAGCCGTTTGAAGACTGTTACTGCAACAGAAATCAGGTATGCGGAGATGGATTTTTCCCCTTAAACCAATGCTCGTTTGAAGGTAACTTTGTTTTGAAACTTTTCCCAAACGAAACCATTTCAGGTTTATTCAAATTCAAAGAATTTGTCGAAATTAATACAGCTTTGATAAAACAAAAATAGCTCAGAAAGAATCCATGGATTTGCCTCCAAAGACCGCCAAAACTATCGATTTTGGGAGAATCTTGAACAAATACCAGATATTTTTTCACGAAATACAAAGCTATTTTTTCACCAGTGCATGTAGCGGTGTTTTAGTTCTACTAATTCAAAATAAGAAAGTAAACATCTTGATTTTTATAACTATAATTATATTTGATAATTCTAAGACAAAAAACATCGAAAATAGGTGAAGCATACGTAGGCATAGCACCACGACCACCGAATTTCAGAAATAAAGCTTTAGATTATCCTTCGACTCTGCCACACAAGAGGGTTGGTATGATTACTGCTAACGGTATACCCCTTCTTTAAATCCTTTCCTAAATAAGACCTGATTTTGATGTCCCTTATTGAAGAGGCGTAGGGAAACATTGAGGCAAAAGAAGAAACTGCTGATAATCAGCATTTTCTCCTTTGGCTCAATATTTTCTTTGCTATATTGTACGTAAATCCCATCCTTAAAAACACCAATTTAATTGCATGCGGCAGCTTTTGAATTTAATCTCCTGAAACTTTGCCGATTGGGAAAAGGTTAAATTATAAGAACACCCATACATCAGCACACCTGTCATACCTGCTCATTTGGTACCGTCTTTTTAAGGTAGAATACCTGTAAAGTGGTATTTTTGAGATTCCTAAGACATCGATTTTTTTTCGATCGTCGTCGTTTCGAGCGTCGTCGTTACTTAATAAATCCGAACTTATTCGAGTGCAGTCGTAAACATTCGGCGGTGAAAAGTTCCACCGCCGAATGTTTTCTACGTCGCCCGAATAATTCCAGTGTCGCCCGAATCTTATTAGGGGTATACTACCTTAAAGTGACATTTCACGATTATTTTTACATAAATTTTATTTTTATTCCATCTAAAAGAGCATGTTTTCTTATGAAAATTCTGAAAATTTCAAGCCAAATTATTGAACCGTTTACGAGAAATATATATTTTTGTGCTGAAATTAAACTAATTGTTGTGGACAACAGTTCAGATTTATATAGAATTTGTCATTTCTGTCTCATCTTTGAAGGCGTATTTTTCACTTATAGATAACAACTTCAAAAAACTGATAGAGTTTCTACGCATTAGAATAAACAATCTTTGCATCAAGACATGCTTTTAAAAAATGAAATAAATGTGAAATGTCACTTTAAAGTTTATCTGTACACGAGACAATTCCATATCCATTGTATTACAGAATGTGAGACTCAACAGCTGGATAATGGAGTTATCCGTGGTAATATAAACAAAGTTGGGTCTGTTATAACATATCGGTGTCACAACTCCTACACGGCTATGACCCCTACAGGCGGTATAACGTGTCTTGGTACAGGACAATGGTCTTATATACCACGCTGTGACATAGGTACGTAAATAATTAGAATTTTTTTGTAAAGTTTTTACACGGATTTATCCGCGATAGTATGAACAGAGTGGGGTCGGTCGTAGAATATCGGTGTGACAATCCCTACACATCTATGCCCCTTACAAGGACAATGGTCTTATATACCACAATGTGACATAGGTAGGTGGCTAGGCTTTATTCCAACAAGGCGTCTAGTAGGCCTATATTGCCCGAAATGGATCCAAAACGTTTTAGGCCACATCTCCATCAAGTGGCATAATAATTTAACCCCGACCAGTGGTATACATGTAATCTTTTTATTGCAGGTCAATCGTCTGTTGTGCGGGAGTGTACTATTGATAAGGTGTATCAACAATTAAGGCGTATCAACAATTTCCTATATAATCCAAAATAGGAAAAAGGACCTAATGGAAATTCTGATTGTCAATGCTTCTAACGAATTTGAAACATATTATAAATGACCTATTTTTATTCCTTATTTATACATCTACAGAGCCGTCAACCGATTTAGACTAATTAACAATTTTCGCAACACCGACTAGTTTTTTTCTCATTTACAGATTGCGGGGAACCAGACGAGGTTATAAATACTCGACCGTTTACCGGCCCAACTACTGTTGGTAATAGTAGAAACTACATATGTGATACAGGATTTGTTTCAGCCGAGAACCAGAAAATGTCCTCCATTATATCCACTTGTTTATCTACTGGCGTCTGGTCCGTACTTAATGTACAGTGTGTCGTTGGTGAGGATATTTCATTTCTCTGACAAAGGGTAAACAGCAACCGTCTTGGCGTCTCTAATACACACCGTTTTAAGATAGAAAACCCATAATTAGCGCAAAAGAGCCAGCGGCGAAATTTGAAAAATGCCAGTAATTCCTAACTGCCTAAACAGTGTTACATTTCTATTCCAAATATAAATATAAGCATTTTGTACGGTTTAGAATGTTGAATTCATGCATACTTATGAAAATATTTGACAAAAATGTTCAAAATTACATCCCTTGCATATGAATATAGAGTAAAATGATATTTGTAAATTGTTTTCTTCTTGAAGCATAATCGTGAAATCCGGTACGATGAATCAATTTATGTTAAGTGTATTTACAAGTGTGTGTAATTTGATGCATTTCGTATGGCTAGAAAGTGGTGTTTTTTCATTATGGGTCTTCTACCTTAATAAACACTTTGTCTTCTCCCTCGATATTTTCACTGTTGCAAAGAGCTATATGATATTCTATAACTCTGCCTAGTATATTAATCATCTTTTATCGTCGCTTTTCAGGGAAAACCTCGTAACTGTAGCTTAAAGCAAGCTGCAGTTACGAGGTTTTCGTTTAAAAGCAGCATTATCTTGTCGGATGCATAATCTCATGAACAGAGACTTGTCTATCTAGTTGTAGTGAACTACTGGCATCTTAATTCTATAGTTACGAATATTTTCTCCTTTTCCCAAAATATTTGAATTGTTTCGATATTTGGTATCGAGCGAAGATTTATAGCTTTTGTCACAAATCAAAGAACGGCAATTAGATCTTAAGCCTCTCTTACAACCCGTCGTGCGTCTTTTTAAATCGCACGTTTTAAAACTCTGCAAAATCGCACGATTTAAGACGCACAACGGGTTGTAAGAGCGCCTTTAAGAATTGTCCAGTCAATTCTTTGCTGCGTGCAGTCTGCCTCGTGGTTGCGTCCACCAAAATCGTACGTTGCACGGGCGTGCATCGCACGACTACACGCAGACCGCACGCAGGAGCACCTACGACCGGTTAAGAGAGGCTTTAGCTCCCTCCATCGCAACGACTCCAGTAACAACTATCCCTGTTTACAAAAATTGACGAATTTGGACATTTAGTTTGCTATTTTTCTTAAACATGAGATATCCGCTAACAGAAACTATTTGAACATTTTCAGCCAATCAGATTGGTGATAACTGCGATTCTGATACAGATTGTTCTAACACGATGTCCACGTGCATTGAGAACAAGTGTTTTTGTGATGTTTTCTATAGATGGAGTGACTCCTCAGATGACTGCTCACAAGGTGAATATGTTCTTTTTTAAAAGAATTAAACATTCCATAAATAATTGCAATCACTACCCTTTTTTTCCAAATGACAAACTTTTTGTTACCATTGAAACAATTGAAACCCGTTATTGCGAATAAACTGTATTTTCGGACTCAAAGCACATGCATTATCGTGACTGTGGTATCGCTAGTATTGCCACAGAACGCATTAGACTGCACAACATATGCTACAATTGGACATGTTAATATTATTATCATGGGTAGCCTACCAATGGGTGTATTTAGTGGTCGCATGCTTACGTTACCGATTCACGGAATACCGGTATTTGCCCAATACATAACAGGGTGGATAATCACGTGACCGGGAAGGATACACTGTATTAGAAAATGGCGGCTTGAACTCCCGCCTGGGATCAGTTTTCAGGTAATTTTCCTCGTTTTACCAATTTTCTCGTGAAGAGACATAGCCTATCATATGCGCATTTTCATTATTCGAGCTCCGCCACCAACAACTACACACAAAAACATGCAGTTTTGTCAAACATCGTGGCAGTTTGCGTCCACTCGCAACCGGCCACATGTATTTAGGTGGATACAACGGACGAGTTCAAGCCTATTTTGGACTAAATTACCTTTAAATGCCATATACTTCAACAAATTCCGTATGAAATCGTAGGCTTTAGTCAAACACACTCAGTGGCTAAGTAAGAACTACAGGGAATGATGCGCTTTTCTAAAAATCAAGGTTTTGGCTGATGGATACCTCGCATCATTCATCTTGTTTAGGATACATCGTACTCTGGCATAATATAAGTTTCATATGGAATGTACAATTAAGCTCTAGATAATAAATACATCGAAAACAACTTTGTATTGTATGTCAATTATCTCACTGTAATGACGTAAATCGAACGCACAAATATAAATAAGTTGAATATTTTAAACTCCTAGAGTGCCCCCAACATTAACACGGGACATCTGCATCGAGACACACACACACACACACACACACAACATAATCTCATTTAATAATCAATGTCTATGAAGGTTAAAATCTGTAGAAATACGGACTTAAATTTAGCAGAAGACAATTTCTTGGATTGACCAATTCCAAAATGAAAAACTATTAGATCAACCGAAAGTTTAATAATTTGCACACTACCAATTGAAATAAAAAGACAGTGTGTTAAAATGACCAACAAGGTAGATATGGGGAATTTTCGATCATGTAATCTTGTGAAAGTAAGCTAGTCTGCATGAATGCATAATCAATCGCCACTTTATCCAGAGGTCATGGTAAGGACGATAATTGAAAGAAGCTAAAAAACAACTTGTTGAATTGTGAAGAATTTTATAGACAAATTAAATATTAATTTATTCCCACAGGTTAACTCTTTTTGGCTCATCGGAAGATAAAGCATTAGGAAAACATTGTGGAAAATGAAGAAATTGCTTGTGACAAGACATGTTTTCATTTCCCATAACGTTTTCTACCAGAAAACTTTTTTAATCCTTTCCCAAATGACAAAGTTTAAGTATTATCTAGTTTGAAAAATGATGTAGTCTACAAATTTGTGTTTAAAATTAAAAGGAAGGGATTTGTATAAAATATGCACACAATTTGTAAATATTGAGGAAAAGGAAGATGATGTTAATTTCGTTCTCCCTTTTCATCGATATTTACTGGAGGTTTAAGGTTTTGTTGCGTCAACATTTTACTTGTATTATTAATTGTTTGGAAAATGGTTATATTCATTAATATCATCCTTTCAATGCTGTTTGTTTGAATAAATCTTGTATGAATTTTTCAGGTGATGTTAATCTTCTCTAAAAAGACACTTTAACATAGCAGGTAGATCAGTATTCTTGGTCCAGGTGAATTCCTAAAAAGAGCGGACATGTCTGAATTCATGGAGGGCCACATGCCAGAAATATATCAATATGAATGCATGACTGAAGACTTCATCAACATGATAACATGGCATAAAAGAAGTGTCAAAATATTTCGGTCACATCTGTCATTCTGAACATTTTTATGCATGTTTGAACTCTAAACATGGATGGTGTTGCCTAGTGATGTTTCATACTGATGTGTATATAGGCGGAGGCGTGGAAGCTTAGGCTCCAACATAATTATTTTTGAAAGTGTGCCAATTCCAAGACAATTTGTGGAAACAGAACACTAGATGCCCCGGAACCCCTACAACCCATAATACAATGTAACATATCACAATAATTTTGACTCTTCCAAAATCAATGATGTTAATACAGATGACAATTTTAAGTGAACGTAATTTTATATTTGTGGTCTCCCTGGGTAGAAACCATTAGATCTAGTGGGAATGAGGAAATTTCAGCATTTTCCACAATATTTTCCGAAGCTTTTCTGTTTTGGGGCGTCAAAATGCGTCAAATGGACTAGACTATAGATCTACACCTTGGGCTTCTTTCAACCTAACAAATTCCCGGCTAAGCCCCCGTCATACATGATGATGAAGACCACATTCAAGATTCAAGTTGTTTTCATGGATAATGGTTCCAAGTCTTGCCATGACCAGACCTACAGCTTTTGAAGTTGTTCAATCGTTGTGAATCCGATACTACTTAGTATTCTTATATAGAATAAAGTATTGCCATTTGTACAATGTGATATTATTTTACCCTTTGTAAAACAACAAAAATTTAGTTTGGTCCAAATTCAAAGATGTTGCAGACGACAATTTCAAGTGAATGATATCTTATGTTTTGATCTTTCAAAAATTTCTTGATTGAAAATATCATTGTGGAAGATGAAAATATTGCTTGCTTGTCACAGGCAATTTCTTCATTTTTCGCAATGCTATCATAACCTATATTCATAATCCTTTATCTTGTGGGTCATCAATTTCAAAGTATCATGATGTGGTCATGGATTAGTCCTTACAGCTAGACTGGTCAAAGTTGAAAATGACTTAACCCTTTACCAAACAGCAAACGTTTGGGGTGGTCTTATTTCAAATGTTGATGCAGTCCACAAAATGGATGTTGATAAATATAGAATTTGTATGCAATGTAGCCTGGAAAATATTGAGGAAAAAGGAGAAAATGTTGAATGTGCTGAATATCAGCATTTTCTTCTTTTGTCTCAATGTTTTCCCAAGCCTTTTCTATTGGGGAGTCAAAACAAGGTTTTGTGTGGGAAAGAGTTAAGCCATTATCAAACGGCAAAAGTTGGACCGATCAAAATCCAAAGATATTGCAGGCAACAATACTAATGAATGAATGAAATTTGACATACTTTTGGTCGTTCTGGGTAGAAAACATTGTGGTAAATGCTTTATTTGCTTGTCACTGGAATTTTCTTCATTTCCCACAATGTTTTTAAAGCCATTATCTTTTAGTAGGGAGTCAAAAAGAGTCATTGTTTGGCAATTGGTTAAATTTTACTACAGATTTTCCATAGAAATATGTCAAATAGAATCTAAAATATCATCAGAAATACCGCAGTGGGAAAAGGAGGAACCATTGACCAGTTGGGTATTCAAGAAAAAAGCCTTTGAAAGCATCAGTTTGGAAAAGGATGTATTAACAGTTTCATCTTTTTCCACCAAGTTATAGATGCAAGTCACCGCCATGCATAAAGGGATATAAATAACGTTTCGTTATATAGAAAGAGTCAGATAGTCAGATTAAAACTACTTTATTTTCAAACATAGCCATCTTCACATTCAAAACACTTATTCCATAAACCCTTTCCCAAACAGCAAAATTTCAGTGTTTTCCAATTAGAAAGGGGCTTCAGATGACAGAATTTGTGTAAATTAAGACGGGATCTGTGAACAAAACAACAGAAAATAATTAGGCAACAGGAGAAAATGCAGATTATCAGCATTTTCTTCTATTACCTCAAAGTTTTCCCAAACCTCTTCTATTACAGACATCAAAACAAGATCTTGTTTTGGAAAGGGTTAAGTTTGCCAATCACTGATGCCCGATATATAGTAATCAACGTCTTTGTATCCTAACCAGCCTTCCTCTGCAGCAGTAGCCTACATCATCATTGTCATCTTTTTCCCTCTCTTTGCCTCACTTTTAAAAATAAGTTCCTTCAACCTATGTTCCACAGATGAAAACACCAGTAAAACATCATGGTTTTGTATTCAGCTGTTTTGTTAATGGTCCAATTCAGTCATTCCCTGGAAATATAGATACAACAAATCAAGTTTTGTAGATAAAGTCTGCTTTCATTGAGTTAGGGCTGCATTAGCTTGTCATCTTACAATGTGTTCCCTGGTTTAACTTTTACACTCAATACAATTATACTAAAACAACCAATCCTAGCCATCTGACAGCCTTTCATGCCAAAAGAAACAAGAGCTTCGCAGAGCGGCGTATATACGCCCGAGAGGGGCTTGTCAGTAAAAATTGGCCATTTTTTCGATTCAAGGGCAGATAATTCAAACATGAAAAGTTATCAAAATTTTGTTTGCACAACAAGACACCATAGAGATTCATTGTGGCTAGTTTGATTAAATTCTGGTTGAAACTGTAGAAGTAGCGCACAGGAGAAATTGGGCGTTTTTGAGAAAATGGGCATTTTTCCTTAAATTCAAGGACAGATAATTCAAAAAAGAAAACAGTTATCTAAATTCCGTAAGCGGTGTGCACAACTAGACACCATGGAAATTCATTGTGGCAAGTTCAAATTCTGATCAAAACTGTAGGAGGAGTTGCGCACACAAGAAAATGGGCATTTTTTTTAATTCAAGGGCAGATAATTCAGGAACGAAAATAGTTATCTGAATTCTGTAAGCGAGGTGCACAACTAGACACCATGGAGATTTATTGTGGCAAGTTTGATCAAATTCCGATCAAAACTGTAGGAGGAGTTGCGCACACATGAAATTGCTAATGGACGGACGGACAGACAGACAGACGGACGGACGGACAGACAGACGGACGAGCGGGGCCATAACATAATACGACCCTGCGGGCGTATAATAAAAAATCTCAATGGTCTTGCCAAACAGTATCGAGGAAAAGAGAGAAAATGCTGGCTATTCGAATTTTCTTCTTTTGTCGCAATGTTTTCCCAAGCCTAAATAGTAGGGACATCAAAACTGGGTCTTGTTTTGGAAATGGTCATTTTATTTCAAAATTTGCAGCACCTAACAGTGTGTTCTCTGCAATTCTTTCTTTATTACAAACACGACATACAATTTGAATCAAACACTGTTCGGCAAATATAAAATTTATAATTCTATTGGACCAAAAATAGTCAGTGATTCAATGAAACTTTAGCACAGCGGCTGCGTTCAACATTTTTTCCAGTCATATAGTGTGACTTGTTCACCTAATCATGTGTTTCTAGTATTTCTCGAACCTGTACCAACAATCAACACAATGAAAATACAATCTGAACAACCACCTGTTCATCTCATTTGGTGATGAAGATATAAATTTTGTCAAATGTTAGCAAGGATATTGGCAGAGCCAGGGTTTGAACCTACTTTCGTTGAATTTATGGTATCCGCAGGTACCCACTAACTAAAATATCCCGACTCAGCTAGAAAAGAGATTGACCCTGGAATTCTAGCACGTTTGTGGAACCAGATCATTAGAGCAAAGCGAAGGTTTGAAAAACAGTGCAAAACTTGTCATTTACCATTGTTAACTGTTGTTGTAGGATCTATCTAGGCCTTGACATGTTTGATCCGTTCAGATTAGTTGTCTCTGTCAGTCGGGGTTCCGGTCATGTGGGAGAAATACTGAAATGCAAAGGCTTAGATTAGAATGAATAATGTAAACCCTTTAAAAACCTATGCTGTTGGTACACAATTGAAATTTCCAATCAATTTTATTCAGTTTCTACTGGGTATCAACAACAAAGGGTTTGATTTGGAAATAACATGATTTACATGGCACTTCCCCAAAAGGCTTTAAAACTACATTTCGTCTGTGTAAATGCAAAACATCGTATCTCGTTTTTGGAAAATTTTAGAGGGGATGAAAAAGAATTTAATAATTTTTCCGAAACTGAAGGGTTTTACTTGAAATTCGGACATATTGTTCACGAATGATATGTCTTTAATAATGATAAATGAAAACACCCAAAAACCTGCGTGAATCGTCTTAATTTGGGCATTCAAGTTTGTACTTTGAAAATTGCAAGAATCGACATACGAGGTTTTGCATTTACACCGACGCTTTTACATTACTATGAAATAATAACCAAGATTATCAAAACCTGTATGAACTTTCGGCTAAAACACGGTATTTGTCCACTTTCAAAATTTATGATGTTATATGCACTTTAGCAAAAAACTATATAGCATTTGCAATCAACCTTTTTGATTTAAGATTTGTAATTATAGTTATTTTCATTGAATACCAAATTTTGGGGCGATACGTAGCTTCGTTTTTTTTTTAATTATTTCACTATTCACATCCCAAAAATGGCCATTTTTGGGCGTTATATTGTCTCAACAAAATAATTTTAGAATTCAAGGTACATGTGATGAATTATATTTGATTATTTCAAAACAGCTTTATTTTGATTTGATAAAACAGTACCTACGGTAAATTTTGGTAATCTATTGTACCCATATTGTTAGAGTTGTGTCTCAGAAAATTGGACATTTATAGACCAAAGCTTGAATATTTAGTGTCCGTAACAAATTGTTACAATGGTGATTTTTCTAAGGATCCATTAACAACAAAGCTTCAATAGTCTGAATATTACAGCTTTCAATATGGTAGCCTATATGAAATAATCTGTTTCATGTTAACATAAGCTCAGAACTTTTTATTGCACTGTAAAGTGTTACGGACACTACACAAATAAAAATGCAGCCAAATATCTGATTAAAAATTCAGACCAATTTTGTATTTTATCGCAAGCTTAGATTCTTTTCACTAATGGCTGCAGAAGCCATTCACACATAAATTTTAAAGATTCAAGTAATGAATTCTTAATATTGGAATCTTATTTCATGCCAAGAAAGCTAGAAGGGTGGGTTAACCTAGTGAGACACTTGTGTGCCAAATACCTTGTTTTAGCCGTTTGTAGTTGACAAATGAAATATCAAATTTTGAAAGAGAATGTACTTTTCCATGAAAGCGATAGTTAATTTATCTATTCACTGATAAAATCCCTACACATTGGTAACTTTTACATCTCATACCAGCGATGACGGCCTCCATTTGCGAGTTTTTCTTGTAGCTGTCAATCGAAATATTTAAATCTTACCCCGCCCACCTCAGAATATGGTTTATCGATCTACTTGGTCCACTTGGTTGGAATTACGATGAACGAGTGGTTTCGTTTTCAAATACTATTGATATAATTTAACTTAATTTAGTTTAAACAGTGTAATATTGATTAATCTTTCGCCCTAAAATCGAAATATAGAGTGACCAAAATTAATTTGTAGTCGAAATGACAGTACCTGCGATATCGTAGCCACAAACTTGATGACAGGCATTGGTTTGTGGCTACGAGTCCACCCACTACCTTCTTTGGAGCAAGACAAAAACTGGGAAAACACATTTTCTTGCATAAATTTCAAAATGCCATCATATCTATTCAATTGTAAATTCCACAAAAAAAACCCCATATATTCCATGTCACAAATTCGGTTGAAAAGGATCAACAAGAATTGTTTTTATTTTATTTTATTCCAACGAAAAATTCAAGTCCTAGTAGAAAAAAATGGGTGGGTACTCCGCTATAAAATTAAATTGAACTTTATTTGAAAGTGATTTCAACATAAGACTATGCTGGATTGACAGAGATATAAATATATTTGTGTGCTCGATTTACGTCATTACAGTGAGATAATTCAATTATTTATTATTGACATACAATACAAAGTTATTTTCGCTGTATTTATTATCTAGAGCTCAATTGTGCATTCCATATGAAACGTATATTATGCCAGAGTACGATGTATCCCTAACAAGATGAATGGTGCGAGGTATCCATCAGCCAAAACCTTGATTTTTAGAAAAGCGCATCATTCCCTGTAGTTCTTACTTAGCCATTGAGTGTGTTTGACAAAAGGCTACGATTTCATACGGAATTTGTTGAAGTATATGACATTTAAAGGTAATTTAGTCCAAAATAGGCTTGAACTCGTCCGTTGTATCCACCCAAAAACAAGTGGCCGGTTGCGAGTGGACGCAAACTGCCACGATGTTTGACAAAACTGCATGTTTTTGTGTGTAGTTGTTGGTGGCGGAGCTCGAATAATGAAAATGCGCATATGATAGGCTATGTCTCTTCAAGAGAAAATTGGTAAAACATGAATAATTACCTGAAAACTGATCCCAGGCGGGAGTCCAAGCCGCCATTTTCTAATACAGTGTATCCTTCCCGGTCACGTGATTATCCACCCTGCATAAGCACAGTTGAAATTGTGCTTGATAGGATGGGGAAATCTACGTACAAATTTGTCTCGTTTCAGGTAAGACACTTTGCAATTACTTTCTTATTTCTATGTCAATTTTCGGACAGTTCGTTGCATGTACCCTGCGTTACTTAGCCCATTCCTCTGATGCATGACGTACCTGAAACCTTGTATTTTTTGCAAAAATTGATCCCAAACGACTAGAAAAACGACACAAAATTCAGATTGTTTTGTGGTCTGTTGGGATCATTTTTCAAGAAAAGTATGAGTAATTTTTCAAAGAAGTCATACATTTGAGGAAAGAGCTTATGCTTATGACGCAGAAATAAAAGTTATTGCAAAATAATTGACCAGAATCGAGATTACTTTTGTCCGTAGTTTTTATCCATCCCATGATCTCCGCCGTGATAAGTAATTCAGGACATGATGATCATATTGTAAACGTATTCTTTATCAGCTGTGTTACGGTCGATTGTGTTCAACAACAATGTTAACAATTTTATGCCATTAACACAATGTAGAGTTAACCCTTTCCCAAACAAGACCTGCTTTTGACGTCCTTAATATATATGGTTTGGGAAAACATTGAGGCAAAAGAAGAAAGTGCTGATGATCAGCACTTTCTCCTTTTGCCTCAATATTTGTTTAGCTATATTGTACACAAATACAATCTAAATTCACACACATTTTGTCATCTGCAACTGCTTTTAAATTGAATCACCCGAAAATTTTGTCATTTGGGAAAGGGTTAAGTTAGTTTGGCAATTTGTGCATTTGCCACGACAGCGTACGACCATTGTAGTCTAATCCCAATTGAGTAAGACTAATAGCTAATAATATATTTATCAAATTCAGCAAGAAATCATTCGTTGGTTAGTCACATAAACATACATTAACAGCTATACACATCAATATGAGCCACTATCTGGAAAAAAGGTCTTTTAAGGCTTTTGAGCCCAATTATAGTTCCCTATCAGCCTGCGTATTCATGAGGTCCGATAGGGAACCGTGTTGTTCTCCTATAGCTCCGTCATAGTATGTAGCAACCATTTGAGAGTAACACGGATCCTGGTCATACTACCTAGGCACAGCCTGATCTTGAAACGTGACTAACTTAAATGCTATAAGGGACGGTTGTCCAGATCCTAGCTCAATTATTCTTATATTTTCAGTTTGTAATTCGCTGACTACCGAGTTCGACGTCTCCCCCAATACATACATAGTTCAATACAACGGACTACATACAATAGGTCTGTCAGAAGGTAAATGCAGGTCTTCCTGCTTACAAGACGACAGGTGCTACTACTATGAGGTCCGTTCTGATGGATGTATTACTGGTCACGTGACTATTGGCATGTTGCACGATGCGGATCCAGACGCCATCGCTTATTCTTCATCTGGGATAACTATACATTCTAGGAAATGTGAAAGGTTGCCTATGGGTCCGTAATCCGAGATTTCTCTGATGAAATTCGCCCTTTAATATGTTGATGTCGCTCATTTACATGTAAATGAGCGACATCAACATATCAAAGAGCAAATTTCATCAGAGAAAACTCGGATTAATGGGTCCGTAGACGACTGATCCCCTATAATTTTCCTTGACCGTTTCATGATGGATCTATATATAGGTCTTTACAAACTTGACGAATAAACATACTCGGCGAAGGCTTCCAATCTTGATTTTCTCCCCCAACAACTTTTAGGTTCACCTTCAAAGGTTACACAGATGAGAAAATCAATGTTATGAGAACTAGAAAGTCATAAGAATTTCCTCCTTTTATCCAAATGCTTTCCAAAGCCAATATTGTAGACGTCAAACCAGGTCAGAGTTACTTACGCTTAGCACGAACTACTGTATCATTTGTATCAAATGAAACCGTGACGAAATACAATGACAACACTCTGAAGATAATAATACTAAGAAACATAATAAGACGTTGCACCCGTTTTACTAATATAAGGGGGTCTATGTACACGGCGAGGAATCACGTGGCACATCACTTTCTTTATTTTTCGATGAAACTGTTTATATATTCGATTTGATAGAAACGATGAAGCAGAGAAGGTGAGATTTTTGTCGAATACAAAGGATCTTTTAAAAATCAGATAATAAAACAGTTACTTAAACTTTGGTTGGTCGTAAATAACTTTTCTATCATTTGATTTTTTGAAAGATCTACATGTATAGCTACCAGTTTACTAGTATTTCTGTAAACCGAATTATAATTGGCCAAGTATAAAAAAGTTATTGCTGTGCAACACGATTCACGCGATTCTCCGTCGTGAATTCGGTTTGAAAGAGCGAAGGCGGATATTCGTCAATCATTTAATTAGAATAAGTTATTGACGTAGGCATACAAGAAAAAATTTACTTGGTCATCAATAACTTATCTATTGTCTGATTTTCTAAACAACCTGTCATATCCAGCAATTTCCTGACGTATTTCCGCATTCTCTGCTCTGGAAAAAGGTTTCAGAATCTGTCACGTATCAGCAATTGTTATGTCAGGTGATCTCCCCGCCGTAATTTTAACGGAAATTGATTACGACGAATTATTGGTCGTTAAATTAGACCTTTAATGGTCAGCAAATACTAGAATACTATTGAAAGGTTCGTGTAAAATACTTCAACTAATTGATACCAGACACTCTGGCACACATTTCAAAAGACTTCTATTCAAATGACCGCAATTAAATATCAGTTATTAAACGAAATTAAAGACATAAGAAAACGGACTCTGGATGGTATTATCAAACCATTGAAATAGCTAAGCATTTTCAAGGCAATTTAATGCTGTTCCAACAACTCCTGTTTTTTTTCTTAAAATGAAACGAATTGCAAAATGAGAGAGAGAGAGAACAAAGTACTATTTAAACAATGTTTTCTTCTTTTGTGTCAACATTTTCAATACCCGCCACCAGATCGTATGAGACAAGTAAAACACTTTAATTGAAATTGTTAATTTTGAAAACCTCATATCTGCATGTATACCATGTATAGAGAGTAATAAAGGATGTCTATGTATACCATGTATTGAGAGTAAAAAAGGATGTCTATGTCTATGTCTATGTCAATACTAATGAATACATTTTCTTTTTTTTTAACGTTGATTTTGTTATATGTAAAGCCGTTACAGAATTCTAATTTTAGAATTTAGACATTCTTTTGCCTTATTGGGATATTAGGATTGAAATACAGTTCAAGTTTTACTTTTGGTATTTTAAAAACATGACGTCAATTTTAAAATTTGACAATTTTGAGATTATGTAAATATTTTCAC
The DNA here is from genome assembly GCA_963680895.1 of Fragum sueziense. Classification (NCBI taxonomy): domain Eukaryota; kingdom Metazoa; phylum Mollusca; class Bivalvia; order Cardiida; family Cardiidae; genus Fragum; species Fragum sueziense. Next base: position 12,915,582 of record OY804596.1, read on the forward strand.
ACTTCCCAGACGTCCCCATTTATCGTGTCGGGTAACCGATATGATCAGAAATGTCTTGACTCCAGAGTCACATATAAGTCAAGAGGAGCAAAGATAAAAAAAAATGCTTGGATGGAAATGTGGGCTATTTTTAGTGCAGTGATATCTTTGTGAATAAAAAAATGACAAAATGACGCGTTCAATCAAGCTATTGATTAACCCTTGCCCAAACACGACCTGGTATTGACGCCCCGTATAGAAATGGCTTGGGAAAACATTGAGACAAAATATGATAACCAGCAGTTTCTCCTTATGTCTCAATATTTTCTGTGCTATATTGTACACAAATTCTAACTTAAACAAAGTCCATTTGTCGTCTGCAGCAGCTTTTGAAAAGGAAATTTTGAAAATTTGCCGTTTTGGAAAGGGTTAATTAATTAAACTCCTAATTCAGTTGTGTATATATCTATGTATGCAAATTAAAGATTGATAAAATGATGCTGTCAATCAAGCTATTGTTTAACTAATTTAATGCCTCATTTAGTTTTGTATCTCTGACATTAAATTCTTTGCTTTTTCTCAACCTTTTTCTTGACAAATAATGATTGCTGGACGAATCTGATGAACTCGTAAATTTGAACTACCGATGAATTCTAAAACACTCCAAAACAAAAATACTTGACAATCTTGCTAAGTTTATTTATGCTGTAGATAAGGTGCGCGCACTTAATTTGCCGAATAACTAATCTATAGCAATTCTTACAAATGAGCCAGGATCTGGAAAAACGTCCCTTATAGCATTTGAGACAGCCATACTTCAAGACCAGTCAGTGCCTAAATGCAGACCGGTAGAAAACCATGCTGCTCTTTTAAAATTGCTATAGGTAATAAAGAAGCTATTAGAGAACAGCATGGATCCTGATCAGACTGTGCGTATGCACAGGCTGGTCTGGATCCAGGTTGTTCTCAAATGCCATAAAGGACGTTTTTCCAGATCCTGGCTCAAATATACCTCACTCTACCCAACTATCAATTTTATATCTTCTCTTGAATTAGCTATTTCATTTTGTATCAAAATATAATCTGTGTCATTGTTCCCATGTATGCTGAAATTGTTAAAATTTGTATTGTGGGCTATAAAATGCATATATTATTGCGGTTTCTTGCTGAATGAAATGTTGTGTTATGAATATAGACATTTTTACGCCATGATTTTGGTCGTGCAAGTCTTAGTTCCCGCATGTGCTTTCAAATAGAAAATGTTATGGTAAAAATAGCGTGGAACCTTTCCGAAATGGAAAAAATAAGAATATTCCAATTGAAAGCAGCTGCATACGTTACTAAGGATTCTAACAAAGATAGAATTTATTATAGCACAGAAAATATTGAGGCAAAATGAGAAAAAAATGTCTTCTTTTGCCACAATGTTTTAACAGGCCCTTTTTTATTAGGGACGCCAGAGCAAGGTCTTTTTTGGAAACTTATTAAAATGGTGTTAACCCATTACCAGACGACACAATTTTGGGGTAGTCCAATTTGAAAGTTGCAGACGACATTTTCAATTTGATGAAATTCTGAATTTGTATAACTTTTTGGAAAGAAATTATTGTGGGAAATGAAGAAATTGCTTGTCACAAGCAATTTCTTTATTTTCGACATTGTTTTCCAAAGCCTTTATCTTTTGGCGAGTCAAAAAGAGTCACTGTGTGGTAATGGGTTAAACTCTGCAGCCAATGTTGTTGTATGGATCAAACACGCAAAAAGTAATTTGAGTCCGGATCTGGAAAGAGTCATTGTAACATACGTGCTTTGATCAAGGCCCACATTTATCTTTAATACCTTTTACGTTACAAGTACACTGCAACTGCAAGAGAGCATTGTAGTCCCTTTTTTATACTGGATAGTTCTGACAATACTGTTGTCTAAAAGGCCATAAAATCCCTCTTTCAGATTCTGACTCGTGTTTAATACTGGTGATTTCCTTTATAAAGAGGATGTGTGTTATAGTCCATGGGCCCATAACCGAAACCCTCCCCCCTAGTGGGATTTTTGAAGACCTATATTTTCTTGAAGCTTATCATGTATAGTAATGGATTCAGGTTGTTGTTCAATTTAAAAGTGCTGGATAAGCAAATGGCGGGCTCGTTACCATGGCAACCGTACATTTTTCTACAATCCAGCGCTTGCATCAATTAATTGCAATAAAATTACTTATTTTTGTCATAAATCTTTCAAAATAGTTTTAAATTATTACCAAGATATTTCTCTCACAATATAGATATTTTTTAGAAAATTTGCTAATTTGCATATTCATGAATATTAATGAGAAAGTAAGAAAATGTGTTTAATTTGCTAAAAACAAGACTTTACTAGTGAATTTAAACCTCCCTACCAGGTAGGATGTTTGAAGATCTATATTTTCTTGAAGCTTATGATGTATTTCAATACATTCACTTTGTTATTTGATTTAAAAATGCTGGATAAGCAAGTAGTTGGCTTGTTACCATGGTAACCACCCATTTTCATTCGTTCCGGCGCTTGGATCAATTAATTGCAATAAAATTACTTATTTTGGTCAGAAAACATTGAGGCTAGTTTTAAAATGTTGTCATTACATTTCTCTTGCAACCAAAAGATTTTTCAGAAATTTTTCTAATTTGCATATTCATGAATATTAATGAGATTGTGGAAAATATGTGTTTAATTTGCAAAAAGACGACTTTACTAGTTTACTAGTAAATAGAAACCCTTCCCACCATGTGGGATTTTTAAGACCTATATTTTCTTGAAGCGCAGGAAACATATTAATGAATTCGGGTTCTTGTTTGATTTAAAAGTGCTGGATAAGAAAATGGTAGGCCTGTTACCATGGCAACTGCTCATTTTCCTACGTTTCAGTACTTGGATCAATTAAGTACAGTTCTCTGTAAAAATCATGCAATCACTGCTACATGGGGGTCAACGGATTTTATTGATATTTGGTAGGTTGGTGTAATATGTCTCCAGTTTTGCAAAATTGTTGAAAAAAAATCAAAAATTCAATTTCGGTAACCATGGCAACGACTTTTATACGATTTTTTTCTTGAAAAATGGCATTTTTTCTATATTTTCAGCTTAAATAACTCCCTTCTGTAGAAAACTAATTAAGAAAAAACTCTGAAATATTGTCATTTAACTATTGAACAATTATTTGGAATGATTTTAAGTCAAATTCACACAAGCTTTTCAACATTTATTAAGGAATAAAAAGGGAGGTAATTCAAATTCAGACAAAAGGGGGCTTTTTGGGTCAATTTTCAATGTTTATTTTCAAAAACAAAGGAAAGGAATAGATACAAGTTATTGGCATATATATAACACCTTCATGTACTTTACCGTCGTAGCATAAAAGCAATTTCCAGGAAAAATCGAAATCAGAGATAATTAAGTCCGAAATTAGTAAATTTTCATTTTTTTTTACAAAAAATGACATTTTCAACCCAAAAAATCGAGTGAAACCCAAGCTAATATTATCAAGTCATTTACAAATATAAGAACCCAAAATGTCAGAGAATATTGCTATGTATGTACTTTTTTGTGCAATTTTTTCATTTTTTTACATTTTCCGATCATTAAAGGGAGATAATTCAATTTTTGAAAAATCCAGAGTCAATGATTTTTATACATTATCATACCATTTAATCTTCAAAAATTTATTTTTGTGATTGATACACATAAAAATTAGTAAATATAACATCCTTAATTTCAAAGGGTCATATTTCTATTTGATTTTAAGTTTTGGTTACCATGGTAACAGATTTTATAAATTGAAAAAAGTGGTCACATAGTCCATAAATTGACACCATTTTGGTCTGTCTTTCTTCCTCTTGCAAGAAATATTTGTTATGAAAATTCAATTTTTATAAAGAAATGGTTGCCAAGGAAACCACAAACCAATCTAATCACCAGTTTTTATGCTGCTTTTGTTATAGAAAATAACTATTTATCGACTGTTTTTCAGTGACAATTGTTCACTTCTATTAAAACCATGATGTCAATTAAAAATGCCTATCATATCTAAAAGTTTATACCATATGTTACAATTCTAATATTAAATACATATAATGTTAGATCTAAAGTTTTGGTTACCATGGTAACAATTTTTATAAAATGAAAAATGGTAAAATAGTTCATAAATTGACACCAAATTGGACTATATATCTCCATCTCGTAAGATTTTCTTTTCCTCAAAATTTGATCCATGTCAATAAATAATGCTGTAAAAATCTAAAAGCCCATTTTTAGACTTGACCAATACAAAAGCTGCTAATTTCACAAAAATACAGGCTATAAAGAATGGGGTTTTGTAAATAATGCATTGAAACTTTTTAGACAAAGGAGAAATTGTGCTATAAATCAACATATATCTTCTTTTTTCTCATTTATCTCAGGCGTTTTGTATTAGAGATGCCAAAACAAGGCCTAGTTTGGGAAATGCATAGGGCAAGCTAACTTAATCTCAAGAGATACAAATAAGAGAAATTGGTGGCTTTTCCCAATGAAACATTTCATTTACTGTTCATCAAACCACATACTGTGGGAACTGATTGTATTGTCCCACTAAGGCAAATCAAAAATGAGTACCCACAACAATGACAATGTTGAGTTTCGGACTGACAGACAGAGGGACGGACAGACAGAGGGACAGAACAACATAGGGTTTGGATTTGAAATGGCAAATTTAGAGTACCTTTTCCCTGCCCCCTTCCCTTATATGTTGCTCTGTTCTACATAGACAACTCTTTTTTTCTGTTTTTAACCAAACATTGTTTTGGCTTTCTGGGTGGAAACCATTGTGGGAAATGAAACAATTGCTTGTCACAAGCAATCTCTTCATTTTCAACAATGCTTTACCAAAGCCCATATCTATCAGGGTGACAAAATGCACCATTAAAAATTTATGTGGGAATGGGTTAAACACAGATTTTTTTGAAGTTGTAATCACAATGATAAATCAAATTGCAGTGTTCCATGACTCGGAGTGTTCCATTCTTTGTTATTTTTTTGTCTGTTTTTTTTTTTCTGAAATTTAGATGAGGGGATGACATAAATTTTATAAAGTATGAAGCATTAGGAACACAGCAGTCAAGATCTTATATACTTATCAAGATCAAGATTAATTAAAGGTATACAGTCCATCATTAGAAACGCCACCTTCTATCCATATGAAATGCATCAAATTGCACACATTTGTATAAGCACTTCACATAAGTTGATTCATCATGCCGGATTATGCTTAAAGAATAAAATAGTTTAGAAATATTATTTCACTCTATATTCATATGCAAGGTAGGTAATTTTGAACATTTTAGTCAAATATTTCCATTTGTATGCATTAATTCAAAATTCTAAACTGTTCAAAATGCTTATGAGATGTTACATATGTTTGTATTTGGAATGGAAAAGTAACACAGTTTAAGAAATACCAACACTTTTCAAATTCGCCTCTGGCTCTTTGATGCTAATGATGGGTCGCATACCTTAAAGAATGCCCATTTTTTCTGTCATTATTCTCTTTTCATTCAACGTTTTCAAAACATGTTCTTTTGGCACATCAAGTATCATTGTTTGAAAAAGTACAACTTCACCTTTCTCAAACAACCCTTGTATGGTTCTTTGAAGTAGAAGGATCTTTTTTGGACATTTTGACAAAAGACGACAAAGCTGACTACAATTATTTTATCCTTTGTTTACTTTAAATGTTTTCTTTATCAGGGGGCAGAAATACTATACAGTGTAGTTAACATTACATTGATATAGTTGTCTGCAACATCTTTAAATTTGGATCAGTCTAAATCTGGTCATCACAGAAAGAGTTATTCATATTTAAACCTTTGTGTGTGGCAAAGAATGGGCAAGTATACAAAGTATAACTTAAGATAAAAATATCACATAATATTACAATTTTCATCTCTTCAAATCATCAAATCCAATTTGTAACAAAATTAATCTGCTTTGTTGTATATACATGTATCAACATAAAGACAAGATCAGTCCTTCTAGTAAAAAACAATTATAACTTGTCTATATTCAACACTGTAAGTCCAAAACTGCAACTTGGTGTACATCAGCGACTGAAAAATAGAGAAATTGCAATATTTTATCAACCCTTTCTCAAACAGAATACGGTAATTCTAAGGTGGTCTAAAATTCAAAGGTGTGACAGACAACATTATTTCAAGACGCAATATATATGGAGTTAATCAAATCTTTCGGGTGATCCTCTTGAAAATCAGCAATTTCTCCTTTTCCTTCAATATTTTCTGTGCTATCATAACACATGTCATATAATAATATTATTATATTAGACATAACTATTTCTCATCTACATGTATAATTCTTTTTTGATTAAGAGCAGTCTAGAAATATTCAATTTGTTAAAAAGTTAATTGACCGGTACAACAAACACATTTTGAAACTCTATACATATTACCAAACAACAAATTTTGGAGTCAAAGATGTTGCATGGGCAGATCTAGAGGGGGTGGGGGTCCTGACACCTTGCATTGGCCGAAAATTAAATTTTGACTTTATAAATTTAGTGTATTGTTACATATTTACTACATTTAAGATTTTAAGCCATAATTTGAGTTTGGACACTCCCCCCCCCCCCCCCCCCCCCCCCAACCCCCCCTCCCCCGCCCCCTGGAAACAAATCTTGGTCTTGGACCCCCCTGAAAAAAATTCCTGGATCCGCAGATGACAATTATATCAAGTTAAGGAAATTTGAAGTCTTTTTGTCTTCTTTGTAGAACACATTGTGGGAAATGAAGAAATTGCTTGTAAAGTCATTATCTTGTTGTTAGTCAAAAAGAGTCTCTGTGTGCTAATGGGTTAATTTTGATAAATCCAGATAAATTAATTGGAGAAGGGTTTCATAATCATGCCATGTTGAATAGAATTAACAATTTTATTGTGGCAGCTAGTTACCCTCACTATGTATCCCTAGCTTTACAGTTACAATAATAAATTTATCAATATCTTTTAATATTTAACACACAATTTTTTGCATCCAGTAAAAAAAAACAAAACAAGAGTGCCTGAAAGGCACTGATATCGCTCACCTGAATTCTTCGTGTATTTGATTGTGTACAATATAAATTTTGTTGTAAACAAATATATATGTCAGTATTATGTCAAATTAAATTATTGTAAACTAGAATATCACTGAAAGTGATCATACCCCCCCCTTGATTTTTCACATGATTTCTCCTAGTCCAATAAGCCCCGCCCTGCCACGCCCACAATTTTTGACAAATCAAAAATTCACGAACAAGTTTTGAAAAGGGTCACCCAAGGGACATTCCTTTCAAGTTTGGTAATAATTAGCCCAGTGGTTAAGGAGGAAAAGATTTTTGAATAATCATCTTACGATTTCTCGAAGTCTGATAAGCCCCGCCCTGCCACGCACACAATTTTTGACGAATCAAAAATTCATGAGCATGTGTTGAAAACAGTCACTCAAGGGACATTTTTGCCAAGCTTGATTCTAATTGGCCTGATAATTGATTTCTAAAGATTTTTCACATGATTTCTCTAAGTCCGATAAGCCCCGCCCTGCCACGCCCACAATTTTTGACGAATCAAAAATTCACGAACAAGTTTTGAAAAGGGTCACCCAATAAACATTCCTTTCAAGTTTGGTAAGAATCAGCCCAATGGTTAAGGAGAAGAAGATTTTTGAATAACTATCTTACGATTTCTCGAAGTCTGATAAGCCCCGCCCTGGCCCGCCCACAATTTTCACCGAATCAAAAATTCATGAGCATGTGTTGAAAACAGTCACTCAAGGGAGATTTCTGCCAAGCTTGTTTCAAATTGGCCTGATAGTTGATTTTTAAAGATTTTTCACATGATTTCTCTAAGTTCGATAAGCCCCGCCCTGCCACGCCCACAATTTTTGACGAATCAAAAATTCACGAACAAGTTTTGAAAAGGGTCACTCAAGGAACATTTCTGCCAAGTTTGGAAATAATTGGCCTAGTGGTTGAGGAGGAGAAGATTTTTGAAGAATTCCCTAATGATTTCTTTAAGTCTGATAAGCCCCGCCCTGCCACGCCCACAATTTTTGACCAATCAAAAATTCATGAACAAGTTTTGAAAAGGGTCACTCAAGGAACATTTCTGCCAAGTTTGGAAAGAATTGGCCCAATGGTTGAGGAGGAGAAGATTTTTGAAGAATTTCCTAATGATTTCTTTAAGTCTGATAAGCCCCGCCCTGCCACGCCCACATTTTTTGACGAATCAAAAATTCACGAACAAGTTTTGAAAAGGGTCACCCAAGGAACATTTCTGCCAAGTTTGGAAAGAATTGGCCCAGTGGTTGAGGAGGAGAAGATGTTTAAAGAAATTGTTGACGACGCACGACGCACAACGCACAACGGACGACGGACGCCGGATAGTGACTGACCCTAAGAGCTCCCCTTGAGCTCGTTGAGCTCAGGTGAGCTAAAAACATTAGAAATTGATAAATAACATTCCATGTTAGTAAATATTCTTTGAGGATTCTCACCATTATCTTTTGATTTGAGGGTCCTGAATCAAAATTCATTCTTTCTCTATAGCCAATAATAACCAATTCATCATTCTGCAAAATAAAAGAGACAAACATAGTCAATGATAATCAATAAAAATGAATTTTGTGCAAAGACAGACTAGGTTTACCATTATGTTTTTATAAAATCTTGTAACTACAGCTTCAATTAAGCTGTAGTTGCAGGGTTTTAGAATTACATCAGCAAAATACTACTGTTTGATCAAAATTATCATTTATGTCACTGTTTACTTGATAAAATTGAACCAGAACCCTATTCATCATTCTGAAAATAAGACATGAAGTGAAATGAAAGTAGATGTATAGCTACTTTTAAATTAATTAATTGATAATATCTGGTCATTGAGTTATGATAACTATAATTTTTCTGTGACACAGCCTCAATTTGAAAAACAGAGAATGCAGTCCCAATAGGGATTATCACACAGAGTTCACATTATAAGTTTTGTTGAATTTGGTCCATTGGTTGCTGAGATCTGGCTGTGGACGGACCAACAGATGGATGGATAGCTAGGCAACTATAATGCTCTCCCAAAATTTTTCGGGGAGCATGAAATTTTTTTGGGCCGCATAAAAAGTATGGAAAACTAATTGATTGGCCTGAAAGACACACAGATATACTGCAAACCTGGATCCCCTTTCAGCTTCAATGGTAGGAGATTTAAGTCCAATTCAACCCTTTCCCAAACAACAAAATTTAAGGGTGGTCCAATTCAAAAACTACCACGAATGACAAAATGGATTTTATTAAAGATCATATAATTTGTGTAAAATATGGCACAGAAAATATTGAGACAAAAGGAGAAACTGTTGGTTATCAGTAGTTTCTTCTTTTGTTTCAATGTTTTCCCAAGCCTTTTCTATTAAGGACATCAAAACCAGGTCTTGTTTGGGAAAGGGTTAAGAAGAAGTCGTGACAAAATACTAACCATTGCCAAACTCATCAGAAATATTCCTGTCTAAAGTTCTATATACTGCCTAAACTCCCCTGTCTGCAAATCCTCTGTTTATCTGGGAGGGACGGAGGTGGTGCAGTGGTAACGCGCTAGACTTGAAACACAGGGGTCGCTGGTTGGATCCCATGCCTCTCCATTCTTTTGGCTGAGACTTTAAACCGCCGTCCCATCTCCATGTGACTTTAGTAGTTGAGTGGGACATAAAACTTCATTCAATCCAATCTGTTTATAAGGGCTTATTCCTACCCGAGACATTGCCTGTGACATATGAGCTTGACCTTCTCCGACATTTTGGAAAGCAACATCGCTTCTTTGGTTGCAATCAAATAACAAGAGGGCCAAGATGGCCCTGTATCGCTCCACTGGCTTTTAGACAATTAGACTACGAAATTCTTCAAGGATTACAATAGAGGTCTATCCAAAGAAGATTCATGCTACGCCAGAATGAAATCCAATAAATGATTAAGGAGCGGAAATGTTTTTAAAATTTTCTTAAAATTACACTATGTTTCATATAGCGAAAATAAAGCCTAGCCCACAGTGGCCAAGCTTTTCATCCAATCGTGAAGGAATTTGGAAGAGATTCATGCGAAGTTTGGTAGAAATTGGTCCTGCAGTTTTGGAGAAGGAGATTTTTTAACAATTTTTCGAAAATTTAATTTAATTAAATGAATCAAAATTTAAGTTCTACACAGATTTTTTTCACGAATTTAGAGGAGATTCATGCAAGGAATATTCCTGTGAAGTTCAGTTAAAATTGGTCCAGTAGTTTTGGAAAAGAAGATTTTTCGAAAATTTAATTTAATTTAATTAATCAAAATTAAAGTTCTACACAGAATTTATTTTTTTGAAGGAATTAAGAAGAGATTCATGCAAGGATCATTTCTGTAAAGTTTGGTTGAAATAGGTCCAATTAAGTTTTGGAGAAGAAGAATCTTTAAAGATTTTTCGAAACTTTAATTTAATTAAATCAATTAAAATTTAAGTTATACAAAGAATTTATATTTTTGAAGGAATTTGGTAGAGATTCATACAAGGAAGATTTCTGTGAAGTTTGGTTGAAATTGGTCCAGTAGTTTTAGAGAAGAAGAATTTTAAAGATTTTTCGAAAATTTAAATCAATTAAATTAATCAAAATTCAAGTTCTGCACGGATTTTATTCTTTTGAAGGAATTTGGTAGAGATTCATGCAAGGAAGATTTCTGTGAAGTTTGGTTGAAATTGGTCCAGTAGTTTTGGAGAAGAAAATTTTTTAAAGATTTTTCGTAAATTTAAATCAATTAATTTAATAAAAATTCAAGTTCTAAACGGAATTTAATTTTTTGGAGGAATTTGGAAAAGGTTCATGCAAGAAAGATTCCTGTGAAGTTTGGTTGAAATTGGTCCAGTAGTTTTGGAGAAGAAGATTTTTAAAAGATTTTTCGAAAATTTAATTTAATTAATTTAATTAAAATTCAAGTTCTACACGGAATTTAATTTTTTGAAGGAATTTGGAAAAGGTTCATGCAAGGAAGATTCCTGTGAAGTTTGGTTGAAATTGTTCCAGTAGGGGTTGGACTAAAACACGCAAAGGACCTGTTTTTGGCGCAAAGGACGCAAAGGACCTGAAGGCGACGCAAAGGACATTTATATTAGCCCAAACTCCTTAATCATGTTTGTTTTTCGTATTAAATTGTTATATTCATGTATTTTACGATTGAATCTAGTCAATAATGTTTATTTTTGGACATAAAGTGTCTGATTTTCGTGTTGAATCCGATTCAATAGGCTACTCACGGACGAAAAGGACCTGAAGGCGACGCAAAGGAGATTTATATCATCCCAAACTCCTAAATCATGATTGTTAATCGTATTTGATTGTTATATTCATGTATTTTACGATTAAATCTAGTCAATAATGTTTATTTTGTGTCTGATTTTCGTGTTGATTCCTATTATCAAAGGCTGCTCACGGTCGAAAAGGAGCTGGCGGCGGCGCAAAGGAGATTCATATCAGCCCAAACTCCTTTATCGTGCATTTTTATCGCATTTAATTGTAATATTCATATAATTTAAGATCATATCTAATCAATAATGTCTATTTTTTCGACCAAAAATGGCTGTTTTTGTATAAATTCCGATTTTCATATGCTACTCACAGACGAGATGTAGCTGGGCGGCGCAAAGGAGATTTGTATCAGTATAAACTTTTTAATAATAAATTTTCGTCCCAATAGATTGTAATATTTATGCAATTTAAGATCTTATCTATTCAATAATGTGTATTTGTTTACGAAAAATGTTTGATTTGTGTATTAAATCCGATTTTCACAGGCTATACTCATGGGCGAAAAGGAGCTTGCGGTGGCGCAAAGGAGATTCAAATCAGCTTAATCTCCTTAATCATGAATTTTCATCACATTTCATTGTAATATTCACATATTTTAAGATAGTATGTAGTCAATAATGTATATTTCTCGATAAAAAAAGTGTCTGTTTTTTGTATAGCCTAAATTCCGACTTTCATGTGCTATTCACAGGCGAGATGTAGCTGGGCGGCGCAAAGGAGATTTGTATCAGTATAAAATTTTTAATAATAAATTTTCATCCAAATAGATTGTAATATTTATGCATTTTTATATCTTATCTACTCAATAATGTGTATTTCTTTAGGAAAAATGTTTGATTTGTGCACTAAATCCGATTTTCATAGGCTATACTCATGAGCGAAAAGAAGCTTGCGGTGGCGCAAAAGAGATTCAAATCAGCTTAATCTCCTTAATCACGAATTTTTATTGCATCAAATTACTATATACATGTATCTTAAGATCATATCTAATCAATAATGTTGATTTGTTGCCTTGGTATATAAAGTCTCTGTTTTTTGTATAAATTCTAATTTTCATACTCACGGGCGAAAAGGAGCTGGCGGTGGCGCAAAGGAGATTCTTATCAGCCCAAACTTCTTTATTATGAATTTCTATCACATTAAACTGTTATTTTCAAGTATTCTAAAATCATATCTAATCAAAAATGTGTTTTTTATTTATTTTAGAAAAAGTGTCCGGTTTTTGTATTAGCCCAATTCCTATTTTTACCGTTTTATATGCTATACTCACGGGGGGAAAGGAGCAGTCTAAACTTCGTAATCATGATTATGTGTTATATTTATACATTTTAAGATCATATATTAACTATATTAACTAATAATGTTTATATTATTTATTTCTATTCAATAAAGATTTTTTTTTAGAAAAAGTGTCTTAAAACTATTTTTATCAATTCCTATTTTCATAGTTTAGGCCTATACTGACAGGCAAAAAAAACTGGCGGCGACGCAAAGGAGATTCCCATTCTCCGATTCAAACTGCCTTTTTCCCCAGATCAGTCATATATGATCAGAAATATTGTTTGTGTTTTAATAATGGAGAGCGTTCAGTTTCCATAATTCAAATTATTTCCTATTATCTGAATATGGAATCCAGGCCACACCACGAGGAGGCGCTCTCACCATGGCCCAAATGCATGCATGTGTGACTTCCTATTTAATTCAAGTCTGTTTTGCTGTGCATGTGTTAATGTCATAGGGCATATGGTTGTATTTGATAACAACCTAGTATACTCTTATTTACCAAGAGAATGTGATTTCATCGTGGCTTGCATGCATGCGTGCGTTTGTGTTTCTATACAGTTCCAGTTTAGTTTGCTATGCATGCGTTTCTGTTGTATTGTATGCATGTAGTTACATCTCAGCTACATCTCGCCAGTGAGTAGCATATAAAAATCGGAATTTATACAAAAAACAGACACTTTTTATCGAAAAAAATAAACATTTTTGATTAGATATGATCTTAAAATGTGTGAAAATTCCAATTAAATGCGATAATAATCCATGATTAAGGAGTTTAAGCTGATTTGAATCTCCTTAGCGCCACCGCAAGCTCCTTTTCGCCCGTGAGTATAGCCTATAGCCGGATTTAATACACAAATGAAACATTTTTCGTAAAGAAATACACATTATTGAATAGATAAGATCTAAAAATGCATAAATATTACAATCTATTGGGATGAAAATTTATTATTAAAAAGTTTATACTGATACAAATCTCCTTTGCGCCGCCCAGCTACATCTCGTCTGTGAGAAGCATATGAAAATCGGAATTTATACAAAAAACAGACATCTTAAGTCGAAAAAATAGACATTATTGATTAGATATGATCTTAAATTATATGAATATTACAATTAAATGCGATAAAAATGCATGATAAAGGAGTTTGGGCTGATATAAATCTCATTTGCGCCGCCGCCAGCTCCTTTTCGACCGTGAGTAGCCTTTGATAATAGGAATCAACACAAAAATCCGACACTTTATGTCCCAAAATAAACAATATTGACTAGATTTAATCGTAAAATACATGAATATAACAATTTAATACGAAAAACAATCATGATTAAGGAGTTTGGGCTAATATAAATGTCCTTTGCGTCGCCTTCAGGTCCTTTGCGTCCTTTGCGTCAAAAATAGGTCCTTTGCGTGTTTTAGTCCAACCGTTCCAGTAGTTTTGGAGAAGAAGATGTTTAAAGAAAAAGTTGACGCACGCACGGACGCACGGACGGACGGACGCACGACGGACACAGGGCCATGACATAAGCCCCGCTGGCCTTCGGCCAGTGGAGCTAAAAATTGGTATCTATGGCAAACAGGGCAGTCTACTATGGTTTCAAAATCCGCCCCTAAGTTCAGCTGATTTAGCAATGCTTTTTTTCAGCTTGCAGATCGAGTAAACTTCCCTCTAATGATATTCCCTGTTCGATTTTAGGTGGCCATGCACTGATCTATATCGCTGTTCTTTAAAAAGAATAACTTTTCCTCTGATAATTTGTCATATTTTTCACGCGATGTACCAAAATACAGTCACAATGAATCTGAGTTGAAAGGAGGCAGCCATTTTTGTTGACATTGGTTTCAAGGGAAGTAACTCCATTAGACTGGAATTAGACTGGATTTGTAGACTGGGATGCTCATTTTACTGTAATTTCGTCATCTTTCTAATTGAATTACTCAAATATCACAAATTTGCACAAAAAAGTACAAACACCAGATAAAACACCAAAATATCATCTTTCAACCTATGAAAGTTTAAATTGGATATCTGCTTGGGTTTTACAATTTTAGATCCACTGAAAAACACCACTTTTACTATATATTCTATGTAAAAGCAAATAAAAATTAAAATGTTTACCATTCCACCAATCCTTAAAGGGTAGACTTTTTGAGCTATATAGCATTTATTTATGTCATAATCTATTGATTTTTTACAAAAATGATATTTTTGGTGATAGTGTATGTAGCACGAAATATGCCATTTTGCATGATTTTTACAGAGAGCTGTACTTAATGGCAATAAAATATTTTAAAATACTTATTTAAGATATATACTTATTTTGGTAATAAAACATGAGACTAGTTTCAAGATTTTAAATAGACATTTTTCTTGAAATCATTTTTATTTAGCTAATTTGCATATTCATGAATATTAATGAGAAAGTAGAAATATGTGTTTGATTAGCTAAAACAAGGCTTTTCTATGGAATAAATATGCTGAGGCGATACGTTTCTATAATACTTTTAAAATGTTTCAAATGAATAAGAACACTAATAGATCAATAATAAGTTCATAAACCATTCATCAGCTACACAGAACAAGCAAATATGGGCTTATTCGCATTCACAATTATTTGCATACTTTTCTCTAAATGGCAAATAAATTCTCAAATATTGTCTAATAATGTTAATGACTTTCATTTTTGCATCTTTTCCCCTAAATTGTTTACTTGTTGTGTTTGAAAACTAAAATTTCATGATTTATCCATTAAAAGGGGGAATCTTAACAATATATGCTCTGAAAAATTACCGTATAAATGGCAATAAAATTCCCTTTAGCGCAAATGACATGCTGAAAACTTTAACCTGCTTTCTTTGATTTTTTTTTCTATTTGAAATACAGTTTTCTTTTACACAAAAAACTTTATTTTGTAAAAGTTAAGTACTAAAAAGCGTTTTAATAATGAATTCCCATTGGAGTAAATGTATAGTCACCTTTGATTTATACCATTTTTGCCTTGTAATGCATGCTTTTTTTGACATTTTGCTCCAAGTTTAAACTTAACAATACTATTGGAGACATGCTGTGCAGTAGAGAAATCTTCCCAAACACTTCTATTGATTGTAATGCTATGTTACAGGAATACAGTTTACCAAATATATTCTAAAAAGCGATTGTTGAAACTGGTCAATTTCATATTTGCACTGTCATGTGCATTAAATGATGATTTAAAATTGCCTATAATAGCAACTGAATTATTCATTTCTTTATCAAATTGCATTCGAGTGACATCGTTTTACGCCTTTATAATTCAGAATACATATATGTGATAATATAAACAGTTATAAATTGTACATATGTACCTTATTGGTTGGATACCAGTACTTCGAAGACACTTGATTTGTGAGCAATCCTCGTATTCGTGTAACAAAATGTTGTTTTGAAAGATTTAGTTTAAATGGCAAACACAATTTCTGTTGATTATGATGAGAGGGAAACACATCATATTCCAACTTCTAGTGTTGTAATATGTCGCTTGCCGAAGATTTGAAAACCTTCGTTTTGTCATCAGTTTTTAGATATGCTCGTGCATTTCTTAATTCATTTCAAACATCTCCACCACAAATTAGTTTCTGGAATTCTGACTTTTGTGGAAGACAACAAGCTAACCTCAGGATGAGGTAAAATCCATAAAACACAAGGGCTAGCTATGAATAAGACATATAAGCAATTTCCAATCAACCAAGGAATCCGCGATTTATTATTCTCAAGTAAAATATCGTGGTGTGGGGGAGGGGGGGGGGGGAGCGGGGGTTATAACGCGGCAGAGAAACTTAAGAAGATGATGCTCGGTCTGAAGGCAAAGTTGCAACCACTGTCGATGGTATGTGTCATAAATTCACAGATCTGATATACTTGCTGAGCGAATTAAAGTAAGAAATTGTCCATGCATTATCTTTTTCAAGATATTGCTTGATCGCAAAAGGATGCACAAACTTACAGACTGTTGGGTCTAAAATTCCAAAGAGTACATGTTGCATTCTCATGAACGAAAAAAAGGTCAGACGCCTGTTTCATCAAAACATTTAAGTCGTATTTTTGACTTACCGACGACTAACGACAAGTTTAGGATAAGAAAAGTGTATCGCCATTCTATCAAAAGCTGGGTTATGCGATTGTTGTTTTAAGCGAGTTTTAAGACATTGGTAAGTCAAAAATACGACTTAAATGTTTTGATGAAACATGCCCCAGAGTCCTAGGTACGTTGGTATGGAATCCCAAGGGCCAAGAAAATTATTCAATGTTTTACAGACAACGTTCAGTATTCAATGTTTTGGGACAATTGGGGGTTGCAATAAAATATTTTGTTGGACATATTACCCAAGAAAGGTACAATTAACGAAGCATACTATGCCAAGTTGCTAGACAATCTGAAGCAGACCATACGTGAGAAACGTAGCGGCAAACGCTCAAAATGTGACCGCTGCTTGCAACTGAAAATTACATTAGTACACAATTGCCAAAGTATAATGGATGCTGTCGCGAAAAATGGGTATCAATTTAGATCACACCCTTCCTATCCACATGACCTTGCTGCTATCGACTTCTTTCCTAAAAAGGACACGAATGGTTGCAATTTTAAGTCTCATGAAAGAAGTTATTGATGCAGTTTAGGTGTGGTTCTTTGGAAAGTTCTCGGACTTCTTTACTTCTGGACTGATGTCACTTGACCACCTTTAACGTTGATTAATTTGAGTTTAACTTCTTTTTCAACTGCTATGGTCATGTCGTTTGGTCAAAGCGCATAGGCCTGGGTGGAAAGTATTTCAAGAGAAAAGATGTCGATCTAAACATAAAAAGTTAGGTCAGTTATTCATTGATCCATGCTCGTGTTTGAGCATTTAGGCAGATTACATAAAATACATGTATATTATTGTATTGTATTATATGTCATGTAAATTAACAGTGAAGAAGCCATTTTTAGCGTGGCAAAAGTGTTGATATTGGTGTTTTGTATTAAACATATCCACCCCACAAAAAAGAGCTTAAATGCTTTATGACCAAAATAAGCCTTAATGTCTTTATACCCTCTATAACACCTATTATCCAAAGCGTCCCTTGTCCATGTAAGACTTAAAACCTTCATGCAAAAAGACACCAATGATGTACTCCAATGTGGACTCATTAATTATCAAAGAATCGGGTACATGGTTTCTGTCAAAGAGGGAAAATGCTTATCTCTCCTAGAAAATAATCAATTTGGATTTTCTTCAGTACTTAATTTATGGGATTGGGGATTTATTACCATTTATACGGTAATTAGGACCGTTTTGGAAATATATATTTTCAAGGTTATGTCATTTATTTACTTGTTGAATCATGTAGTTTTAATAAGAAGTTGAAATACATTTGAAAATACAATATTAAGTGCAGAAGATTTGCAGAAATGAAAAACATTTACATCATTTTTGCATATTTGAGATATTGGCGGCCATTTTGAAAATAAAAAAAAATAACAAAAAAGCCTATTATATGCATGGCAACACTTTTAGATTTAATATACTCAATTTTCCTAAGAAATGATCTCATTTACATACAGAACATGATTACAAATTATAGGGCAGTGATATTTCGATATTTAGTCAAGTGGTCATTTTGCGGCGGCCATCTTGCAAAATCATTTGAAATGTCGAATTTATCCTAAAATGTCGATAGTCAACACTTTGACTTTTATTACAAGGCATCTAATAAACACTTTAAAACAAATTCTGGCAATTATTCTCTGTGGAAATGATTTCCAAATGCAAAGTAAATATAAACAAAGGCAATATCTATACTATTTTTCTCTTGTTTTACATATTCAAGGGGCATAATTCGTGCTAATTTTGGAGTGAAATAATCTTTTACTATTTAACGATATGAATTGATAAAATCTATAAGCATTTTGGTCATTTGCGCTTAAATTTGGGTTATTTTGGATCCCATGAATGTGTATAAGGTGAGTTATAAACAAGTATTTTTTGTAATTCAAGGGGAGATAATCAATCGTTCCGCATATGCTTATCCAGCACTTATATATCAAACAACAAGTTGCATTTGAAAGGGAATTCATTAAGCTTTACAATGATATAGGTGTCATAAAATCCCGGTAGGGGGGGACCTAGGGTGTAGCCAGCCCACGGACTATTAAGACCGTTAGTTTAATGTTCCAGTGGGTTTAAAAGTTTCCAAAAAACATCCTAAGTATGTATCTCATCTGGTCTTTACTCGTCGGGATATCAGTATTTGATATGAACGATTCTTTACGTTACAATATAACATCCATGACCAGATACGTCTCACACGGTACTTCATATCGCCGATTAGTTGGTATCTCACTGCGGGACTGTGTGCAGGAGTGTGCAGCAAGGGCGGGGTGTTCTGCACTGAACTATTACCGCAGGAGACATGTTTGTTTGTTGAATGGCTACACATACTACCAAATAAACAGCGCATCCACTTACTACACATCTACCCCCACCATCTTCAACAACAATGGTACGAAACAGCCATGGGTGTACATCGACAGAGCGGACATTCAGGTAAGTTTTCGAATATATAGTCGACATCCGGAGGGGCCGTCAAAATACCTCGACATATCCGGAGTTCGACTCACCCGATTTTCTTCTTTTTCGATAAAATGGATATTTGACCGTTGTTTGAAACTAATCAAGTACAATCATTATTGAAATATAGTAGGAAAAGGAAAAACATTGCTCGTTCGAGCATTTTTCATCCTTATCTACTAAATTTCAATGGATATATTCAGTTCTATATTATTTTGTTTGAAAAAAATTATGTCCATTGATGAGGACGGGACCAGATTTGAACTTCGACTAATCCGATTTCGACATAACGAGTATAGACTGTATTTAGTTTAAACATATACTGAACCAAAAAAAAAAAAAAAAAAAAAACGTTCGCCAAGTTTGAATGTAGGCATTCCTTATGCACATGCGAATCAACAATTTTACATTGAACAAGCATTCTGAAGTATTGCAAAACAATACCAAGTCCCCTACCGGCTTTATATATGCGTTTAGAAAAAGAAGCCCAACAAATTCTAAGTCCAGCATCCGTATCTTCCTAAAAAATCACTGGACCGGAACGAAACTCAAACTTGTTCTGTAACTCATCAATGCGAGTCTACATACCAAAAATCAGCTCAAAAGCTGCCAGCTTATAGAAAAAAAGTCCGGAAAACTGTGATTTCCCAGAAATTTCCTACGTCCAGCATCCGTATCTTCCTAAAAAACCACTGGACCGGAACGAAACTCAAACTTGTTCTGTATCTCATCAATATGTGTTTATATACCGAAAATCAGCTCAATACCTGCAAGCTTTTAGAAAAAAAAGTTCGGAAAACTGTAATTTCCCAGTAATTTTCTAAGTCCAGCATCCATATCTTCCTCAAAAATCATTGGACCGGAACGAAACTCAAACTTGTTCTGTAACTCATTAATGCGAGTCTACATACCAAAAATCAGCTCAATAGCTGCCAGCATTTAGAAAAAAAGTCTGGAAAACTGTGATTTCCCAGAAATTTTCTAAGTCCAACATCCGTATCTTCCTCAAAAATCATTGGACCGGAACGAAACTCAAACTTGTTCTGTAACTCAAAAATATGTGTTCATATACCAAAAATCAGCTGAATACCTGCAAGCGTTTAGAAAAAAAGTCTGGAAAACTGTAATTTCCCAGTAATTTTCTAAGTCCAGCATCCGTATCTTCCTCAAAAATCATTGGACCGGAACGAAACTCAAACCTGTTCTGTAACTCATCAATGCGGGTCTACATACCAAAAATCAGCTCAATAGCTGCCAGCATTAAGAAAAAAAGTCTGGAAAACTGTAATTTCCCAGTAATTTTCTAAGTCCAGCATCCGTATCTTCCTCAAAAATCATTGGACCGGAACGAAACTCAAACCTGTTCCGTAACTCATCAATGCGGGTCTACATACCAAAATTCAGCTCAATAGCTACCACCATTTAGAAAAAAAGTCTGGAAAACTAATTCAACGGACTGACGGACGGACGGACGGACAGACAGACAGACAGACGGACGGACGGACGGACGGACAGACGGACAGACAGACGGACTGACGGACAGAGTGCAAACCTAAAGTCCCCTTCGGCTTCGCCGGTAGGGGACTAATAAACATGTCGGGTTTTTATATGGGGATTAGCTGCTGGGAAGCGAACATGGAACCTTTTTGCCGTTGAGTAGACGCTCTATTTTTCGAGGAGGATTTCTTCATATAAACCTACATAATTGATATGCAATAAATGGTAACGATACACTGGACTATTCATTATAATGCGTTTAAATTCTATTTATTTTTAATCGTTGCTGATAAGCCACAAAATTTTCTTTAAGTTGAGACGTAAATGACAAATTCCATTCACATTTGAACTGTGGATTAACAAAATGAATTCAATTTTCAGAAAAATGTTTTCTTCGAAACGGCGCGATAGTCTGACTTGATTTTTTTTTCATAAGAAAATATGCTCTTTCAGGTAAAAAATGAAAGTAAAGGGGTGGTTTCCATAAGGCCGTTTTCCTGGGACATAAATTTTCCAATGATAATTTTAGTACAAATAGATGCACAAAGGGGACGTGTTTTGCCGAAAAGTCTGAATCGAACGGACCTTTGGTTTGGCGTATATTGTATATTGAAAGTTTGTGGGGGTAATTCTATCCAAGCGCTACCCAAGAGTCTTATTCATCAATTTAAAAAATTAAAAAAAAAAAAAAAAAAAAAAAAAAAATCACACTCACCTAAGATAATATAAATGCAAACAATATCACTTGGTTTTGCATTTGATTGGGCTATATTTGTAAATTGTAGAATGCAAAAATTGCCAAAAATAGCATTTTTGACATTCAATGGCACATAACTCCGCACTTTCTGCAGCAATTCCACCCAAAATCGATATGAAACCAGGACTTATAACCATACACATTTTGACAGAATTTTATGAAGATCAGATAATATTTGTGGATTCTAGAGTGAAACCTGATATTATGGACGGACAGACAGACAGACGGATGGAAAACAGACGAAACTGACCGAAATAGCTTTTTTGTAGTACTATTTGCTGAGACCAGCTATAATTTAAGCTAAGTAAACATTTCTGCCTTTCTGTACGTAAGAAATCCAGAAAAGGGTATATATCTTTTAATTATTCCACAATTTGTCATGGGTTTTCGTGCATTCAATGGCCCGTAACTCATTTTTCCAAACTAGCTATCAAAAATCCCTCATAACTTTGCAATGAAAATTTATCAACAAGTTTCACCTAAAATATTATTACAATATGTCGCTTTATAAAAACGTGTTGATGTTTTCCCCACAGTTGGGAGATGAAAAAATACAAAAAAAAAAAAAAAAAAAAAAAAAAAAATGAAAAGTTGAATAAAATCCTAAATAAACCTAGCAAAAGTGAAAACGCTACACCTACTTTGCTTGTCATATTTCTTCTAAAGACAACAAGTAAATAAATCAAATGAATATGTTTCGCATTGTTTATTGACTTGGTTGTGCCAAGCACTAAACATTTTGTAGATCTTAAAGGGGGAATAACACTTAACATCTTGCAAATTTTCCGAGAACTTCGTACAAAAAAGTAAATATATATTATTGAAAGATGGTCTTTAAATTGCATATATGCCAAATCTTAGCTTTCTACTTTGTGTATTGGCTTAGATGTCGACGGATTTAAAACCCCATGATTTGTTGTCCCGGGGATAATATTTACAATAATGGAACATATGGGGTTTTAAATCCGTCGACATCCTAGCCAATACACAAGATAGAAAGCTAAGATTTGGCATAGATGCAATTTAAAGGCCATATTTTCACAATACATATTTATTTTGTACGAAGTTCTCGGAAAATTTGCATGATTTTAAGTGCCATTCCCCCTTTAATTACTGGTATGAAAAACGGATCCTTTCAATGTGACAGGGGTCCGTTTTTCAGGTGTACAATTTGAACGGAAATTTGACACAATTTTTAAAAACCTTCAGAAATCCAAGCAGAAGAATGCAAACCATGCTTTGCACGGAATGGTAGTCTGACAAGTTACCAGTTAGGAAATGTGAAGAAGCTTGCATAACATTGTTTCAGCTTTAAGAAAATGATTTTCGAAAAGGAGAATTTTCATTATGTTCCAAGGCTTGAAGATTTTACAATGTAATCTTCATAGGAAATTGAAATCGCTATAACACGGACTTCTTGGAACAATCCTTGTCTAAGAATGGTATCAAAAATCCGCTGTAATGCCTGCATGATGTTGCAAAAAAAAACCCCAAAAACCGTGATAAATTTGTGAATACCAAACATTTTAAATTCCCTATTTGTGTATGTAATTCGCAAAATTGACAGATTATACATTGATTTTAGAGCTCGCTAAAAGAGATAAGTGAGATTTTAAGTGTTTTTTGGCAACCCGGATATGACCAATTCCGAAAAAATAATGAAGCATTTTCTGCGCATGCGCATATACGTCATTAGACGAAATTAGCTCTAAACACGTTAAGGGCTGTTACTATGACATTAATTGAGACAATACAATGAAATTTCAATAAAAGGATTGCTGAAAGCCTGGGAAATAATGTCAAAATATATTTCATGCTATTAGTTCGATACTATTCCAGAAATAAGAAATCTTGCAGTGTAGCGTTTTTACTTTTGTTCAGTATATTTTAATATTTATCATAATCAAGCCAATGGATTTCATGTCATTTTAACATGGGCTCATGTACGAAACATATTGTTTTAAAAATATTCGCCAATTATTTGCATTTAGATTGTAAATTGATGAATAAGAATCTTGGGTAGCGCTTGGATAGAAATACCCCTTCAATATACAATATACACCAAACCAAAGGTCCGTTCGATTCAGACTTTTCGGCAAAACACGTCCCCTTTATGCATCTATTTGTACTAAAATATCATTGGAAAATTTATGTCCCAGGAAAACGGCCCTATGGACCCCCCTTTATGAGGAAATGTGTATGGATGTCTCTTAAACGTTAGCTTAATTCTATAGATTCTATACATCATAAGGTACCATTGGATATTAAAGACGGAGTACCACTTCGCCTACGGAACTTGACGGACTACCCACATCTAAAAGATAACTTCAGAGGAATCCGGATACTATCGCCAATTCTCTAATGTCGCGAAAGTTGCCGACAAAGTTGCATCAAGTGTTCGAATCTAATGATGGGTGAAATATTGTACCTTAAAAGCTAACCGAGGCTTAATTAGTATATTCACTATTTCGTAAAACAGGTCTCTTATACTACACCCGGCTACACTGAACGTTCTATTTAAGCAGAAACACTTCCATAAAACTTAAATGAGAGGGTGTCTGGTCAAAGAGACCTGTTTTATACACACTATGGATTATGGATAATCCATAGTGTGTATAACCCCTTTCCAAGCAGGCCCTGTCTTTCACGTCCTTAATTACCAATAGAAAAGACATTTTAGGACTACTAGTAAGTGCTGATAAGCACCAGTTTAGCACCAATTTAACATCTAACAGTCATGCAATGGCTTTCAATTTGAACTAGTCAATACTCTCGTCGTTTGGAAAGGTATTGTGAATTTTCTTGTTGTTTATTCTTCAGTGGAATAACGCATGTAGCTGTCCACAGAATCAAGTATGCAGAGAAGGACATGGAGGATTTGTATGCGAGACAAAAGGTACGCTTGTAGACGAACAAAGCTGTTTATCAGTCAGTACTAGGGTTTGGATACTCTCAAATAGTATAGTTCTCTATAAATGACCTGACCCCGCATCTCTAGCTTTTAGCTGGAGATGCTCTGTCCGGGCAATTATCGAGACCTATAGGCATACTAGGGTTTGGAGTACCTAGGGTTGTATTTACAAAATTACTAATTAGTTGTCTAGACCTTGATTACAGAACAGGTCATCAGATACGACAAAACGTATGTCTTTGATTTGGGAAGAGACCAGCAATGTTTTAAATTGGCGCATCTTGATACATGTCCTTTCTATAACGTACAGACACTACGAAAACCAATGACACAAAACTTCGCCATTTTGACAGGAAAATGGCGCATTCATTCTATGCCATCGAATGCCATGATCATTAGTTCGCCAAATATTTCAATGCGATACATTCTTAAGGGCAATTGTGTTTATCTTTGTGAATCTAAAAATTGAAATTACCATGGGTCCCAAAACGCGACATCTTGACAAAGAATCATTAATCATTTTACAGAATGCAGCACGTTAGGCGTGACAAACGGTCAGACATATGGTAATATGAACATGGTTGGTTCTGTGGCCCAGTATGTATGTGATCGCTCGTATCAACCCAGTAATATTACAAAAGTAACTTGTAAATCAAGTACTGGTCAATGGGCTCCGAGTTATGACTGTATTCTAGGTGAGATACTGTATTTATTTTTTGTTTTTATTGTGCCTTTTTACATTCGTTTGTCTTCGCGTATTGCAGCTAATGTCAAATAATTTCTATTTAGTATCAACTTAGAAATATCAAAACAGTATAATTCAGTGCAACAGATATTAGGGAGTAGTGAAGACATTCTCTTTTTTATTCTAAATTCAAGTCCGATTCCAATGAGTACCCAAAACATAGGGTTTGATGAACAACAAATGAAATATTACATTTTGAAAGCCCATCACTCCTCTTATCTGTAGCTCTTGTAACTGTATTGGGTAATTTAAAAAAAAAAAAAAAAAAAAAAAAAAACAGAAACCTTTGTACATTGTTTGAGAAGGGGCACTGGCCAGACATTGTGAAACACATTCAATCTGAGAATTTTCTATGGCCCCGTATTCCGTATAAAGTGCCCCCATACACACACACACGCGCGAACAACAATGTTCTTATTTTCATTTTAGACTGCGGTGAGCCGACTATAGAGTCAGATACCGATAACGCCATACTTATTGAAGGTGATACCACACTTGGCTCTGTACGGACGTACATGTGTACAGACGGTTACGCTCCTTACGTCAACCAGAAACTACGTAACGTCACAATTACGTGTCAAAATGACGGTCACTGGACCGACGTTGTCAAATGTGTACTTGGCAAGTATTTAATGTAATTCTGTATGTACTAAGTTTTTTATGAATAGGCGGCCTTCGCAGTTATCTTCCCTGAATTTGAATTGGGGAGATCTCTGCCGGCACAGCTTGAGTTACCAAGATTTCAGATAATTGTTTTTTTTATTTTGATTTTTATTTAAAAAGTAAACATGCTTTAAGTGATGTTTTTAGAATATGAGGTGTCAGATATGAATCCAAATAAAAAATATAATTGGATTTAAAAAATGATTTCAGAAATATAAATAAAGGATGTGGGTCCATTTCTATAGAAAACTGCCCCCCTCGAGAAGTCGGATGAAATTTATGTGAATGAATGCTACATATGTGTAACACTACATTGTGGGAGGAGGGTCGGACATGCGGCCGGACGGACAGACGAGCGGATGACAGTCGTAAAGTGACTACAACAGCTTACTCTAAGCCCTTTGTACCCTGGAAGGTAAATAATCGTAATTCGATCATTTACGTTGAATTCTACGTCTTAAAATCAGAAATATAAATAAAAATTCTTTGGATTTTCCATAGAGCTCTAATAAATGGGATTTTGACAAGTTTTCGAGGAAATATGTAGGATTTTTTCTTTCAAAAATATATTTTGTAATTGGTTCTTTGATATTCACACATTTTTTACACGAAAATGCATCGAAAAATTGGGACAAAATTAAAGAACAATGTCAAATGTGCAATTATGGCCAGTCCAGTCCACCATACTTTAGAGCTCTAATACACCCTTTTGGACTATTCCAAATCCTTAAATATTTCGGGAGGATTAAGTACACATATGTAGCATTCATTCATATAAATTTCATCCGTCTTCTCGAGGGGGCAATTTTCTATAGAAATGGACCCACATCCTTTCGTCATCTTTACAATATCACGTGACATTCAACATGGTCACGTGATTTATATGCCTGCAGTGATAATGTAAGGCATTGTCGCTGTGTGGAGTTTGATCGAGTCAAACATTGATTTTCCTAAGAATTAAAGTAATCTCATTTATAACGTTGATTTTCAGAAGTTAAAGTAAGGCCCCATAAAATTTCATGGCTACGTTGCGTCTCGATGAAACTTAATCTGCAGAATTAGAAAACATGGAGCGGGAGATGGTTTACTGTTAAGGTAAGGCCTGTGTAATGCACTCCCTGTATAATCATTATATTTCGATTTATTCCGGCCGTGACGTTCGTAAGTCCGAGCATACACCGAACAGTTCCGATAATGTCCGATTGTAGTTCCCCGGTTTTTAAAGTACCGTTAGATGCAATATCGCATGTTTCCGTAAAAATGAAATGACTGAGCGTGCTCAGATTTCCGGGAAATATTCTAAACAATTTTTGTGAAAATGTTTCTAAATTGTATGAAGAGTAGGCAAAAAACCAAAAAAGTCAAAAGTTCGAATGTTGAGAGCAATGAACATTACTTCCCTTTAAAATCGTCTATTCGCACCATACAGATTACGTTCCATAACTGGTCACAGAGCCCATTACACAGGCCTTACCTTAAGCCCCCCCCAACCTCATTCGTTCCTATGGGCTTACTTAATAATTTTTTTAAGATGTGTTAACTGAGAAATTCAAGTAAATAAATCCTGATATTTGCTTTTGCAAGAATTTGGAAATAAAAAGGCAAAATATCGAAGAAAAGTTGATTATTTTAATTGGATGTTCTTGATACAAAATAGTTTTCTTTTTCAAGTCTACTTTAGATTTGAATGAAATTCCAAACTACTTGTATTTTGCGTTCTATCTACCAGAGAACCATGTGGGTGATTTATGTACCACAGATACAGATTGTGTGAACACCTTGTCTACATGTAACTACGGTATATGCTTCTGTGACGCTCTCTATAGATGGAATCGTACCATGAACGACTGTGTAAAAGGTAACCAATATCGCTGCTTTTCAACGAAAGACAAGCTGCAGTAACGAGTTTTTTTCATTGAAAAACTACTATTATCATGTTGTACCATGTATGGTCCGCAGTCCATGTTGATACTTGTGATGTTTATTAATGAAACAACCCTCGCACTGAATCATTTAGATCCACAATAGTGATTGCTGTTTGTGTAGTTCTGTTGAGTAAAAATGACTCAATTAATGGCACATTCTGCTGTGATTGACATGCAGCCCTATTCTTCATAGCTCCAACACCAGCCCATCAAAGATTTTTGTCTATAAAGCCCCTGATTGGCATACATATGTAATGACCATACTTCGGAAATGGTTTACAACTAACGGAAATTAAAGACAAGAAAGAGTCTTACATTAAAGTGACTGAAGAGTGTGGAAATGTGTATATTCAATTATCATTTCAGTTTGTAGTGTCATGTCCTCGACGTTCATGCCCTATCAGAACGTATACATTCAGGGATATAACACTCACAAGAAGGACAAACTGTCGTCTACAGACTGTGAGGACGACTGCCGGTGGACCCAGATTGTTATCACGTGGAAGATTGGGAAGACGTATGTCGCTTTAGTAATGTTACTCTGGAAATGGTGAACGATGCTGTCCCACATAAGGTCAAACGTGATATGGATGATGTCATACTTTATTCTAGAATTTGTAATTAAACTTTTACGGTACAACAAAATATTAGACTGTTCCAATTGTCTTGTTAACCCAACTCACCCGGAAGATTGGGACCATATATGTTTTCAGTAATGTTACGCTGGAAATGGTAAATAAATGATACTGTCCCAAACGTGGTTGAACAAGACAGTGATGATGTCACACTTAATTCTAGAATTTGTAATTAAATTATAACCAAACAATCCCTTGTTTTGGGATGACTTATTCTATTTGTTTGTATTTATGTTTGTTTGTCTTCAAGAATGTCTGTCAATAACCAATTCAGAGCTTTTGACACATTAGAGGGGTTAATGACTTTTTCAAATGTATTATTACATTTGTTGTTCACCAAACCCTATGTTGTGGGTACTCATTGGAATCGTCTCATCCAGACGATTCAAATGAGTACCCACGACATAGGTTTGGATCTGGAAAAAAAGTGCATTTGAAATTTATGCATTCACATCCTCTTATCTGTTGCTCTGAACAATTTCTTATCGAGTTTCTGTAAGTGTGTCGCTTCTTGTCGCCCATAGTTTCTCTGTTTATCTCAGTGTCTCTTTATTCTCCCCGCCACCGAGCCCAGATAGCTCGATCGGATACACAGGAGTCGTGAGTTCGAATAATGGCTAGGTCAGTATCCAATCTGTCATTTGACAAAGTCATTCGTCTCTTACCAATGGGTGTGAATCGTCTATCTAAAAGAGCAGCTGGAGGCTCTGTTTAGATATTGTGGTTGTTCTAAACATGTTTTATTTATATCAATTTTTACCATTTTATTTGTTATTTCGGGACATGCGTGTCATAACAAACGGAAAAAGGAGTGTTCTTTGCTTTTCTATGGTCGCTAAAACATAATGCATCTGAAATGCAAGGATTGAATTCAGAATAAAAGATTGTTGTAAGTACTGAAAAAACAAAGTACACCCAACAATTTTGCACCAAGCCTCGTGAAAGAAGCTTTCAGTAACTAATGACATATTGTTTAACCCATTACCACACAGTGACTCCTTTTGACTCCTCACAATATACCGTAATGACTGTGGAAAACATTGTGGAAAATGAAGAAATTGCTAATGACAAGCAATTTCCTCACTTCCCACAATGTTTTCTTTCCAAAAAGCTATAAAATTTCGAAATATCATCACATTGAAATGTCGTCTACAACTTCTTTCAATTTGGACTACCCCAAAATTGTGTCGTTTGTTAATGGGTTAACCCTTTTCCAGACGACGGTGGTCAAAATTCAAGTCTGCTTCGAGAGAAATAATAAATGTTGATAGCAAAAGATTTTGTGTACGATATAACACATGAAATATTGAGACAAAAGGAGAAAACGTTGGTTTTCAGCATTTTCTTCCCTTGTCTCAATGATTTCAAGCTTTATCTTTCAAGGACGTCCAAACTGTGTATTGGTCGGAAATGGGATAGGCATATAACACAAAGCTTGTCTTAGTTGCTCAATAAATGTTTTAACCGGAAGACAATATGTATTGTTATAAACAAATAGACGCAATTCGTGTGACGCACGAATCACGTTAAGTGAATAAACTGAACCGATGCGCACGAAAAAAGGCCCGTTTGGCATTTAACCCTTTCCCAAACCACAACATTCTAGGCTGGTCTAATTTGAAAGCTGTTGCAGAAACGGAAGAAAAAGAATAAGAAAATTGTGTACATAACTCTGCAGAAAATACTGAGGCAATTATTTCAAAACTATTGAGACAAAATGAGAAAATGCTGATCATCGGCATTTTCTTCATTTTCCGCAATGTTATCCCAAGCATTTTCTATTAGATGCGTCAGAAAGCACCATCGTTTGAGAATGGGTTAAACTATGATTGTGCCCCGTCGTTTTCTACTATGTTTTCTACAAAGAAAGACAAAAAAAAAAAAAAAAAAAAAAAAAAAAAATCCCTTGAATTTTACGTCTGCAACATCTTTGAATTTGGACTTATGTAAAAACTTTTTGCTGTTTTGTAATGGGTTAATACACGAAAAATATATCAAGGGTTGTAACCAGTTTAAGCTCGTGCACGCGTTAAAAGGCCTTCGAACGGAAATGGAACGGCAAAAACATTGCGTGAAAGGGTATATTCATTTGGAACACCACGGACAATTCTGTCGAATCATACCTTGGATGCATGTCGTGGATCTACTTTTACATTATGAATAGAATAGAATAGAACAACAACAGAAAACATTTGTCCGTAACTAATGTTAATAACAAAGCGGCAATGATACTGAAATGCATTGCATGCAGTTGCAGTGTCCTCTTTTTTTTAGAATGATTTCCCCTGCAAGTCCCGTAAGTTGCCATGGTTGTTCATTCGGATGGCCTCGAAAACTACTTTATGAAGCGTAATAACTTCCGGCTAAGAAATGCGTTTTTTTTAAAGATTTCTTCATACACACACATCCGAGTCGATGATTCGATCTTTGGTCGACATTATCCGAGGATATCCGAACGAGGGTATATTGTCGAGACCAGAAACATGTCGATAGATTTCAGACTACCTATATACAAATGAGCTGTACATTTGAGCCGGGATCTGGAAAACGGTCATTTAAGGGTTTTTGAGCCCAACATGGTTCATGATCAGTCTGCGTATACACGCAGTCTGATCATGAACCATGGTGGTCTCCAATAGCTTATTCGTGACCCGACGCAACTGTTGGACAGGAGCGCAGATCCCAGTTAGACTCCTTTTACACGGGCTGATCGTGAAACATGGTTGTCTGAACTTGTCTCAAATCACGGGTGGTAAACAGAGAAACTAGCTCCAAAAAGAGGTAGTTGCATAGAGCGAAAATTTGTAGGTCACGAACACATTTTCTAAGATTATTTCTTTTAAAGCAAGTTTTTGAGAAATCTGGCGATGCTGTAATATGAAGAAATGGTGGAAGTTTGTTGTGCACAAGAGTATACGGTATTAGTAGCAGGGTTTTAATACAATTGTTGAAAAACATTTCAAAATCGAAAGTAAAAAAGTTTTTACTTTCGATTTTGAAATGTTTTTCAACGATTATATTCAAACTCTGCTTACTAACACCGTATATTCTCGTGCACAACAAACTTCGACCATTTCTTCATATTACAGCATCGCCGGATTTTTCAAAAACTCGTTGTAAAAGAAAAAAATGTAGAAAAATGTGTTCGTGACCTACCTTTGTATACAGATTTTCGCTCTATGCAACTACCTCAGTAGAGGCCGGATGTCACGAGGAAACGAAATACCGTTGACTCTTTTTGGAGCTAGTTTCTCTGTTTACCACCCGTGAAATGCCATAAGGAATCTTTTTCCTGATCCTGGCTCATTTTAATTTATGATTTTTTATGGTACAAAAATGTATAGATAAATTACTAGTATGTTACATGATATACTCTTGGTTGACATATTTTTTCAACCAAATGGAATGATTTATTTCCCAATATGTAATTTCAATATATCAATCGTTTTGAGCGCTATTGAATAATTGAGTGAATGCTATTCAGAAACAAGAACTGTCCGCGGCCATCGTAGCTCGCCCTAACGACGGCTTGTCACAGAGAACATGTCAATTGAGTTTATTGGAGTTTTACGCCGTTTTCAACTACCAGGGTCATATCGCGGCGGCTGGAGCACCTAACCGTGGGTTCCTGGTATTTCTCGCACCAGTACAACCACAATATCCAAACCGAGCCTCCAGCTGCTCTCTCACATAGATGATTCACACCCATTGGTGAGAGACAAATGACTATTGTCAAATGTCAGAATGGATACTGGCCGAGCCGGGGTTCGAACTCGAGACCTCTGGATTGACAAACTCCGACGTAACCGACTGAGCTATCCGGGCTCGGCAGAACATGTCAAACTCCTAAGTTAAAATGTCATGGTCTCAAATGAAACATCTTGGAAAGAGGTATACATGTTAGAAATGTGAGAAATATCAAGGTTCTATCTCTAATGATACATAAGATGCCATGTTAAATTTTCCATGACCTTTGATCTTGCGAGATTGTACCAAGTTAAAGGTTTCGCGGACGAAGACGCCAACATTCGAGGGTATGACAACAGCTCTTCCGAGACTTTCGTCTCGATTGAGTTAAAAAAATAAACATTGAGTTTTAAAATCTGTTTTTTTTCTGATTCCGATACAAGTTTTTTTTAGGTTTTTATGTAGCAGAGCAACATGTAAGAGGGTTAAAGGCATAGTATTTTTATTTCAAATCTAAACCCTATGTTTAGGGTACAAATTTGAATCGTCAAAGCCAGAGTTTGTTTTGGAAAAATGATTCAATTAAGTTAATTTTTAAAACAATATAAGACAATATCATTAGTTTTAATATTCTCCCAGTATGCTTTGTCATGGACGCCAAAACCAGGCCTTGTTCGGAAAAGGGTTAATTGATAAAGATCACATCATTCAGGGTATTGTCCCGACTTTTTATTATTTCTAGAGAACAATATGAAAAAAAATATTCTGAAAGGGCTTTTTTGTTTCAATGAAAACTATAAAGCATTTAATCCTTTTACAAATAAGACCTTGTTTTGGTGGCTTTAATGGGATAGACTTGGAAAATCATTTAGACAAAAGGAGAAAATGCTGATGACCAGCATTTTCTCCTTTTGTCTTAATATTTTCTGTGCTACAACAGATACATTTACCTCTCTTTTTTTTCACTACTTGTTTTGTTGTATGCAACCCCTTTCAATGATCGCCACCCTATTTTTTTGCTGTCTGGGAAAGGGTTAAACTGAGGTCGACCATGTACATGTATAGGAGTGACAGCTACCATGGCATGAATCACGTGACATAACACCCACGTGACATAGCATTTCTGATATTTTTCAATAAAGTATGTAAATATGTGACATATTTGAAAAAGGTGTGAAGTAGAGATGAGGGCAAAATGTCAAGAGTTTTGTTATATGTTCTACTTTCTAAAGAATACCTGGTAAAAAGTTATTGACTACCAACCAAAATTTAGGTTGGTCGCCAATAACATTTTATCAGGTGCTGTTTAAAGATCATTAACATTCATAAATTATCTACTTCAAAACCTTTATCAAATTGAGCGTATACTAACACAATTTTTGAAAAATATCTAACATGTTGTTTCACGTGATTTCATACCATGGATAGTTTTTATTCAATATTGTGCTATATGGTTTCAGTTTCTTTTTAAGGAATAGCCAACAATTTATTCTGCACATCATAGAGTGTGCTTATTATTAAAATATAGTAGAGAAGGGAAAGAAACTAACACATTTTCTTCTTTTTTAAAGTGCTATTATTTTTGAAATAGATCTACCTCGTCTTCTTCCAGTCAAACATACGGAGATGGTTTTAGGAAAGCCTATAATCGTAAAATTACACAAACTATCATTATTTAGCATTTTAAATTCTAAGAACTTAGTTTGCGACCATATTTTCTCTCCAAGAAAGTCTACTTATCCGATGTCTAGATAACGAGTATCAACTGTACAGGAAGAATTATGACGCATCTCAACCTTAATGTTAACTGTTTTTGTATATCATGTGTGATATTAATTTTCTCGGGACTATCAACGTGTTCTCTGAGATATACATTTAGCATGGTAAAATATTGTGACAAAACTGAGGTAGGATTATACAGAGAAGCAGGGCTATCGTTGACAGATTGTGTAAAGGCGTGCTCTGCAAGGTCCGCTTGTGGGGGACTCAAACATTTCAGATCGCATGGGTTATGTAATCTCAGAGACAAAACAAATGACACAATTCTTAGCTGGGTAGCTTCTCCCGAACCGTGCGTCAACGTTGACAAACATGACATTTCGGTAAGTAATCACTTATTATATTTTTATTCTACATACCTTGGTTCAAGACCTACCCGCATTCTGTTTTATTTAATCACATAATCCTAGCATGTCAGTGATACTATATATCGTCGCGTTTCAACAAAAACTTCGTAACTGTAACCAATGTTAGGCTTCAGTTACGAGGCTTTTGTTGAAAAGCGACGATATGTTGCAGTCACTGTCTAGATTAACGGAACTTTTCATAATAATGCTTATTAGCAATTATAAGGAAGTGACAATCTGCTGAAACGAAATTTTGTTTGCGTGACTTATAGGAACGATCGGGGTGGTTATTCTAAACTAATGTACTTTATCAACAAGTCATTGCATGTAATGGATGCATACCATTTTGCGATTTACACGACGTCGAATTGTTTCGGTCGATATCGTTATTCTTCGGCGGCAGGAATTGTCACTGGTCTTAAGGACAGATCCTCCATTTATTTCCTATGGTAAGATTTTTTTTATTTTTTCTGTACTGATATTTGAATATATGATAAGTAAAAAAAAAAATGACTTAAAAACTATAGGTCACCAAGCGAATTAAAAAGTTATTGGATTTCAAGGGAGGCTACTCTTGTCTAAAATTGCAAAACTGAGGTGTCACTTAAATACCCACAAAAAAGGTGTTGGAAATGACTAGGATTGCATAAATAAGTCTTTATTGTGTTCAATGTTTTATTCTGTCCAAATGAGTATCAATTTGGGAAAATTTAGTGATGATTTTGAAATTTTTAGTAAAACAGTCTTTCAAAAGTAGCTGAAATTGCTCTTTTTTTGCAACGTTTCTGATAATAAAAAATATTCCAGCGGTAAGAATTTTTTTCTTTTTTGGTATAGACATAGTGCTTGGTCATACATACAAAAACAAAAAAAAAAAAAGAAAAATATAGCAAACCAAGCGTTTTTCTTAGTTATTAGTACAAATTGGTTTACTTTTTGCAGCTCTGTCCGAAATTGTTTCGCTACTTGTATCCATTTTCTTCCTTATTACCAGCTTTAGATAATAAAAAAGTGTCATATTTTGTGTCCATCTGAAGCGGACTAGCTCATAAAGACACCACTTTGCTTTTGTTGCTCCGTTTCCTATCGCTAACGCCACATGTTGAACGCGTAACAGAAAGCGAAATGTA
The DNA here is from genome assembly GCA_963680895.1 of Fragum sueziense. Lineage (NCBI taxonomy): Eukaryota > Metazoa > Mollusca > Bivalvia > Cardiida > Cardiidae > Fragum > Fragum sueziense. The sequence goes on from OY804596.1 coordinate 12,950,878, forward strand.
CCATCCGAGTACTATTACACTTTAATTGACCAAACAGAGAAAATTGAAATAACCGAAAATGGTCTTGTCATTTATCAACCAAGCATTACCTAAATGTAAAAAATACATTTGCTGAAAAGACCAATTACTGAAACAGCTTTATTTCGTTATTTAGGATATGCGCAGTAAGTTGCGCAGTAACAACTGGAGGATCTGTCCTTAAATTGTTACACACTCCAAATACCCATTATGCAAAGCATCGACCATTGCTTTCGCGGAAATCGCATGACGGTATGATCACATGAGTGTGCAAAGATGTCCGGTAGGTTGGGACAGTCGTTTTCGTCAACTCTCGAAAACAGCAGAGTTGTGAGGAATGGGTACCGCGTTAAAAGGCATTAGTATAAAAAATGTTTCTGGAATTATTTTTATTCTAGGTCAAATCTAACACCTCGCGATCTTGGAACATCATTGAAACCGTGGTTTCTAGTACTTATTAACATAAATACCGAATTAAAAAGTTCATATTGTCAAATATTTGACAACAATGCACATGCTGTCAGAGATCTATTCTAGATTAAGAGGCGATGCAAATTAATGTTGTCTACTCCTCTGTGTAGATGTGAACCACCAAACGTTTGCGACGTCGTTCGAGCATTGTACATAGCATGAGTATTTTGACGTCGAGTGAATACCAAAATGGCCAGAATTGCGTCTGTGCTACATAAACTTTTACATTTCTATCATTTAGGATAATTCTACATGTGTGTGTAGAGAAAACGAAGTTTGTGAACATGGAGACCACGGTACAACATGTGTTACGAAAGGTAAGTATGTATGTTATATTGAACACGGGCAATAAAACCTAACCTTTTCTGTGCTTTGCAATTGTATTGTTATTCAAGATTATAAAATATTTAAGTTAGTTTTTCAAGAACTATTTTGTGTAGTTAGTTAATACAAGTATTTGTAGAACATTTCAACATACTAAAGAAAATAACTAAATGACATTCAGTCATATTTTCCTATGAAATGTTATAAATCGAAACATTAGTAAACAAGAAAACATCTACTTGTATTTCATTCCTTTATAAACACATTGCATTTCTACTTATGATAATCATTATTTTGAATTACTGAAAACGTTTCGCATGAATATTTATTCAATTCGAGATCTATGTAATTATGTTTTACAGATTGCACACCTTTTGACCCACTAAGCAACGGTGCCATTTTTGGCAATTTGAATAATATTGGTAGCAGGCTAACATACAATTGCAGCATTAACTATGTTATGGACAACGCTGATGACACACTGATTTGCCTTACATCCGGACAGTGGGACAAACAACCAAGATGCATTGTGGGTAAGTGTTGCACTAATGGTTTAAGATCTTGGCCAAAAATAGACAAGTTCTACCAGTTTTTACTGACAAATGGCTAGTGATGTTTTTAAAATCTCGTAACTCTCGTAAGCTTCAATCAAGCTGTAGTTGCGGGGTTTTAGAATTACACCAGCGAAATACTATTGTTTGTCCGAAATTAAGTCACAATTAACTGGATAAGATATAATAAAATGGCTTATTTTTTCGGCTCATATTCAGTATAAATGAGCCAAATGACACCCTTTAGAGTTAAATGCTTATCAAGAATTTGTCTTTCCCGTTACTTTCAGTATGCAATGCCCCCAAAACAGGGGAGCACGTAACGGTATCACCGGGTAACAACACGGGCGGGTCTGTCAGAACATACACGTGTGACACGGGATACTACTATAACAAATCTACCGAATACGTCATAACAATAGACACACAGTGTGACCATGATACCGGACAGTGGACTCTTGATGGGATCAGTTGTTTTAGAGGTTTGTTTTCCATTATTATAAACGGTATCAGATCTAGCCGCTGTTTTCCCTGAAAGTTGCACATCGATTAAAATACTTATAGACATAATTATGTCCCATTTGGAACGCAACACATACATACACTTGTGACACAAACTAGTACTACTAAAACAAAACTACTGAATACGTCACAACAATGGCGACCCATGTCATATGTTTTACATTTCTCAATTTAAGGGGGAATGCTCCAGTTTTTCGGAACACTCGGTCATTACTGCAGTAAATTAAATGTTTCGTACCAATATGTTTCGCTACCATATTTTCAATAATATAACACATCATTACAATTTACCATTTTCGACGGTAAAAGTGTATTTATTATGCGAAACTGATATCCTCATGAAGGAAATCGATTATTTAGAGCAAGACTGTCGTAAATGTGTATGCAGTTACCACTGTTTTGCGTCATTTTATTCGTGTGTAGATGATAAAAATTGCTTTAATTCACTAATAAGTGCGCTGACCTATACATTTTCTTTTTGAATTATTACCAGGACATGTTGCTTAATACAATGAGGGAGTTTTATCAAATTCTATTATGTAGAACTTGCAATATTTCCAAAAATATGCAAATTTTGACATAAAACACTCCAGCTTCGTAGATCTAACCGAACACGGGAGCATGCTGTTTTATACATTTAAGAGTTTATAATAGCACACATTTTGGGTTTTCTGTTCTTATTAAATGTAAGACGTTACTTTAAATCCGTTTTCGGGACTAAACGATGAATATGCAGCATTTTATTAGCATTTTAGTGACCTTGGACAGGTGAAAGAAATTGTGCAATTTTTCTATGTAGGGGTATGTTATACGAATGCCTATAGAATTCAAACAAGATCGCTGACCATCCATTATTATTTTATTTTTCAATTGGTAATAACATGTAGTTTCAACATGCAAAATATGATTAAATTCTATTATTGGGAAAAAATTTAGGAAACTGGAGCATTCCCCCTTAACTACTTTCAGTATGCGGTGAACCAAGAACAGGAGAGCACGTGACTGTGTCACCAGGTTACAACACTGGCGGGTCAATTAGAACATACACGTGTGACCCGGGCTACTTCTATAACAAAACTACTGAATACGTCACAATAATAGACACACAGTGTGACCATGGTACCGGGCAATGGACTCTTGATGGGATTAGTTGTTTTAGAGGTTTGTTTTACATTGTTGTAAATGGTACCAGATCTAGCCAATCCTTTTCCATGAAAATTGGTACGCCATACATACGCATGTCATCCGGGCTACTGCTTCAAAGGGGGACCTCCTAGGCTGTCGAAAATGCAAATGACACAATAATTTCAAACCAGAAATAACGTATGAAATTACCAACCTGAAGGGGTAGATCATTTATGTCCATTGTTAGTACTCATCGAGCTTTATTTCAAAAATATTAAAATCCAAGTCAATGAATAATTTGCGGGTCCGTTTCATATTTTCCTTGGCTTTGTTTTGTAACGGTTACATATGTCCAACCTTCAAAAGCAATTACGTCAGAGGTACGTCATCTGTGCTCAGCGAGATTCAACACAGCGTACAACCGGCTGCGTTGAAAGTCAGCGAAGCTTGCTTGTACAAAATAAACCTTTTCACGTATCCCTCGAAAATAAGTTCACAGTCATCGACGAAGCCGGTTGTACGATGTGTGGGTGTGTCTCGTTGACCTTGACCTTGTCTCGTTTTGAAGTAAAAATAGAATCTGTAAACACGCTTGTAAAGGATTGATCTATAGCAAAGGAAAAATGGTTATTCGCCGTGATTGAGGTTTTTATGCATTACAAATTGTTTTTCCGTGCACAAATATGAGTTCCCGAACAGTTTGGAAGCATAAAAACCTCGTATGGGCCCCTTTAACCAAACACCAGAGTATGTCACAAAAAAGACACATATGCCATTGTCATAAATGGTACATTCTCAACTACTTTCAGTATGCAACGAGCCTACAACAGGATATCACATGACGGTTTCACCGGGTAACAACATTGGCGGGTCAATCAGAACATACACGTGTGACACGGGCTACTACTATAACACAACTACTGAATACGTCACAACAATAGACACACAGTGTGACCATGACACCGGACAGTGGACTCTTGATGGGATCAGTTGTTTAAGAGGTTTGTTTTCACCTATTATGAAGATCTGGCCAATTCTTTTACCTACAAATTGGCACACATACGCGTGCCACCCGGACTACTGCTTTAAATAACCGAACATAAAAGCATATCACAAAAAATACACATATGTCATTGTCATAAATGGTAAATTTCTAAACTACTTTCAGTATGCGGTGAACCTACAACAGGGGAGTACGTGGCCGTGTCACCGGGAAACATTATTGGCGGGTCAGTCAGAACATACACCTGTGATACGGGCTTCTACTATAACAAAACTACTGAATACGTCACTACAATAGACACACAGTGTGACCATGACACCGGGCAGTGGACTCTTGATGGGATCAGTTGTTTTAGAGGTTTGTTATGTTACGATTTATTTTCGCAAGCTAAGGGTGGCATCTACGACGTAACGTCGTTTCTGTATTCACCCTTGGCGTATTTAGTCCGATTTTCTTGGTCTCCTGGAAAGCGTTTTCATTGGTTCCAGCGAGGAACCAATCAGATTGTCGACTGATACATTTATTATGAGCAACCAATTCATGACAACGGGCGGTAAAAGCAATGCATTTGCAACTCGAAAACGCGAAGATGGACGATTTTTCCTAAGAATTTCACTGCAATAGACAGGAATTCCCTATCTTTAATCGACGAATTATCATACTTTCGACAATTCGACCAAAAAAAGCAGCTAAGTTTTACCCAATACGCATGACGTATAACGCGAAAGACAACGCGCGGTAATGACGTCATCAATAATGGACGAAATAACGTAAACAACCCAATTGGATCACCAAGGACAACTCTATCGAATCATACCTTGGATGCATCTCGTAGAACTACTTTCAGACTATGAATAGAATAGAATAGAACAACAATTCAAAACGTTCGTCTGTGACTAATGTCGACAATGATACTGAAATACATTGTTTGCAGTTCTAGTGTCCTCTCTTTTTCGAATGATTACAACCTGCAAGTCCCGTAAGTTGCCATGGTTGTGTATTTGGTTGACCTCGAAAACTACTTTATGAAGCGTAGCCACTTCCGGCTAAGAAATTCATTTTTTTTCAAGATTTCTTCATACACACACATCCGAGTCGATGATTCGATCTTCGGTCGACATTATCCGAGGATATCCGAACGGTAAACAACCAGCAGGACAACCGCTGGGCGGCGCTTCGCCATTTCAATACAAACATTGGTGGGTTCAACCTTGGCTAACGAAGATGGTATTAGATACTTGAATTAAATTCTAAATATCATACATAATGTGGTGTACCAGAATTAACACGGGACAACTTTATCTTCGTCGTCACACTCAGTTTGTCGAGCTTCATAAGAAAAAAAATCCGGAGATGGGTCATTATTATGCTGATGTCACGGGTAAATGTTGGTGCATTATGCTACTATCTCAAAAGACAACAAGAGAACAAAAATCACGCTTTCTTATCAAATACCAGTAACATTTCACTACCCTCAATTGTTTTCAAAGGGGGTGTTCCACCCTATCAGAAATCCCCATGTGGTTGTGCCCACGCTCGGATTTTAATGAAATTTGGCATGAAGTTAGTGTTCTGTATTACGGCATTTATCTCGAAATTTTTTCCAAAAATCTGTTCCGGAAAAATATTTTTCTAAGAATTTTAAGATTTTTGCTTAAAAATGTGGGGTATCCTTACTAAAAGAAGGCATATACGTTCAGGATTGTTGTATTCGAGCTAAATTTGCGCGGAAAATAATGTTTATTAATTTCTTTTCAAGTATTTACCAAAATAGTATACATTACTCAACAAAAAACAATTTGCTATTACTTTTTGTATGACGTCATCAACAAAATTCTTAGCTTTTAACCATTTTGACCAAATTTGATTCTAAATTTCACCCAGTTTCAGTTTTTGTCAACATATGAAATTTATATTAAAATTGACCCTAGATATGCTCGTGTTTATAGCAAAATATTAGGTAAAAATAAAACCGGTAACAGTGTCATTTTTATGCTCCCCGAAAAAAATTCGGGGGAGCATATAGTCGCCATGCTGTCCGTCCGTCCGTCTGTGTGTCCGTCCGTCCGTCCGTCCACAGCCATATCTCAGCAACCCTTGGACCAAATTCAACCAAACTTCACATGTGAACTCCCAGGGATAATCCCTAGAGACCTTTTTCTCCGTTTGTTGATATGAGGCTGCGTCATGGAAAAATGGGCCTTAATGTATAAAATAGATTTTCTCCAATTTCTCTTCATCCAATGGGCAGAATTTAATGAAATTTTGTACTTTTGTGAAATATGAGATGTTCTACACCATATTTTATAAATAATGTGTGTATAAAATTCTATCATGGGAAAAGGGGGCTTAATGTATAATAATTAGTCCGTCCGTCCATCCACAGCCATATCTCAGCAACCCTTGGACCAAATTCAACCAAACTTCACATGTGAACTTCGAGGGATAATCCATAGGGACCTTTTCCTCTGTTTGTTGATTTGAGGCTGTGTCATGGAAAAAGGGGCCTTAATGTATAAATTAGATTTTCTCCAATTTCTCTTCATCCAATGAGCAGAATTTAATGAAATTTTGTACTTTTGTGATAAATGAGATGTTCTAGACCATATTATGTGTACAAAAAATCTGTCATGGGAAAAGGGGGCTTAAGGTATGATGATTTTTATTTTGTGACAAACACTTATTCGGGGAGCATAATCTGTCTATGACGGCTCTTGTTTAATTTTAGAGTAAGCCGTCAAAATTTCTTAGAATGTAAAATCTAAGATTTTACTTTATACCTTCTATATGCTTTACGCAACTAGTCCGTTTTGCTTTGATGTGTCTTGATTTGACATCAACAACTTATGTATAACATGAATTTTAGCATTTTCACACAAAATTATGATTTTTGTAAATTAATGGCACTTTGTCTTACCCCACCCACCGACAATATAATGGAGGGGAAAACAGCCTAAAACAGTGGAATGCATTATAAAATGTGGAGATGAAAAATAAAAGTTATGCAATAATGTTACATATTTTACCTATTATGTCACCTTTTTTAACTTTCCTTTGTGGCTTATCAGCACATAGACTACTTTAATATACATACAACATTTCTTTACTACACTGCTAAAGATAATAATAAGAACATAGAAACAGTGTTTATTGGTCATTAATTGTGCCCTTCAATGCAAAATTGCTGATATTTCTATTACTACGGTGAATTATCCACAGCTTTGATGGCATATTTATTAACTATTTGCTAATCTCAGATCTGTGAAGAACATGCATCAGCTTTTTGCCTATGTCCCATTTTGATATGCCACACTACCTTCAATGAGTGTAGCTTTTGGTATTTTTCATATAGGGGACCGTAGATATTTCTGGCATCAGAAGAACCTGGGGATTGTGAGAGTTTGCAGATTTTTTTAATGCATCACATTATCAAGGGTCAAAGATATTTTAACACTGGCACCAGGTCTTTTCACTTTTTAATGAGGACCAGTTTCCTATGAGCGCTATTTGAAACCAACACTAAGGGTAAGTAAATGTACATGTATATAAAGACTTGATTAAGAATCCAATGACTAAATAAACATGATTTGAATTTTTCTTGACAGAAACTAACTGCCCCTACAGATTGACCTATCCACATGATATTTCTTGAATTTATTTTTACCCGTTTGTATGTTCCGCAATGTAGCATGCGTCTCTATCGTGATTTATTTCAGTCTTAAGGGTATGTCAAAAGTAATCGAAAAGAACGACAGTAAAAAATAACAGTTAATTGACGTCGTAAAGATCATCAAACTGTGGTTACTAGGCTTAAAAAGCAAGCGATCACTTGCAGCACTGGGAATTCAAATAATTATTTCATGGGCTATAACAGTTTTCATGAGACTTAACGATGAATAGAAAATGAACTCTTCAATGTAAGGCTTGGTCACATACAAAATTCGTCTTGCACACCACGACCGGAGCACAGCATCAAATGGCATGTCGTACAGCATATTTTTGGACGCTATGTGTACGTGATAAAAAAAAATGGACGCGAAATTGTACGTCATCACTCATCAGCCTTTAGATATTTCTATTATAGATGGTCCACATGCCATGTATCCCAAATAGTAAAGGATACTGGCTAAATGCATCTATTTCCTTTGTCCAGAGGGACACGCACAGTCTCAAAGGGTTCTTTAAGTTAATGAAGTTTAGGTTTAGAATGTATTATATGATATAAGATATAAATTTAAAAAAGGCATTAATATGTTTAAGAATTACTTAATGTATTGATCAAAATGTATCATAAAATTATAATTGGAGTAAGCTATGCCAAATGCTTTAAAGTGAACTATTCTGTCCTGTTACCAGAACCCATATATAATTGAATTTTGGCTCACTTAAGATAACCAAAATTAATGATAACAAAAATACTTGTTTTGACATGTGAAGCAGTGAAATCATGACTGGAAATATGTGTTTCATAAATAATTCCAAACAGATGACCAAAGCCAACAAAATGACTGTATTAAAGTCAAATGAAGGTAATGGGTTTATTTCTAATTGATTGAATTTTAGGTTTCGAAATAATCTTGGCTATTTTTCTGACAATTTCTGTCTAAATAAATTTTTGAGAAATCATTAGGGCATGTTGGTATCAACAATATTGGCACCAGCATGTTATACAATGATATTTCTTTCTATTTTGATTTAAAATTGGGAACTTATATCAAAACAAGGTAGGCAAAATTGAGCGTTTGCTATATGGGTACCATTGAAAACCAGGAACATTTTAAGATGCAATTGTACACAATTTTCGTTATTTGACAACTTTACCGAATTCAAGTTTTCAATAAATTTTGCATAGGAATAAGGGACATATAAGACAAAGTTTCATATCAATTTTATAGGTTGACAAAGACGGGAACATACAAAATACATTGATTGAATTTTAGGTTTCGAAGATTTTTAGATATTTTTCTGACAATTCCTAACTAAAACTTTCTGAGAATTTATATATGCATGTTGGTATCAACAGTATTGTTATCTAAATGTTCTACAAGGAATTTTTTTGATATTCTGATTTAAAATTAGGGACTAATATCAAAAATAGGTGGGCAACATCGGGCTTTTGCTGGAGGGATACCATTGAAAACTGGGAACATTATAATGTGCCATTGATCACAATTTTCATAATTTGACAACTTTACCGGTTTCAAATTTTCACCAAATTTTGCGTATGAACTGGAAACATGTATAGTCAACTTTCATATCATTTTCATATGTTGACAAAGACGGGAACATACAAAAATAATTGATTCAACTTTAGGTTTTGAAAATTTCTCGATTTTTTTGAGAAATTACTTGAGCATGTTGGTATCAACAATTTTGGTCTCAAAATTTTCTTCAATATCTCTTCTTGCTATTTTGATTTCAAATTGGGGACTAATATCAAAACTAGGTAGGCAACATTAGGCTTTTGCCAGAGGGGTACCATTGAAAACTGGGAACATTTTATGGTGCCATTGATTACAATTTTCATTATTTGACAACTTTACCGGTTTCAAATTTTCACTAAATTTTGCATACGAACTGGAGACATATATGGCCAACTTTCTTATAAATTTCATATGTTGACAAAGACGAGAACATACCAAAAATTTTGATTGAAATTTAGGTTTCGAAATTTTCTGGGCTATTTTTTTGACAATTTCTGACAAAATAAATTTCTGAAAAATTATTTGTGCATGTTGGTACCAACAGTATTGGTATCAAAAGCTTCTACGAGGACTCTTCTTTCTATTTTGATTAAAAATGTGGATGAAAACCAAAGCTAGATAGCCAAAAATTGAGTTATTGTAAGACGGGTACCAATGAAAATCGGGAACATTTTAAGGTGCCGCGTATAGGCCTATATGTACTCTTTGAGTAAAAGAAATACATTTTTGTAGTTCATAGGTCAGAGGTATTCTATGGGTAAAGTTACAAGAAAATCGGTGCGTGGGCACAAATGGAACACCCCCTTTCCATGGTTAATGTTGTGAAAACCAAGATAAAACACAGTTGAGAACCCATGTGACATGGGACAATGGCAAAGAATTTTGTGCTAAAATTAAATCGGATTTATCGTTATGTTTTGATAGACCGTCGGTGTTGTTATAAAATTTCGTAACTACGGCTTGAGTCAAGCCGTAGTTACGAGATTTTATAACAACACCGAAGAAATACTATCTGTTTGTCCGAATTTACGTCACGTTTAACTGGATAAAATCGTTCCGTATTTTCACACCGAAAAATCGTCCTCTTCAAGGTAATTTCAATTAATTTCTCAGCTTACAGTCTATGGATTTTGACGAGATAAAGTACACCGAACGCGCCTTCGAGAGAGATATTCCTAGTACTAACTCACGCTGCACCGAATAGAGGTTTTTCACATAACGCTGCGCATGCGCGGCAGCCGTGTGGAAACGAGGCTTTACACACGAGGGGGCAATCAACTTAATCCTAGATAGGAATTGGTAGCCGTGACGGGTTAATAAGCTGCTTTGATTAATCAAATTTCTTCAAATGCGCGGATATTGTTATTTCTTCAATGGATGTGAACTCAGAAGGGAAAGCTGTCAAACACACATTGCTTCTTCTTTTCATTTTTCCTAAATATTCGGTGATAAAAGCTGGACGTAGGCTATTCATGATTTGGTATTATGTACCGGACTTAAACATCTACCGTAAAAGACGGTTTTTTACGTCTGCAAAACCAAAACTTGATTTTTGTTATGTACAAAAGAAGAAAATGATGAGTAGATCGTCATTTTGTCTCGATACTTCTTTTGTCAATTTGCACAAAAATCCCATCTTTACAAAATCTGTTATGTCGTCTGCAGCAGTTTTCAAGTAGGACCTTTCAAGTATGAAAAGAGTTCGGGAAAGAGTTAGGTCTAAAATACACTGTCAATGTTTGGGGAATTGACAAAAATTGCAATAAAGATAGGTCATTTTATATCAAATATGGAAAATACCTACTTCGGCATGATTACTATTTTCTTTATCATTTCTTTCTAGCATTCCTAAGCTGAATACATTATACAACAATGTTTCATATTAAAATGTGATTATTAAAGTGACATTTCAGAATTTTTTGTCCTAAATTTTACTTTCATTTTTATCTGAAAGAGCATATTTCCATTTGAAAATTCTGAAAATTCCAGGCCAAAATATTGCGCCGTTTACGAGAAATGTATATTTTTGTGTTAAAATTGAACAAATTGTTGTGGACAACAGTTCGGATTTATATGCAATTTATCGATTTTGTCTCAACTTTAAATGCGTGTTTCTCGCTTATTGGCAATAACTTAAGAAAATCAATAGTATTTATGCTCATTAGAATAAACAATCTTGGCATCAAGACATACTTTAAAAAATTGAAATCGGAATGAAATGTCCCTTTAAGAAAAAAGTATCATGCAGTATTTATCTGAAATTCACAGAAAGCCCATCTCATTTATTGGGTTTGTAATAGAACTACTTTTTTTGTAAATGTTATAAAACGATCAAAAATACATATTCACTTATGCAAAAATCTATAGTTTAAAAAATATCTGGTGAGGTCAGACTCGCGTGCATCATAGTATTATTCATCTTTTTTTTTTTCTTTTTTTTTAAATTTTTTCAATCATAGTGGTAAAATCATGTAACGTACAGTCGAAACTGTGTTAGCGGCCACCTGTGAATAGCAGCCAAACTGTCGTATGCAGCCAGTCCAGGTCCTCCCAAGCAATTTTACTCTTTAAAGTAACTGTGAATAGCAATAAACTGCTGTATGTGGTCAGTGGCCACCTTTAATTGACCTAATCGCTCTTTATCTATATCCCATTAAGCAGCCTTGTACAAATAATCGGTAGCAGGTGAGGTGTGAAATATTGATAATGCATCTGGCTTATCATGTGCATAAAGCTTGACAAGGTGTGATAAACAGTGAAATGTCATAAAATTACACCCTTTTACTTTAACACTTGACTTTTCTTCATATTAATGAACCAGTCATACAGGTTGACATTAACTTACTTCAAGGAAATCATCCAAGCTTAAGAATATTCTATTCTGTGCTAAGCAGCCAACTGTCGTATGTGGCCAATTTTGGTCTGTCCCTTGGCTGGCTGCATACGACAGTTTCGACTGTATAAGGGTGTCAGTTGTAGATTGACTAAGTGTCATCTATAGACACGTGTTATGCATATTGGTACTTGTGAGATATAAACGGGAGCTTAATTATGTGATTGTCACAAGACGGCTGAGCGGTTGGCTTGGATACGGGTCAGTAAAGAGTCAGGATGTGCATTTCCAAATTTTATTTACATAAACAAATAAACAAATACCAATTTATCAGAATGTAAACAAGTTAAACCAAAAATCAATAAAGTTCCTAAAGAATTACGAGAGTCCACTATCACTGTATGTTTTAGGTTGACGTCTAATGTCCCAAAAATGTCCACGTTACTTCACACGATTTATAAATTAATGCAACTGAAAAATACTAAATTTTCTTCCAAAACATCAACAACACAAATTTTCTAGATTAAACAGTCGCCTGACCGCGCCTATACTACCAAGATAATGTGATTGTCCAGCCGTTTATTATATATTATTATGTTGTTCCCCGGTCGTCACATCCCAAACGTCCTTTCCCGATGACGCTGACGCCGGCACGACATACTTCCAAAGTTTCTCGGTCTGGACTACACGTATACACTCACACGGTCAGGTCTCCCGCCATCACACCAAACACGCCCATACGACATCGGTATATATTGTAGGTTGTTACAAACATTCAAGCAACATCAAGCAACAAGCAACCTATAGAAAGCATAACAAATATTATAGCAACTACCTAATAAGAGCTCTTATGGCTCTACTTAACATCATGTTTTACAAACATCTCAAGACAAAAAATTATGTTAGCATCTTTTCCCACAATGTTTTCTCAAACCCAAGCTATTACAAAACATAGACCAAAACAATATGCTAACATCTTTTCCCACAATGTTTTCTCAAACTCGAGCTATTTACAGAACATTGACCAATACAATAATTTACATCTTTTCTCACAATGTTTTCTCAAAACAACAATTTAAAGTACTGAACTGTGTTAAGATACAATTATACAGCATTCGACATTATCCAAATATCATTTGAACAATACAACATTAGCATTTACAAAATATGAACTGCTAAGCAGACGATTAATTACAATTATCACAATGTTTGTTTCTTTGAAAATAGTTACAAAAAATAGCTTATTTAACCATGGCTTAAATGATAAACTGACAAAACATTCAACGTAATAGTTCTCCGATATAACCAGCCATCCGACATTCCAAAACAGTGCAGGAAAATGAGAAATTAGCTATACAGCCATTTGTCATTTTCCGGCGTTGTTTGCGATAATTCAACAGACCAAAAAGCTGCTCATTTAAGCCACAAAATTACTAAAAACATTTACACAATAAAATCAATGTAAATTAAAAAGTATTTACCCCAAGAAGAATCCAACTTTCACACAAAAATCTCAACTTCACTTCCACCAGCTATAATGCCAAAAATCGTCTACCCAACGAGTCATTTCAACGCAGGGTTTTTATACAAAACCCTACGAAGAAAACTCACTACAAGCACCCAATTCCCATGCACCACGCTCAACTAGTAAAATCTACTCACCCAACTCGCACACTTAACCCAAGCAAACTAATTTACATAATGTACAATTAAAACTACTAGCCACCAGAAAATGTATTAAAGCAGCCAATTTAAACCACACGGCAGATAAAAAGGGGCGTAGTCTCGCCTTAACTAAGTACATTAACCCTTCCTCATAAAACTTAATGTGACAGTGATATACGCTTAATCCTTTTCCAAACAGAAGAGTTTAACCCTTTCCGAAACAAGACCTGGTTTTCACGCCCTTGATAGAAATGTCTTGGGAAAACATTGAGACAAAAGAAGAAACTGCTGATAACCAACAATTTCTCCTTTTGGCTTTGCCTCAATATTTTCTGAGCTATATCATACAAAAATGTTATCTTTATTAACATCAATATTGTCGTCTGCAGCAACTTTCAACAGGAGTGCCCTAAAATTTTGCTGTTTGGGAAAGGGTTAAGTCTGTTATACTCGAATATATCACTATATATAACACATGAATGGATAAAAACATCTTGACAGAAAAGTTATATTCCTTTTCCTCACAATGAAAAGTTTAATGCCTAGACATTTAGATGGTCTTTTTTTTTCAACATTACATTCGGAATATAATGATGAAAAAATCTTTTGAAGACTATCAAAATTGAATTATTTGTAGATCTATTTGCTCGAATTTCACCAAGCAAAAGTTTCTTAAACTTTGAACGAAAACGAAATTATCTACATCTCAATTTGATTTTGAATCTTATAATTGTAAGTAAAATATTTTTTACATTGTTTAATATTTGTCTAAATTGAAAAAAGGGCGACTAATAAGTTATAAAAGCGTTGGAAGACAGATCAACAAACTATGTGACAACTCAGTGAATATGATAATATTAATCAAATAAAAAGAAACCGATGGAAAGTTTAAATAATTTATTTCGTTTTAATATGTCGAATGCTTCAAACCGTGTCCCGTCAGGCGTCTTTTTTCTCTAACCATTCGCATGAAAAATACCCGAAACATGTTACTTTTGAGACTACGCGTCTTAAATTTTAATTTCAAAATAATTAGAATAAAATAATCAAACATTTATCGATAAATAAACCCGATTTTGTAAGGCGCCTTTAGCAAAGAAACGAGAGCGATATTTGTTTATTTCCACTAAGTGCAATTGTGTCCCGTAAAGATGTGCACCACTGTATAGAAATGTTTCTATTTTACTAATTCTTCGCATGAAAATTCGCAAACTCGATTGGTTTTGGCATCTTCAGATATTAAAGTTTCATTTCGCAAAAAATTGTACAGGAAATCCTGTTTCAATGGGTAAATAATCAGGATTTTGAAATGCGCTTTTTACAAACAAGTAAGAGCGATCATTTACCTATGCCCCCTCGCCGATAAAGGGAGACAATTTATCGATTTTTTAACTACGAAATTCGCAAGGGAGATAATTGTTTGAATAAAGTCTATTTCGTGGTTTCTTCATTCAAACAATAATAAAAAATGCTTTCGCTTAGATTTAAGGTAGAATGCCCGTAATATGGCCATTTTGAGATTCATAAAACATCGGATTTTTTTTCGAGCGGTGTCGTTAGGTATCCGAAGCTATTCGGGCGCGGTCGTAAACATTCGGCGGGGGAAAGTTCCTCCGCCGAATGTTTACGATCGCGCCCGAATAATTCCGATGCCGTGCGAATCTCATTAGGGTTTCACTAGCTTAACAAACAAGGAAGCCTAAAAATGATAAGTAGTTATTGTGAATGACAATCAGATTCCATGTTTCTGAAGCACAGTTTTCGGCAATGGAAACAATAGTATACCGCGATCAGCATGTCAATGCACCAACATTTTATCATTGTGTTTACAGGTAGCCGAGTTGGTGAGAATTGTTCGTCCTATATCTCGTGTATCAATTCTCACTCCATGTGTGTAGATCGCACGTGCTTCTGTTACCCACTGTATACCTACAACACATGGCTCGGAGATTGCGTACAGAGTAAGACATTTTTCTTGTTGATATCTTTCAAACCTTTGCCGTAATGGTTCCGGATCCTTGTAAATAAAGTTTAATTAAAGCTGTTGTTATGAGCTTTTAGAATGAATGAACTGATCAAAAGGTCTAATCACTATTTTACAAAAAATAATGACAATGTGTTTTTTCTAAATTCTATATCGTTATCAATTTGATGGCGTGTAGCAATATTTCAATTTTTCATCTTTATTTGCCAATGATTACTGAAATTCAAATCTCACAGAATAGTAGCAAAATTCAGACAATGGATTTCTAAAAACAAAACATGCGGAACAGTTTTATATTTTAAATGACTTCATAAAAAACAGGGTAGATAGGGCATATAATTATGTTTCAATTTATCAGACAGGCCATTTCTTCCAGAAAAATTGCTTGAAATATGGCCTCAACATTGATAACGACCTAATATGATCAGATCTGTTTAAATCCCCTTTTGAATTGTACAAGTCCAACACACGAGTTCGAATTCTGAACAATGTCAATAGAAAAGTGGTATGTCTGCTTAATTTTACACCATGGCTGACTCCATCTATGGTTCTTTCTGTTTCTGCGGAAGAGTATGTGACAACTAGCCACTCTTTGAGATAAATGCAATTTCATTCACCTTTTTTATTTTCTCACCTAGGATGTGCGGCCGCAGACGACAGCTTCGATAGATACGACGACACCGTGTTTTGGGGCTACAACTCTTGGTACATGACAACAGTTGACCACGACCTTTGTAAAAATGTCTGTCTGTCAACACCGGGGTGTTTTCATGTTGAAATATGGTCTGAATATTGTTATTTAGGAAAAGTTTCGTACGAAACTTTAAACGAAACAAAACCGAGTGACATTAGGACCAGTACCAGTACGATTTATTCTAGAAGATGTTTGTGACTTTATACCCACTTCGAAATAAATTATTATATATGCATTCTAATGATTGAAAAGTGTGGAAAACGTATTGCAAATGACAAGAGTTATCTGTTTATTGAGGCACAAAACACAACGGAAAAGTAAGAAAAAATATGCAATCTTAATTTCCTCTTACAAGACACATTAATTCTTAGGAAGCAGTGATAAAAATGTAAATAAAACCACAAAAATGGAGAGAAAATGAGAAAGATCTGATTATCAGCATCTTTTTTTCTTTTCTCTCAAATTTTTCAATGCCCCTCAATGTTGCCGAATCCACCATGTTAAGTTTGTAGCTACAACTTCCGGTACATGACAACCGGTGGCCATGACCTTTGTAAAACACGCTGTTTTACCGTACAGGACTGTTTTCGTGTGGGAATTGTTATTTGTAAAACACGCTGTTTTACCGTACAGGACTGTTTTCATGTGGGAATTGTTATTTGTAAAACACGCTGTTTTACCGTACAGGACTGTTTTCATGTGGGAATTGTTATTTGTAAAACACGCTGTTTTACCGTACAGGACTGTTTTCATGTGGGAATTGTTATTTGTAAAACACGCTGTTTTACCGTACAGGACTGTTTTCATGTGGGAATTGTTATTTGTAAAACAGGCTGTTTTACCGTACAGGACTGTTTTCGTGTGGGAATTGTTATTTGTAAAACACGCTGTTTTACAGTACAGGACTGTTTTCGTGTGGGAATTGTTATTTGTAAAACAGGCTGTTTTACCGTACAGGACTGTTTTCATGTGGGAATTGTTATTTGTTAAAACAGGCTGTTTTACCGTACAGGACTGTTTTCGTGTGGGAATTGTTATTTGTAAAACACGCTGTTTTACCGTACAGGACTGTTTTCATGTGGGAATTGTTATTTGTTAAAACAGGCTGTTTTACCGTACAGGACTGTTTTCATGTGGGAATTGTTATTTGTAAAACACGCTGTTTTACCGTACAGGACTGTTTTCATGTGGGAATTGTTATTTGTAAAACACGCTGTTTTACCGTACAGGACTGTTTTCATGTGGGAATTGTTATTTGTAAAACACGCTGTTTTACCGTACAGGACTGTTTTCGTGTGGGAATTGTTATTTGTAAAACAGGCTGTTTTACCGTACAGGACTGTTTTCGTGTGGGAATTGTTATTTGTAAAACAGGCTGTTTTACCGTACAGGACTGTTTTCATGTGGGAATTGTTATTTGTAAAGCACGCTGTTTTACCGTACAGGACTGTTTTCATGTGGGAATTGTTATTTGTAAAACAGGCTGTTTTACCGTACAGGACTGTTTTCGTGTGGGAATTGTTACTTGTAAAACAGGCTGTTTTACCGTACAGGACTGTTTTCATGTGGGAATTGTTATTTGTAAAACACGCTGTTTTACCGTATAGGACTGTTTTCATGTGGGAATTTTTATTTGCAAAACAGGCTGTTTTACCGTACAGGACTGTTTTCGTGTGGGAATTGTTATTTGTAAAACAGGCTGTTTTACCGTACAGGACTGTTTTCATGTGGGAATTGTTATTTGTAAAACAGGCTGTTTTACCGTACAGGACTGTTTTCATGTGGGAACTGTTATTTGTAAAACAGGCTGTTTTACCGTACATGACTGTTTTCGTGTGGGAATTGTTATTTGTAAAACACGCTGTTTTACCGTACAGGACTGTTTTCATGTGGGAATTGTTATTTGTAAAACACGCTGTTTTACCGTACAGGACTGTTTTCATGTGGGAATTGTTATTTGTAAAACAGGCTGTTTTACCGTACAGGACTGTTTTCGTGTGGGAATTGTTATTTGTAAAACACGCTGTTTTACCGTACAGGACTGTTTTCATGTGGGAATTGTTATTTGTAAAACACGCTGTTTTACCGTACAGGACTGTTTTCATGTGGGAATTGTTATTTGTAAAACACGCTGTTTTACCGTACAGGACTGTTTTCATGTGGGAATTGTTATTTGTAAAACACGCTGTTTTACCGTACAGGACTGTTTTCATGTGGGAATTGTTATTTGTAAAACACGCTGTTTTACCGTACAGGACTGTTTTCATGTGGGAATTGTTATTTGTAAAACAGGCTGTTTTACCGTACAGGACTGTTTTCATGTGGGAATTGTTATTTGTAAAACACGCTGTTTTACCGTACAGGACTGTTTTCATGTGGGAATTGTTATTTGTAAAACACGCTGTTTTACCGTACAGGACTGTTTTCATGTGGGAATTGTTATTTGTAAAGCACGCTGTTTTACCGTACAGGACTGTTTTCATGTGGGAATTGTTATTTGTAAAACACGCTGTTTTACCGTACAGGACTGTTTTCATGTGGGAATTGTTATTTGTAAAACAGGCTGTTTTACCGCACAGGACTGTTTTCGTGTGGGAATTGTTATTTGTAAAACACGCTGTTTTACCGTACAGGACTGTTTTCATGTGGGAATTGTTATTTGTAAAACAGGCTGTTTTACCGTACAGGACTGTTTTCATGTGGGAATTGTTATTTGTAAAACACGCTGTTTTACCGTACAGGACTGTTTTCATGTGGGAATTGTTATTTGTAAAACACGCTGTTTTACCGTACAGGACTGTTTTCATGTGGGAATTGTTATTTGTAAAACAGGCTGTTTTACCGTACAGGACTGTTTTCGTGTGGGAATTGTTATTTGTAAAACACGCTGTTTTACCGTACAGGACTGTTTTCATGTGGGAATTGTTATTTGTAAAACAGGCTGTTTTACCGTACAGGACTGTTTTCGTGTGGGAATTGTTATTTGTAAAACACGCTGTTTTACCGTACAGGACTGTTTTCATGTGGGAATTGTTATTTGTAAAACACGCTGTTTTA
This sequence comes from Fragum sueziense, assembly GCA_963680895.1. Lineage (NCBI taxonomy): Eukaryota > Metazoa > Mollusca > Bivalvia > Cardiida > Cardiidae > Fragum > Fragum sueziense. Next base: position 12,970,329 of record OY804596.1, read on the forward strand.
CCGTACAGGACTGTTTTCATGTGGGAATTGTTATTTGTAAAACAGGCTGTTTTACCGTACAGGACTGTTTTCGTGTGGGAATTGTTATTTGTAAAACACGCTGTTTTACCGTACAGGACTGTTTTCATGTGGGAATTGTTATTTGTAAAACACGCTGTTTTACCGTACAGGACTGTTTTCGTGTGGGAATTGTTATTTGTAAAACACGCTGTTTTACCGTACAGGACTGTTTTCATGTGGGAATTGTTATTTGTAAAACACGCTGTTTTACCGTACAGGACTGTTTTCGTGTGGGAATTGTTATTTGTAAAACAGGCTGTTTTACCGTACAGGACTGTTTTTGTGTGGGAATTATTATTTGTAAAACAGGCTGTTTTACCGTACAGGACTGTTTTCGTGTGGGAATTGGTATTTGTAAAACAGGCTGTTTTACCGTACAGGACTGTTTTCGTGTGGGAATTGTATTTGTAAAACAGGCTGCTTTACTGTACATGACTGTTTTCGTGTGGGGAAATTTTATTCAGGAAAAGTTTGACATTCGTACCAAACTCTAAAACAAAACAAAGCTAGGTGATTTTGAGCACAGTACGAGTACGCTTTATTCTAGAAGAGGTGCATTAATAATAACCCTTTTCTAGACACCAAAACTAAACCGAACCATGGCAGTCTGTTTTCATGTTGAAATAGGGAGTTCATATTGTTATTTAGGAAAGGTTTCATACCGAACACTTTTAAAAGAGACATCCCATTTCTGTTGTATTCTGGTAAAGTATGTATTGGTGCGAATATGCGATTTATGCTATTTTGTTTTTTTAATTGTCGGTGATTAGCTAGACAAATTTGATTTAGACTAATCCTGTAAGAACAGGGTACCGCCATCGAAACGACACATAAATAATTACGGCTGGTACCAAATGAATTGTAGTTTTCCACTCATAATTCAATAGAAGAAAAAAATATTCCTCGTAAATGGCACAATACTTTGGCTTGAAAGTTTCAGAATTTGCTTTTTCAGTTGATGAAAAATATGAAAAAAGATTTATGGGATGTCTCTTTAACGAATCCAAGCCGGATGGTATTGGGTACAGTACAAGTACGCTTTATTCTACAAACATGTGAAACTAACAGCAAAAGACAAATGTATAGGTATAGTCCGGTTACGATGTTATGACACAAAATTTTACCTTTGTAAACAAGGGGAAAACATTAATAATGTTCAATACAATTTTGCATGCAATGGTTCGAATCTTGAATGCGGAGACACCTGTAAGATTTTAACCATTGCGTGAAAAATTACAGACGTTAGGGCACTCGATATTGTGAGATTGACATAGGTGAATTCTGTACACATGTGCCATGTTATCGTAACCTGACTATACTTGTAGTAACAAGATGACAACAATCCTTATGATCAACCCTGTTCAATAAACTGCGTTCAAAATGTAAATGACAACAATTCAAACATTGTAAAACGCATTTATAAATTATACTTATGTTTGATGTGCCGCACAAATATTTAATAAAATATGGAATGTACGCATTTATTTTGTTACCATCAATTTTTTCCAACATTCCAATTACAAGAAGACTTGAATTGCAACTTTTCCAGGAATGTCCGAGTTTATAAACTGCATAGTGATAATTTAAGAACAATGACATTCAAATTGTCGCTGTCTTTTTAGATAGAAAATATCGTGGGAAATGAAGAAATTGCTTTACACAAACAATTTCTTTATTTTCCACAATGTATTTCAAAGCCTCTGTGTTTCGGGAAGTCAAAAAGAGTCAATGTGTCTTAACGGGCAACTAAAACATTGCCAAAATGGGTCATTACATATGCTATGCAGATATGTCTGGTCAATGGCGGAGCACTATATCATAATTACCATCCTGGGCCAATAAGAAAATAATCATAGGACGAATCAGCCACCCAAATTTGTCACGATCTAGCGAGAACCAGCCTCTCTTTGCTAACGTAGCAAGAAATAATCAAAATACGGACAGTACTGTTGGGAAGCAAATTTGTCAAAAATGTAGACAGTTCTGGCCTGTCCAGAAGTAGAGTACTTTAATTAGGTACTTTTATTATCCATTTGATACCTTGAATACTTTGATTCGTAGAGCACATTGATTAGGTACTTTGATTATCCAGAATACCTTGAATACTTTGATTCCATGCTGGAGTTGTATCTATTTTAGCACAACTGCATGCATATTAATCGTTTGTGTAAGCTTTGAATATATTTCATATTTCAGTAAACTTAACTGACCCATTTACAAGGAAGGCCATTGGACTGATCTTTGAACCACAATAAAGAAAATTACTACGTTGATCTTTTCTTCTCTTAGAGACATGATTAATTGAATATTTTATTTTCAGTCATACAATTCAATATCTACACATAACTTCAGACTTACACATTGAATGTTTTAATGACTGTTACCTCATTAATCTTTGCTTTTGATAGAACTATTTATAGTGAGGAGGACCGGAAGATGTTGTGTGGTATGCAGAGAATGGTAAAGTGCAGAGAAAGGACTGTAGCTGCAAAGAGAAGCAAATTTTGCCAAATTTGCTTCCAAGAGGTGGACTACCTTAAATGAAGTTGATGCCAACTTTCACTGATCTAATCGATCTGCCATTTCTCATAACCATTTAGAAATGATTGACACCGAATAGCGAACAATTTCGCGCCAATTTGTGCTAAAAATAAATTTCTAATGGGAAATCCCCAACAACATTTGCCGGGTACCAGTCTAATATTTTGTTTATCGGTCATGAATCGGACAATTTTTTCGTAACAGTGTTAGCAAAAAAATATTATTTTCAAGCGAGATATAAGTCGATCATAGATAATGCAGGCGGGAACTAAAACTACGAAACATTGCGCATATGCAACATGCAAGATTGCTTCCAGAGACGGAGACAGACCAGAAATGACAAACGTTTTTTCTTGAGATTCCTCAGTAGCTTAACCAGAAAAAACATCGGAAAGTCTGAAAGTAAAGTAGCTAGGATCATTAAACTTCTCGGGTAGATAGATCTCGCCAAGGAGAAGTGCAACGCACAAGGAGCATAACTCTACCTTACTTATTTTGTGAGATATTGTCCTTTGTTGTAGGCCTACACAGTGAAAGCCTTCGGGGATATCAAATCACATTCAGCGACAAATTCTATTTTTTTTTCTATACTAACCATTTCCCAAAACAAGACCGGTTTTGACGTCCCCAACAGAAAATTCTTGGGAAAACATTGAGGCAAAAGAAGAAAATGATGATCGACCAAATTGAAGAGGCCTGCTCAGCAGACAAAAATAGTGTGAATAACTTCTTTGGATATTGATGATCATTCTTCTTTTGTCTCAATATTTTCTCTGAGATAAAACACTAAAAGTATTCACATCCGTTTTGTCATCTGCAGACTTTTTTCAATTTGGCCAAACATGACATTTTGTCGTTTTGGAAAGGGTAAGCGAGTACGCACGAGCGACACGACGAAGCCAAGGCAGGACCGTATATGTAAACATTACTTGTTTCACTGTGTAAAAGCGTACAGTCGCGTGTATCGGAAATTGCATCTAACTGTACGCAAAATATCACTAGTGCTGATAAACAAGTTGATAATTTGGCCTTTTAAAAGTATATAACTAAAAATCGGAACAATCTTTTTTAATGCGATTTTCAACGTTGTGGGGTAGACTAAATGTACTTTCATTTCAGCAGTTACGATTTCTCGATCGGTGTCTATTTTGTTTACAAAATTGGATTTTACCCGTCAAATCACTGGTTTGTGCTGTTTTTCATCGTGCTAACTCGTGCAATTTTGACTGCAATCGCGTGATCTACACAATGATATACGCTTAAACTTGTACCTGGTAATAGCTAAACCTCTCTGCTATTGTGTCCGTCGGTTGTATGCACGTATGCACATTGTTTCACAATGATATTGGCTTTTGAATAAGACTGGTGTATTTCTTCCGACTGTACGCCTAGTGCAAACTGTACAGCATCATTAGTGCAGTTTGAGGAACATGTATCTGTACGCCTAGTGCCGTTATGTCATTCCGTACATGTTGTAATCGATTGAAAAAGTGGAATCAATTTTCGTTTGAAAAGCTTTGAGATGACATCTGATCAACCATTCATTGCTTTATTCAAAGATAGAACATTTGCAATGCGTGTTTATTCCAAATTACTACATGTGATTACATTAAAACGATCTGGTCTCAAACAAGTCGACAGCAAATATGACCACGAATTGCTAGAAAACAGTTGTCCAAACACGCGTAAAAGCGACAGACGTAGGCGTAGACGTAGTAGATGTTCTGTAGATGAGTTTATATAGTAAATATTAGCGACAAATCAGAGAAGTAGTTGGAAGTGATTTAGCACCCCGTTTAATACTACTGCAGCTACTATGCGTTGGTTTATACAAAGCCATGTGTTCCATGCAATTCTCTCAACAGCACAAAAGCAACATCCCAAACCTTATTTACCACCAGTTAAACATCCTACCTAGCCGATTCATCCTATGGCAAGACAATCATTCTAGTCAAAATGACGAAAGGATATTGATAGAGTCGGGATTCAAACCCTTGGATCAAGATCCTTCAATGATTTATTGGATCAAGCGACATATGGTAGCTAGTCAGGGCGTATGTTAAAGAAGTGTAGATAATTTTCATTTTTTATTGCCCATTTGAGTCTGGGTTTTAACGCTCTAGAACAAAAGTTCGAAATCCCGATGCTATGGTATATGTACGCCACCGAAAGTATTCGTCTGTTGGTATTATCTCGGTCTGTCCATACGGCGTAAGGTCACCCAGAGTAGTCATTCCGGTTTGTGGGGTGCTAAAATAGTTCTTGACTCCTTTTCTGGTGATACATTGCTCTCTTCGTGAATGATTTTAGCTACGGTTTGCATTGATGCTTTTGGATGACATGTTTTCTCATTTTTGAGCCAGAATTCATCCTTCTTTTCAGGACTATTGTGTGTGTGTGTTTTGGTACAGGGAGACACGTGGCCCCCATTTCGGGTGTGTCCATTTTGGCGCGGAAAAATACACTTTACGCATGTTTGAACGAAAATTGTGAAAAAACGAATTACACGAGGTGGGTCCATTTTGTGAAAAAAAAAACAAGGCAAGGATGGATCTATGCCATTTTACGTGCAGTTTTGCTCATTGGAATGTTGGAAAAAGGTGTAAAAATGTGTAGTAAGGGGGATTTTACATAGAGTTATATAGGAGCCAATCTGAGTGACCTGTCACCATACGTCCTTACAAAGTTCATTTACACACCTACATTTATGGACGTTTTTTTAAACAGAACGTTCCTAGTTACTTGCCGATACGTATATTGGCAGGTTTTGCCAAATCACACTCCATCATCTCATACATTTATTAAAGAGACATCCTATTTCATTTTTCTTTTTTTTCTAATATATACATGTATTTTGATGCCAAGATTGATTATTCTAAATCATTTAAATGATATCAGACCTTTTAAGTTGTTGCTGATAAGCCCAAAAACTCTTTGAAAACTGAGATGAAAATGGCATATTCCAAAGGCCCATAGGAAGCAATTTTATATGGGCGGGCTGAAGCCCAGTGTCTGAAGATAGGGGGGGGGGGGCTAATTTGGATTTTCCCCATATTTTCACCGTGAAAAGGGAAAATTCAGCACTTTTGGCCCACTCAGGAGGTTAGCCCCCCGTTCTTACGGGCCTGTTCCATTAACTTATGTTATGTGATTTTAAGATCCTGGTAAACAGCGCAATACTTACTTTGGCTTAGAATGTTCAGAATTTTCATTAAAATATATGTTCTTTCAAATAAAAAGAAGTACATTTTGTGAGAAGATATCTACGGGGTGTCTCTTTAACGGCTTCTGATGGGAAAATCACAGGACTGGAAAGTCAGAGATTCCAATGAAAATAATTGACTCAAGAGACCAATGATATCTGGAAATAATTGATTTTAATCAGTAACAAGCAGGGCTGTGGTAACACTTCAACGGTCATTTTGGACTTCAAGTTTTGTCCTGCTCAAGAGAAATATCCTTGTCGAACTCATCGAGTAGCGGACTCGACTAAGATTTGGAAATTACAGCATAGATATCCTTTGCGTAAGTGGTAAGTCGTAAGTGCCGGTTACATGTATCAGCTAGTATAATCATAACACTCATATTCACGAAAGCAAACATTTTTGTTCAAATTTATATACTTAGCAAAAGTTCTAACACGTCACTTTTTAAAATTACATAACTTCTTCATTGTCAAAGATCTAGATTAAGAAATTGGCATTTGTTTATCAGATGTTTCTGTACACATCCATAAAACTGTTGTAAGTTTTCTCTCTTATGTGACCGCGTCATACAAATCATTTTTTGAAAGAATTTATTTTGAAAGCTGGTTGATTGTGTTATTGAAGTTTGAAAAAAAAAAAAACAACGCAGCTCGCATAGACGCACCTTTTTTAATGCAAGACAATATTTCAAGGTCATGGTCACAAACTCAAATGTAACGGTCTCAAATGGAAGATCTTGGTGGCATCTATTGTATATGTGTAAAATACATGTATCAAGATTACATCTTAGACAGCTCGTAAGATATAAACAGTTAAGTTTCTGTCTACGTAACCGACGTTGCCGTCGCCCCCAACACTGACAACCAACGACGCTAGTGATGTAACATTGCCTCCACATGCATGAAGTACGAGGTCTCATAAGCGTAAGAGCGGTCGATTTGTTTAAGGAACATAACTTTTCTACACAGGAACTCTTTCAGCCAATATAAATGGTTTACAAATTATATGTGAATATCCCATTTTAGCAAATTTCAACATCTTGGATTTTTTTTTTTAAAAAAAAAGGATATCCTTATTGAAAGTTCAATCTTTTAGAACTGACTGTCGCATTTACTTTGGAATTTCACAGGATTCTGTTCAAATGGTGGTAGTCGGCATCTGCAAAGTTTGAACCTATTCTGTAGATTCGTTGAAAAAAATACTAACAGTACTAATACTCTACAAGATTTCAGTGATGCGTTGGCAGTTTTGTGAGTATATAATAACTCTCATATTCACGAAAGTGAACTTGAACAGCGTGCCACAATGGCATTTAAAGATAGAGATAAATACGTCAGTTACCGCGGTAACAACAAGAAAGCAAGAACGACAAACTATATAAGTCAACACTAACACGAAAGTATGTGATACAGCCGCACTCACAAGCTATGCGTACTATCACACACACAAACAACCACGTACACGTAAGCAAACACGCACGCACATACACACAATTGTACGCATGCAAAAGTACATTAAGTATCGCGCAATGAGGAATCAAGGTTTATAGTAGCATCGCATGATAAGCCTTTACTGTATGTAGTTGTCCGTAATTATTGTTTACCAAGGCAAATTAATCTACGTTCATTTAGGAATAGGAATGAACTTAGTTCTAAAATGAGACTGCTTACGTGACTATATTGATAAATTATCGATGTAGTTAAAACACCTCGTAACTACAACTTAAATCACGCTGTAGTTACGAGGTTTTAGAATTATACCGACGAAATTCTACTGCATATATCCGAAATTACGTTATGGGTAACTTGATAAAATCGTTCCCTATTGGTGTTCCTTTATTTAAATGTAGTTGGGCTATGTCCACAAGACCAGTTACTTTTTAATCTCTATAGATATTCATTGTGGACAGACAAATAAATTCGACCGCTATACTCGTGCATAAAGAAGTATGTTTGAAGTGAGCGTAACCCTTTAAGTGATCTAATGAACTAATCAAGTGCACCCTGATGCATTGTGTATGTGTAGCCGAAGTAGTAATCGACATTTTCTGAACAGAGATTATGCTACAACAGGTCATGTAAAATCGCCATTAGGCGTACAGAACACAATTTGTCATTTAGCACTAGGCGAACAGTCGGAAAAAATACAGCAGTCTCATTCAAAAGCCGATATCTTTGTTTAACATACCATATTTGTGTAAACAACTGTTGCAAATCATAGCAGATAGGTTTAGCTACAAGATGATGCAAATTTAGGCTTTCAATATTGTGTAGATGGTGAGATTTTAGCCCATATTGTGCCAGTAAGCAGGACGAAAAACAGCAAAAAACAGTGATTTGACATTTTGATACGAATTTACACACAAAATCCGTTGACATACTAGAAATCGTAACTACTTTAGGTAATGCCTATCTAATTCTCTCTTCAAATTTGAAAACCCCGTCAAGAAAGATTGTTCCGATTTTTACTTATTTGCTTTTAAAAATCCAAACCATCAGCTTGTTTACCACCACTAGTGATATTTTGCGTACAGTTAGATGCAACTTCCGATACACGCGACTGTACGCTTTTACACAGTGGTTTTAAAACTGCTTATTTCATAGTTATCGATCTTAAAAAGTACACGACAGTGCAGCAACCTTCTGAACTCTGAATTAGAATGTTTCTCAACAAATGATTACAGCAATCCAGCTCTTAAAACGTCATCCTCGGCAAGTTGAACGTGGAAAAACTTCGCGAGATTCACAGCCATATTTGTACGATAGGAGATTCCCAATCTATTTTTAGACCAGTGAGGTGTGACGATGACGTATTTGTTTAACCGAAAAACCGAACGCTATTCTCACTGGTGGTGAACTCGGACAAAGCGAGGAACATTTTTCATGAACACAAGGTACAGATACTTCATGTCACATCCGGATTTTTGTAAACAATACACGTGGTATTTTGTTTTACTTCTCTTTCCGTCTTTTTTTATCTTTTTTTAAAGGATGCACTCAAATGGAAGTTACTAAGGTATGTAGATATGATTTATAATGCGCACGAAAATATCAGTTTTATCGATCATTATTTTCAAATGTTATAAACGGATTGCAAGTGCACAAAGCGCATATTGAGATCATGTGGGTTGATCTTAATCGCCCTAACGAAATGGTACGATATCACTGTTTATGTTTATCAACTTGCATTGCAAGTAAACAAAAAAGACATATAAATGTACAAATAAAGGCTGTAAATGGCAGTTTTTGGTGTCATGTCATTGAAAATCATTGTGCGGTTTCTTCGTGACAACGTTACAGCATGTTTGCGATGTTATCTTTTCCAGCTACGGTGTTTTATGACCACATGTTTGATAAATTAATCGATTGCACTGGACTTAACAGCACATTTAAACATTTATTCGGTAATATCGCACTGATTTGAGCATCTAACCATAGATTTCCGGCATCAAATTCGAGCACCAGGTACTTCATCATCATCATCATCATCATCATCATCATCATCATCATCATCATCATCATCATCATCATCATCATCATCATCATCATCATTTTTATCATTACCTTGGAGTTTCACCGGTAAGATTTTCGTTATGCCTTCTTAAATTCGGTACAGGTGGATAATAAGCTATTAAAGATGGATCTTGATCAGACAGTGCACATCCAAAGTCTGACCTGGATCCATGTTGGTTGCAAAAGCCTAAATGAACGTTTCCAGATCTATACTGTAATGTTTGTCATTACCATTATCACCATTTATTCTAAGGAGGATCCACTCTTTCACACATCCCAGGCCCGTACGAACAGGGGGACTCTGGAGCCCCCCCCCCCCCATAGTTGGCAAAAATGCCGAATTTTCATCATTTCACATTTAAAACTTATGGCAAATCTAATTTAGCCCCCCCCCCTCCCACCCCAATATTAGACACTGGTCCAGACAGGGCCCATATGGAATTGCTTTCTACGGGCATGCATTCTAAAGTATACTAACGGGAAAAGTTAACTGTGTGCATTTCCTTTTCAATTAACACCTTGACTGCATACGGTACATGAATAAAATTTTACAAATGCACATTTAATCTTTTACTTTCAATAATTGTCAATGTATTACTATACTTCTTATTACCGTAACAATTCCTGAAAGTGGATAAGGATAAGATTCGCTTTTACAAGACATTTTCGAGTGTGAACACCGTTGGTATTAATACATGCTATGCAATTGTCCTTAGAAAACAATAGATGCTGTCTAACCCACTGAAGGTAATGTTGTCAATAACATCGTAGCAAGACTATGGGTATCGCAAGACGTCTGAAACGGATGGTCTAATCCGTTAATCAGCCTCTACTGCTGATAGAACTCAACTCAGGAAGCAATCTAGCCTATCTGTAACGTTTGCCTTTTTCTGTCGATTTCACAGGTAGTCGTTCCGATAATGGTTGTCTTGTCGGAATGACGTCACGTGTAGACGTTGGATATGTTGGAATCGTCTCAAAATTGTAGCATGGCAAGTAAATCGAAAACAGTCTAATTAATGGGGTAATTCGACTGTTTTCGATTTACTTGCCATGCTTCAATATCTTGTATTTATTTAGGTACATTTATGAATAATCCTAAAATTGACGACCATTTGCATTAGACAAGTGGCTACTTTCTTATGACGGGGAGTATATTTGTGCTACTATAATTAAATCCATTTGTTTCAATATTTTAGATTTCTTAAAGATAAAATGTTAAAAAAAGACGTCTCACTACATTTCCCCTGAAACAAAAGTTTACGCTCATGATCTGTTTTCATGACTTTATAACATCGCCGCCAAACAATACGACGTCGTTCCCACGTTTTGTGTAATTGACGTTGAAATGCGTATAGCAAACATTGAATCAAAAGAAGAATAGATCTATACTGAAAATAATTTGGCTCCTTTTTTCTTAATATTTTTCTCTCATATTTTCTTAATTAGTACACACATTTTAACCTCTCAACATATAAAATCAATGTTTTTTGACATCTAGAGCAGTCAGCTAGACAAATTGGCGGACGGGTAGAAAAACGGACGGACGGGCAAACGAAGCACTATCTATATGGTGGTCATTACTGAAAGCCTTCTAATTGGGGGCTGCAATACCAGATAGGCCTATTGTTTTGGAAATGATTATTGTATACCATAAATTCGTCTTTGAAAAAGAATAAATTTTATCTACTACGGTATATATAGACCTAGTGACGTTTTTTCGGACAAACACTAGTGCTTCGTCGGCGTAAATCTAAAACGTCACAAACTCAAATTTATTGAAGCTGCAGTTACGGGATTTTATAACAGCACCTACGATTTATCTATATTTAACCGAAAACCCATTCTATTGTTAGGACAAAAGTCATTGCAATTCGAACAGCCATTGAAAATGTTCACGGTATCATAAATAAACCGTACAAGTCCCCTTCAAAAAACGTTAACTACGATTTTCACATCGGAAAAAAACTTCTACTCCAAGAATTGTAATACCAACTTCAGAATCAGTCAGAGAAATAAAATAACAAAACTGACAATAGCCTCTAAGTGTCTCTCCGATTCGTCCATATTGTTTTGGGCGGATAAACACGTGCAAATCGTTGTGTACATGCTCAAACTAGTAAAACTGGTTTTTAAACGCGCATTTAAACATGAAGTATCTGTACCTTGTGTTCATGAAAAATGTTCCTCGCTTTGTCCGAGTTCACCACCAGTGATTCTTTTTTTATCACGTCAGGATCATAGGTTCTATATGTTGACAAGTTAACCCTTTGCCAAACGGCAACAAATTATGATGATCTTCTTCAAAAACTGCCACAAATAACAAACTGGAAGATTTCAAATATGGAATTTGTGTAAAAACATGGCATAGAAAATATTGAGACAAAAGGAGAAACTGCTGGTTATCAGCAGTTTCTTCTTTTGTTTCAATATTTTCCCAAGCATTTTCTAATAGGGATGCCGAAACCAGGTCTTGTTTGGGAAAGGGTTAAGCACAATTGGTTTAGGAAGCAGATAATGCTGAAAATCAGCATATTGTTTTCTTTTCTCGGAATATTTGCTTGGCTTCGTGCGTAATGTACAATACACAAAAGCACTAATTTTTACGTCTGCAACATGTAAATGCCAAGCGATTCGTTATCAAATGTATTACTTAACCCTTTCCCAGACAGCAAAATGTTAGACTTTCCCAATTTGAAAGCTGCATCTGGTGACAAATTAGATGTTGCTAAAGATAAGGTTTGTGTACAACAAGGCACAGAAAATGTTGAAGCAAAAGGAGAAACTGCTGGTCATCAATGTTTCCCAAGTCAGTTAAAAAATGGACGTTCAAAACAGGTCTTGTTTTGGCAAGGGTTAAGTCTAAAATAAATATTCCTTGTCGTGTGCATGAATAAGACTGAATAGATGAATATGTCATTTTTGTTTCAAAACAAAAGGATGAATTAATTTATGACAAAGGTTTAGCATTATACAATTAACATATCAAATGAAATATTCATTTGAAACTGTCAGGGTTTTGTGACATATCATTGTACTCGTTTTTGTTAAATAATCAAATACAAAATTCCAGGGACAATCCTTTCCCAAACAAGACATGGGTTCCACGCCCATAATACGTGTAAAGGGGTTTGGTTGAGAACATTAAAAAAAGATGTAAATGCTGGTAATCAATACATTCTACTTTGTCTAATTATTGTCTATGCTTCATTCTCATCTATTCATATCAATTATTTTTCAAAAAGTATTTTGTCTTCTGCAGCAGCTACCAAATCGGACCACTCCAGCTGTTGTTTGAGAAAGGTTTAAAACCCATTACCACACATTGACGCCTTTTGACTCCCCACAAGATAAAGGCTTTACGAAAACATTGTGGAAAATGAAGAAATTGCTTGTGACAAGCAATTTCTTCATTTTCCACAATATTTTCTAGCCCAAAATGTCTGCAACATCTTTCAAAATGGAACAGTCCAAAATTTTGCTTTGATAATTTTAACTGATCTGAGGCATATTGCTTACCGTTGATCATCTTTGTGTGTTTCTGTCTGTGTATCTCCCTGTCAGTGAAATTTAAATTTGCATCTTTATGTTTTTGCGAATTCAGTGCTTGGGGTGATCAAATATCAAAATTTCAGTAAAATTTGAGATGGGGCCATTTTTGGCCCAGTCCGGCAGAAAGAGTACTTGACCTGGATTTGAATACCATAGAAAATGTTTTTGTTGTTTCTGAAAGCTGACATGGTGTAGTTATGAAAAATGGCGGGTATTAACCGGGTACCCTTGAGCAATTCTTAGAAATCAAGATGGCGTCCAAGATGGCCGAAAGTCATGGAACACGATCATATATCTGTTCAAATGGATACATTTATGGCATAAAATTGTTAGAACATGTTCAGAAATGTTACGAAAGTACCTTTTTAGGAAAATAAACAACGATAGTTCCAATATCTAGTGGTATTTCTACAAATATCATGTAAATTTGTAAAATCTTACCCCACCCACCTCATTTTACATTGAAAAATAAAGTTTCGCATAATACTGTTGAAATTTCCTTTATAATATTGAAATAAATTGTCTGATTTTTATCGAAATGATAAATTGAATATTTGCAATGATAAGTCGAACAAAATTGCGTCTTATAGAATTCAAAATGGCGTCCAAAATGGCGACAAAGACGGGCTCTTAAAAATAACAAGTACAGTGCATTGTCTCTTGGTTGTCTATTACTTTTGTAGAATGATATAATAATATATATAAATAATTATTATGTGAATACATGTTAATGTTATAGTATCAGCAGCTTAATGTATTTACTATTTACATACAGAAAAAAGAAGAAAGATCCTATATTCTACCCCACCTACACCAACTTTCAATAATTGAAACTCATCCCAATCCCAATAGAACCGCAACTAACAGACTTGAGCAAATCATATTCAAAATCCATTTAGTAGAGCTTAAAACCGCATTTAATATGTTTTACTATAATATCAGACAGGTCTTTCCCTCTTTAAAACTCTTGAATTGACAATAATGTGCTTGTAAAATACTACCACATCTGATTAGAAGCATTGATATTTAGAATTTTATGACAAAAACATTCCTGACAATAAAGGTTTATGATCGCTTGATAACTTTATCCACGACTGAAAATAAACTCTTTGTCAACTCTGATAGGCTACTTTGGAACACATTGTTAGACGATCTTCATCATTCAGGTTAAATTACTGAAAAATCAAATGCTGGTTCATTCAAAGACCACATAGCCAAGTTAAGTGCACCTAAACATGTTCTATAGAACAATGTCAATGGTAACTAAATGTACGTTGCATACTTAGGCATTCATTAATTTTGAAAGATACACAAATTTAGGATAAAGTCATCGCACAAGATATTTACTGTCTATTTTCTCGGTATGATGAGAAGTGAGGGATCATTTTCCCGCCAAGAAGCATCCTAAAACACTTTCCTGATAGTGTACACAACACATGCCGTTTCCATCAATTTGTTTTCTGCAGAGAGTAGACCTTGCATCATTGCCTAGATTGACTTGATTTCAGTCTGCTCTAGCTGGTTTATTTGAGATGACGGTTGATCACTAGTATAAATTATATACCGACATCTATCATAAGGTGCTTGTACTGGTCCATCATATCAGTCGTTGCTGGTGATAGACTGCAACAAGCACCTTTTAATGATTCACAAAATAGACAATGTCGCCATAACTGTTACACTTATGAGATAAATTTGACGTATGAAGATGCATGAAAACATAATGAATCTCGGTGTTTAAGGTATAAGATTAAATTAATTCGATTTCAACGAGAACCAGTTCTGTGTAGCCTTAGTGGTGCAGGCGCCTTTACCTTACCTCCTGAAAATCAAAACAATTGATATGTTTACTTTCAAGAGCATCCAATCAATTTACAATGGCTTAAGAATGAAAGTCAAACAAGCGCTTTAAATGACTAAATTGTGATCACTAAGATGTTTAAATTGTGTACTTAATGTACATTTAAAGGCAAAATTGTTACATATCACAAAAGAAACCGATTGGCAAGTGTGAAAAATATCTACCTCGGTCAGAATACGCAGTCCACGTAGACTGGCTAGGATCTAAGCTTTTCACCCAGAGGTAATTTTCTGGATCTAAAACTTATAATATACATGTACATTTCCCAAATGTGACACTGGTTGACGTCTGCTTATTCTGATCCTTTTCTCAAAATTTTGTTTTATTGACATTCAACGGTGTCCCTATAGCATTACGGGTCACAATTTATTTTTCATATCATTCTGTCTGCTGAGCGCATACTGTTATAGGATGTCTTAAGGTATTCGAACTGAGACTGAAATGCAGAGCCAGCGGCGAAATTTGAAAAGTACCAGTAGTTCCTAAACTGTTATATTTCCATCCAAATACAAACATAAGCATTTTGTATGGATTGGAATTTTGAACCTTCACCTTATGGAAATATTTGACAAAAATGCTCAAAACTATCTCCCTTGTAAATGAATATAGAGTAAAATAATATTTGTAAATTATTTTCTTCTTGAAGCATAATCTTGAAATCCGGCATGGTGAATCAACTTATGTGAAGTGTATTTATAAGTGTGTGTAATTTGATGCATTTCGTATGGCTAGAAAGTGGTGTTTTTATTCTCAGTTCGTAAACCTTAAGATCATTTTAAGAAGTTGTATCAAGGACAATAATGTTTTCAATTATTTTTTTCAATGGATGTAGAAGATAAGTGGGTAAGAAGGTAAGTTGATATTTCCTTGCAGTTTCAAGCCCATAAGAAGCAAGTGGTTTAGCTATTTCTAAAGACGAAATTACTTTTCATTGATACTGTAAACAGATAAGAGGGCGCAAAGGCATACTTTTTTCAATTTCAAATCCAAAGCCGATGTTGTGGGTACTCGTTTCATTCGTCTCGAGAAAACAATAAGGACCCACACAATAGGGTTTAATTAACATTAAGAGATATCTTGCATTGTAAAAGCCAATACAACCCGCAATCGGTAGCTCATTATAAATTGTATCCAATCCGTTAGAAAATGTGTAAAAATGATGTACAAGTCTTACAAAGTATTTTGAAAAAGCCGCCATTCTGGAAGCCATTTCAATTTCTCAAAGACAATATATCACTTATTTTTTTAGTTTATTGTGCAGTTTTATGTTTTAGAGTGTTTATTTGCAAAATTAGATAAATAGTCAATTGTTGTATATATTTGAAGATTTTTCCTTTGCTAAATATAGTGGGTGGCGTAAGATAGTGCAACAACCCTATATTCTGGTAGAAATACAACTAAATTATATAAACAAAAGATCTAAGACGGTCTCAGCACTTCACATGAATGAATTAAAATAAATTATTGCCATTTCAAAGACGATTTTAGAACACTTCTGATGTTTTTTTTAACCTAAAACTTTATAATCCGCCATCTTGGACGCCATCTTGATTTTTGAGAAATGCTCAAGGGTACCAGGTTAATACCCGCCATTTTTCATAACTACAGTATCTCAGCTTGATGAAACAATAAAAACATTTTCTATGGTATTCAAATCCAGCTTCGGTCAAAAAATGCCATTTTTCTGCCGGACTAGTTTCTGTAAGTTCCCTAATGCTGTAAATGATAACATGACGTGCTTAACACACAAAGTTTCTGCAATTTCACGAATAGAGAGAAGTTTGGTACCTATGAAAACCTTAGAAAGTCATACATATAAAAGGAAAGATGGCTTGTCTGATAAACTGCGCAGATTTAATACATAATGTATACTCCTCCAAAAAAGAAACTTAGTGAGCGGTTCAAGGCTAACACTAAGATGTTCACACAAATATACTTGAAAAGGTTTTTTTTTTAGTTTTTTTTTCGTTTGCAAAATCGGTCAGTTAATCCTCGTATAAAAGCCTGATGAGTTCATTCAACATAAACTCGATATTCACGTGCGCGTAAAAGATATCTACATTCAAAATTGGCGAAAGTTTCTTTTTTTATTCAGTATATTAAAATATGCTACACCTTGTCGTTCTGTGGATTTTTCTTGTGGCGCGGTCAAAATGACGCCATTTTAGTGTGTTCAATTTAGTCACATGATTCCCAAAGTAACAAAGAGACTTGTGGAAATAGTTCCATTTTAAACAGGTAATTTGATTAGTTTAAATGGAATTTGGCGGTATCCAGAATCATGGTTTCTTTGTTTGCTTTATAATGTAACAAATAGCATAGTTAAACATTGATAGAACATGTTATCCTCGTTTGACAATATTTCTGTCATTTGGCCTGTTCCAGATGTGTATGCAGACATGCAGTGGTGGATCGAGAGGGGTTTAGGGGGGGGGGGCAAACGGACCCCCTCTGAAGCCTGATGGTTTCATACAAAAATCCATTCATAACTGTATAATAGTAGGATAACAAACCCCTTACTTGTATGTTCGAACCCCCTTCTCAGAGATCCTGGATCCGCGACAGGCATATAATATCGAACGGCCACTCATCTCGAAAATCGCTGCCGAATTATAACTTTAGCGACTGGATGTTGAGCTACCACCTAGTTACAGAAATGTTATGCCTATCGCTGACTAAACTGGTACCCGTTGTATTCGATATTATTAACAACTGGTAATACATGGCAAACCGCGTCCTCTGATTGATTAGTATAGACAACCGATGAAACGCCTCGACCAATCAGAGCCGCTCCTTCACGGTCAGGATTTTGACTGTGGAGATATTAGCTTTTACCGGCCTTAATCAAATCCGTAGTAGATTTCAAGGGCGGTAACCTGTCTAATCGCTGACCAATATCTGACAGACACTTGGCATCAAAAGTTGTAAATCAGTAGGTACTTTACAATCAAAGACAAAAAGTATGTCATAAGTCAAAATTGGCTAGCTCTCTAGGCAATTATAACACAGCATTACAATACAATAAAGTAACTGTTACCCTTTGTATGCTACCAACGCTGCTTTGTACCATATATAGACCTCATTAAATAAATATTCAAAGCTTGACGCATTTTGTCGTCCTTATTGTTTTCATGTCTTTTGTTGCTCATAATAAATGTAGAAAGTAAGCCGAGAACTGGAAAAGGGATCCTTAAGACATTTGACACCAACATGGGTGACGAACAGTCTTTGTTATGTGTACGCACAGTCAGAAAAAGATGCGTGCTTTTCTCTGAAAGCCTCTTCATGAGCTTCTTAAGGAGAACAACACGAATCCTCACTATAGGACTCAAGCGCGGAATTCAGGTATTTTCCAGGCTTCCTAACCCCCGCCCTCTGGAACCGCATGCAGATATAGCATACCCTAAAGGACTAAATATAACAACGGATTGTCGTGACACACAGGGACAAATGACGCAGCTTATTTGCGAAATAACCAGTAATCTTTTGATAACCCCTTTTTCGCAAAATTCCAGTGGGGTCATGACCCCCTGTCACCCCCCCCCCCGCCTCTGGATCCGCGCATGAGACTGCTCTTATACACATGCTGATCTGGTAAATGCTCAATTTCAAGTGATAAATGGGTCCTTTTTCTAGACTCCGGCTTAAATGCATTGCAATTCTAATCCATTGTTAGATATATTGTAATGTAGTGTATAGCACTTTAGTATTCAAGTTTACGGTTGTTTTGTAACAATGTTTGTTAAATTATGTTTCAATGTATTTTTGTCTTTGAAATTTCCATTTGGATTTATAAAGTATAATAACGCCATGTTTGGCTGTGAAAGACATCGGTAGTTTATCTTTAAATTACCATTAATTAAACAAAATGGATGCAATTATGAATGTACGAGTAGTTTGTGTATTATACGTGACGTTGCTTTTCCTTGGACTTACAACATGTAGTCCAATATACAAACTACACATGCTTAAACATTGTGACAAAACAGAGATAGGAATATATACGACGGCAGGGGTATCATTGAAAGAGTGTGTGAATTGTTGTTCTTTAAGGCCGGCATGTGGGGGACTTAGGTACTTTAGATCCCACGGCCTGTGTGTCCTGAGAGACAAATCAACAAACACAAACCAGAGTATAGGAGCAACATCTCAACCCTGTGTCAACGTTGAAAGAAATGATATTTTGGTAAGTGGTGAATATTTTGCCCAGATAATTTGTTATAAACATTTAATTTCTGATTTTGTTTAGTTTCAATCTATAATGACGTTTAACGTAGACTGGAAGAGATATATCTTTTTACTTTTACTTAACTAATATCACATCATATATAATTATGATTTCAATAAAACCACGCCTTATGGTTCTGCAAGATTATACGTTTAAAAGGGTTTAGAGGAGGTTTCCAAACCTTATGTAAGACTCACTACCGATTTGATCCTTTATATCGCTGCTCTTCAACGAAAACCTCGTATCTGCAGCTTAAATAAGCTGCAGATACGAGGTTTTCGCTGAAAAGCGACGATATAGAGAGCACATATGTAGTAATTTAAAAAGATCCGGTATTATTACAGGTGGCCCCAACATGTTTATGCGAAGAAAACGAAGTTTGTGTGCAGACAGGTGATGTTTATTCGTGTATGATCACAGGAAAGTATATATTTTTTGCCAGAATTTACAGAGTTTATTGCAAAACATCGTAAATCCAGCTTGATTAAAAATGGAGTTACGAGATTTTGCAATAACATCGATGACATGCCTATCATAGCCCACATGCATTATCATATATAATTATATATGGGCCGGGATCTGGAAAAACGTCCCTTAAAGCATTTTTAGAAATTGAGTTTGAAGATCAGCCTGTTGTCAAATGCAGCCCAATATGTATCTATACTGCTCTCTGTAAGTTACTACAGGTCACGAAGAAGCTATTAGAGAACAACTGCACAGACTGATCTGGATCTATGTTGGGCTCAAAAGCCTTAAGGGACGTTTTTCCAGATCCCGGCTCATATATATTAGTAGGGATCTAGAAAACGTGTGCCATTTGAGGCCAACATAGACCTTGATAATCACAATCAGAGCTATGTACACATAAAAGGAGGTGATGATTTTTTTTAAAATACAATATTTCATATTTCATATATTGTTCACCAAACCCTACGTTGTCGGTACTCATTGAAATCGTCTCATCGAGACGATTCAAATGAGTACCCACAGCATAGGGTTTGAATCTGTAATAACAAATGTAGAATGCCTTCACCCCTCTTGGATCTGTTGCTCTTGATGGTCCCGAGAATGCGCTTATAATGCAAAATAGGCCTACGTAATAAAGAAACGTAATTGGCATTGATTAGATTGTGCATTTATGGTGGATTTTCTGGTCCATTTTTGTCTCGAATTTCATAATATTTCATATCCAGCTGAATTGAAATCAGCTCCATATTTGTTCTAAGTAGTAAACGATTCTAGTTTCGAGTATTGCACGTCGTTGAATAAATATAGCACGTAATTCAAATAATAAGCATAGTGAGAACATATTTAATTTTTAAACCCTTTTCCAAAAAATTAAGATATGTTATTGGTCACGTCCTTGATAGAGTTGGCTACTGAAAACACCGAGACAAGAGAAGAAAATGCTGATAACCTGTATTTTATCCCTGTGCCTAAACATTTTTTGCTAAATTATACACAAATTCATATCCCCATCCACCACATATTTTGTTGTCTGTAGCAGCTTCCTAAATTCTAATCGAATTAAAAGTCTACCGTTTTGAAAGGGTTAAACCGTGCTGTATGACAAAACACGAAATGCTCTATATATACACCAAATACTTTGTAAAAGGGAACGATTTTATAGAGTTAATTGTGAAGAAATTCCCGACAAACAATAGTATTTCCGTAAGTGTTGTTAAAAAATATCGTAATTACGGCTTGATTCAAGCCGTAGTTACGAGATTTTATAATAACACCGAAGGTTTCTTAATACATAACCGCTAAAACCAGTCTATTTTCGTATAAAATCCATTGCCATTTGTAATTGAAAAATGTCTTTTTTCAACAGAATGTACGCCGATCACGTCGGTAACGCACGGCAAAATATACGGCAATGTATACGAAGTCAGTTCCAAGATAGTTTATATCTGCGACACTGACTCCAAGATGCTTACCGAGAATAACACACTGATATGTCTACCATCCGGTCAGTGGAACCAGTGGCCAACATGTATTCTTGGTAAGGCGTTTAACTTTCCAAAATGACAAAAGTTAAGATTTGTTCAAAACAACCCATTAGTAGATGGCACAATTTTAGTTAGGTCCAAATTCAAAGACGTTGCGGACGACAACTTCAAATGTATGAAATATTACATTTCTCAAAATTCTGGTTAGAAAACAAATGTTTTCCAAAGCATGTATCTTCATGCATAAGAGCGTATAAGACGTCATTGTTCAAGTAATGGGTTAAAAAGTGTTTCCTCTAAGCGGTAGATTTTGCGTGACAAAATGCGTAACAGAAATAGCAGTTTAAAGCATTGAAATCCTTTAGGGGAAAAGAAAATAAATTCTTTTTCGGCCAATGGTTTCAAATCTACAACGCTTACATTTAAGAGTATTCAAAACAAGGGCTTTTAAGCAATGTCTAAGATAGTTTAAGGGGGAATGCTCCAGTTTCCTAAATTCTTTCCCAATAATAGAATTTATTTATATTTTGTATGTTGAAATAACATGTTATTACCAATTGAAAAATAAAATAAAAATGGACGGTTAGTGATCTTGTTTGAATTTTATAGGCATTCGTATCACATACCCCTTCAGCGAAAAAAAATGCACAATTTCTTGGACCTCTCCAAGGTCACTAAAATTCTAATAAAACGCTGTATATTCATCGTTTAGTCCCGAAAACGGATTTAAAGAAACGTCTTACATTTAATAAGAACAGAAAACCCAAAATATGTGCTATTATAAACGCGTAAATGTATGAAATAGCATGCTCACGTGTTCGGTTAGATCAACGAAGCTGGAGTGTTTTATGCCAAAATTTGCATATTTTTGGAAATGTTTCAAGTTCTACCTAATAGAATTTGATAAAACTCCCTCATTGTATTAAGCAACATGTCCTGGTAATAATTCACAAAGAAAATGTATAGGTCAGCGCACTTAATAGTGAATTACAGCATTTTTTATCAGCTACAAATGAATAAATGACGCAAAACAGTGGTAACTGCATACACACTTACGACTGTCTTGCTCTAAATAATCAATTTCCATCTTAAGGAAATCAGTTTCGCATAATAAATACACTTTCACGGTCGAAAATGGTAAATTGTAATGATGTGCTATATTATTGAAAATATGGTAGCGAAACATATTGGTACGAAACATTTAATTTACTACAGTAATGACCGAGTGTTCCGAAAAACTGGAGCATTCCCCCTTAAAGTGTCTGTGATTCTCCGAGAATAACACACGGACGTGTCTGCCATCGATCAATGGAATCAGTGGCCAGCCAGTAATGTTTGTACAAGGGCGGATCCAGGTTTTTTCCGGGGTGGGGGCCCAAATGATAGGTTAAGATGTACTAAATATTGTCGGTTTTCAACAAAAACCTCGTAACTGCAGTTTGTTTTAAGCTGCAGTTACAAGGTTTTCGTGGAAAAGCAGCGATATGTAACATTACACTACAGTTAAATAGTCAAAAAATAATTTTCGGCTGATGCCAGGGGTGTCCGGACCCCCTGACCCCCTCTAGATCCATTTGAGTTTCTTATCAGTATTTCTAAATATTTCTTAATAACGACCACGCATGCGACTTTATTGCTACCAAAGGTAGCGAGCATAATTATTATTGCTAGCATGAACAGCAAAGCAAGAAGTAGAGTTTTTTTCCTTTCTTGTAGTGTTCTTCGTGGCTGTATTGATTAACCCTTTCCCAGACAATGTCTTGTTCTGACGCCCCCAAAAGAAAACGCTTGGGAAAACATTGGGACAAAAGAAGAAAATGCTGATAATCAGCATTTTCTCCTTTTGTCTCAATATTTTCTGTGCTACTTTGAACACAAATGTTATCTTTATTAACACCAATTTTGTTGTCTGTAGCTGTTTTCAAATTGGATGACCCTAATATGTTGCCGTTTGGGAAAGGATTAAGAACGTAAATTGTACGTTTTATTTGGGAACGGGTTCGAACGGTTTCACATATTTTATATTTCACAGGAAGCCACATTGGCATTGGATGTACACCAACAAAGCCTTGTCTGGATCCCAACGCCATTTGTGTATTTACACATGAACAGTCACGTGAACAGTCATTGTGTTTCTGTCATTCTACGTACAAATACGACGTAGAGACTAGAACATGTGTCAAAAGTAAGATAAACATTGTTTTTGTTCTTTAATTTTGTGTGATTTACCAAACTTTGGGAAACGTTAACATCGGATAATGGCCCTCTTCAAGGTATGTTTTCTTTAATTTCTCAAAACCCATAGAGGTTAAGCCGAGAAATAAATTAAAGTTTACGAACTGAGAATGAAAACACCACTTTCTAGCCATACGAAATGCACCAAATTACACACACTTGTAAATACACTTCACATAAGTTGATTCACCGTGCCGGATTTCAAGATTATGCTTCAAGAAGAAAATAATTTACAAATATTATTTTACTCTATATTCATATGCAAGGGAGGTAATTTTGAACATTTTTGTCAAATATTTCCCTAAGTATGCATTAATTCAAAATTCTAAACCATACAAAATGCTTATGTTTGTATTTGGAATGGATATGTACGCCTACCACCGTTTAGGAATTACTGGCACTTTTCAAATTTCGGCTCTGGCTCTGCATTTAATTCTCAGTTCGTATACCTTAAACAAACCTTGACACGGGCGATTTTTCTATGAGAACGTTTCCAAAGTCACCGTGAAACTTGTTGGTCAGTGATAATTC
This sequence comes from Fragum sueziense, assembly GCA_963680895.1. Lineage (NCBI taxonomy): Eukaryota > Metazoa > Mollusca > Bivalvia > Cardiida > Cardiidae > Fragum > Fragum sueziense. The sequence goes on from OY804596.1 coordinate 12,994,007, forward strand.
TAGTTTTTCTAAAGGACTCGAAATATTTTCATTAAACAATCAGCCAACGTATACACCTCATCTGACCAGGATCCTATCTCTTTAATCTTCATTACACGTAGGCCTATCTAACGAAAATCTTAAAAAGCATAAAGATTAATGAATTATCAGACTGCAAAGAGTAACAAATCTTGATCTTTGATAGTCTAAAATGCTTTGAGAGTCATCATTGAAGGCATCGGCTCATAATATTTTTGTGTCAGTGGTGGAGGAAGGTCCCTTGTGGCCATTAAGTCCAATCAGTTTCGGATCAGCCTGTGTATACGCAAATGCTAATCCGAACACAAGTTGTTCTAATAGCTTCTTCGTGGGTCAACCGTGACATACATAAACTTTAAGAAAGCTGCATAGGTCCTGAACAGACTTCAATTAAACATGGGCTTATTCATGGAATTCTTGAAACATATCACAAGGGACTCGATTCCAGATGCATATATTCATTTGAGCGGGGATCGTGAAAAAGTCCATTGTTTTCAAATCAGTCTTGTTCTTAAGTACAGCCTGGTCACGACCAATACGGTCAAGGGGGTAGAACAAGCATCAATTTGATGCTGGTGGAAGGCATTTTATATAGAGGCAGATAATGGCAAATCCCGGTCATGTCTCTGCAGTGCAATACGCGATACATTCGTATAGCTGTTGCAGGCCGCGAAGAAGCTATTAGAGAACATCATAAACCTTGATCAGAATGTGTGTATACACATGCTGATCTTGATACATGCTAGTGTCAACAAAGATAAGGTTACTTTTTACCATTTTCCGTTTCGTGAATATTCATTTACTGCAATTTGTACATGCGTGGCTGATACATTCGAACTGTGCGACTAAGGCGCAAGCATGAAAAAGGCAAATAATTAGTAAACAGTATGGATCTTGATCAGTCTGCAAAGGCGGATCCGGATGCATTCTGATCTCAAAAGCTACAAGGTTGCTTTTTTTTTACCAATTCCCGGTGCGTAAATAGCCATTCACTGCATGATGAACACAATACATTCGAACTATACGTAGGCCTACGAGAAAAAAACGCAAACATGAAGAAGGGCAAACACAATTTAGAGAACAGCATGGACCTTGTTCAGACCTGTGTCTGCCCAGTCTGATCTGGACACATGCTGATCTCCACAACAATGGGATTCCATTTCCTTGTCCTGTCTCATATTTTCTAGAAAAGGGAACGCTTTTGACGTAATTTCGGACAAACAATAATATTCCGTATGTGCTGTTATAAAATCTCGTAACTACGGCTTGATTCAAGCCGTAGTAAGGAGACTTTATAACAACACCGACGGTTTATCAATACATAACTGTAAAACCAGTCTATATTTATCACAAAATTCGTTGCTATTCGTTGCAGAATGTGCGCATGTAGAGGATACATTCGATCTGTATGACAAAATACGCATCAATGGCTACAACCAATGGACCATTACCACAAGCAATATTGAAGAGTGCAAGACGGCCTGTGTCAAAAAGCCAGAGTGTTTCCACATTGAAGTCTGGACACCCACAAAGCTAAAGCACTGTTATTTAGGTTTGGTGTCGTATAAAACAGTAAAAGAAACACGACCGATGGATATTTATGATGCTTCTGCTGCTATTTATTCTAGGCGATGCTCGTAATCGACAAGTTAACATTTCTCAAACGAAACAATTATGGTCTGGTGACGCACCAGTAAAAAAACAAGACAGATGGACATTTTAACCCTTTCCCAAACAACAAAATTTTAGAGTGATCCACTTCAAAAACTGTCACAAATGACAAAATAGATGTTATTAAAGATGGGATTTGTGTAAAATCTGGCACAGAAAATATTTAAACAAAAGGAGAAACTGCTGATATCAGCAGTTTCTCCTTTTGTCTCCATGTTTTCCAAAGCCAATTCAATTAATGACGTGAAAATCAGGTATTGTTTTGGGCAACGGTTTAAGGATTCTCTCGGGACTGGTATTCATGAACGCAATCATTGATATTTTAACCATTTTCCAAACGACACGGTTTTGGTTTGGTGATGTTCCAAACATTGAAAGAAATAAGACAGATGGACATTCATAATGCTTACAAGGCTGCTATTCATTAACGCAGATACACATAATCGAATTGAAGTAGATTACCACTAATGAGATTTACGCGACGTCCGAATTTTTCGCGCGATGTCATTAAAATTTGCTACGTATTCGAACCTAATTTGGCGACGATTAGGCCTACGACATCGCCCAAATTTCGACGTCGCGTGAATCGTAATAGGGTCGGGCTATCTTAATATATTCTAAATGACACAATTTTCGTACCAAACAAGAAACGAGACCGGTGGATAACATTTATGATGTTTCTTCTGCCATATATACGAGGCGGTGAAGTATCAAGTTGGAAACGAGGCTGACAGATATTTTAAATATGATGCGAGGACTTCTAATATTTATTCGAACATGCGATGATTGTAACCGAAACGCTTTAATCATTTCCTTATTCTAAAATTCAAGAAAAGTAATCCTTTCATAGACAAATCGACGGCTTTTACACTTTTGTGGGCGCGTACTGTTTTCCCGCAGAGGTAATCACTGGTGGTGAACTAAAACAATTTTCGCGACTACAAGGTATAGATATTTTGAGATTAAATGTGAGTTTGTAGATCTTTTTTCTAATGACAATGAACTTGTTCTAATAACAGTCCGGGCTTACCGTTTTGCATTGACAAACTGTCGGTGTTGTTTAAAATCTTGAACCACGGCTTCGATAAAACCGTAGTTACGATATTTTATAACAACACCGACTGAATACACTGTATTCGCGAAAAAACGTCCGACGCTTTGTCCGAGTTCCCCACCAGTTACAAGTTACACGAGCCGAAAAACTGTTTTAGTCCCCCTTTCCTATGAAGCGGTCACATAAGAAAGAAAACTTAAAAACAGTTTAATGGATGGGTGCAGAAACTTGTCGGATAAATATATGCCAAATTATAAATCTAAATCTTTGACAATAACGAAGTTATGCAATTTTATAAAAGTGGTGCGTTAGAACTTTTGCTGAGTATATAATATGTATAATATTAAACACTAGACCGTTATATTTGTATTGTACCTGAACTATTATCAAATTACAACAAAAATGGTTCCAGAACTTTAAGTAACTCCCTTTGATCGTCTTATTTGATGGTCTTAAACTAATAAATCAATTTTACTAATCATATAACAGAAAAGTTTAAATTTCAAAGGATTGCCGTACCTTTTTTAGGTTGAAAATGAAAGGGGTTAAAAGAGTTACTGTTTGTTCAAAACATAGGAGTTAAAAAGAGCTACTGAGTGGTAATGGGTTAAGGTCCTAGAACCATTTGATCATTTCTTTACCATCGTTTTTCAATAATAGATTATCAAATTTACAGATGGGAATGGGTTTTTGTAATCTTAATTCAGATACATGTATACTTAAAAATCATTTGATAGGACTGAGGCGTTTCTTATGGCCGTTAGTATATATCATTGTTATGAAGGTTTGTACAGTACATGGTAGACTGTCTTCAATCACGTGCCAGCTTACACAAAATCATATAAAATCATACACATACAGGCATTTAGAATCTTCGCAGCCTACGATAAGGCGGTCGTTGAAGGAATCATGAGCGATGCTGATTGGCGCTGGTACATACGGAATGATCACTCTGTTATGTTTGTAGTTCATACACGATACTTGATGAATGTTGTTTGAATCGTTTCCACATATGTATATATTTCCTTCTCCATCAACGTCCATTCCAAGGGGTCCCTCTAACTTGACTTTCTTGTAACTTTTGTAGAACCACTGACGAAAACCATACTGATCAAATGCGTCGACTTGTTCTGCACCTCCAACGACAATGTTGCCTATTATATCTTGTACAATATACATTGGGGTTTCAATAAATTCATCAAACCGATCTATGACTCGAAGAATGTCACCGTTTGACGGATTTCTGAACTCGATCAGAAGTTCATTTCCTCTATCTATATCTTGCATCTTTCCAGAATCGTCTCGCATAGGTTTGTCTGACAACAGTAAAGCGATGTTGTTTGCTGATGTTGAACAAATAGCTCGACAGTGATATTCCAAGTCAAAATGACTGATGTATCGTAAAGAATCCGTTACTGAATAGATATGCACGCATTGTGTATCTATAGCTACGGCAATCATATTATCCATCAAGAGAATCATTGTTCGACAAAGGCTTTCAGGTAGTCCGTTAGTTGCTACGACACTTTTCAGATGAAAGTCATGATCGAATAGCTTCAACTTGCCATTTTCTATGTCAGCAACTACAATACTATTATGATCTAAGACTAAAATACCAGAAACACTGCAAGATTCCTCACCGCTTTCGCAAATACCATAATTTCCTGAAAAGGTTATGTTTCTTTGTAACAAATGTGTGTTTGGTTTATAGTAATCCATTTTCCTGGTTTGGCTTTCTGTATTTACTAACTGAACATCTTGTGTCATTGTCGCCATGTCATTTACATGTCGTGTCACAATATCAGGCACATAATCTGAACCTTTGTTATATTGATCATCTTCAGACGTATCTACAGTATCTGATGTTGTACTGAGATAATTACCTTTTGCTACAAAGGCTCGGGTAGTTTCTTTTCTTGTATCAGGAATTGCTTCAATTGAGCAATTAATGCTGTCTACATTTAATTCAGCATCGCCATGTTCCGTATCCGATGTCGGATCTGTTTGTGTTTCTATTGTCTGTTTATCACCTTGTGTTTTCTGACATCCAGACTCTACACCAATCACTGCATCTTGAAATGGGTCAATAGTAAATCTATGGATAAGGGCTAGCTTCTTTGTGAATTCTTCAACTTCTTTGATCTTTTGTTCTACATCTTTTGGATCACAATGGATGGAACCATCCTTTTTCAAAGATAGATGGGTATAGTTTGCAACAATTTGCTCCTTCGTGGAATCATTCATTTTTGATACCGCGTTCGCCAGGTTACGTCTGATTGATATGGATGAACATATTTTTTCTTTTTCTTTTTCGACGCCACTGGTTTCAATTGCATCACCTCGATTATTTCTTTGCATAGACTCTTCAACAAAATTCTGCAACTCGCCCAGAAAAAATTTCTGCTTTGCCATCGCGGACGCTTGCCGGACCGATAGACTAGATATATTTTCGTATGAGGCTTGAACTTCTTCACCGAGTCTGGAAATATTTTGCATTGCATCTTGCGGGGAGATGACAGACTTCGTAAGCTTTTTACAGTTCCTGTGGTTCCTCTTTATACACACCTCGCATATTAATTCTGAATGATCTTCACATACGTAAACTCGCAGGTTACCATGTTCTTCGCAGTAGAGGATTTTCTTGACATCGCGTAACGTATTAAAAAGCTCACCCTCTTTCTCTAGAATGGTGTGAAATTTTAAAACTTTGTTTTCATAATGATCCCGTGCACAGTCCGAACATAAAAAGTCCATACACTCGCCACAGAAAAACTTTGCCAATTTAGAAGCACTGGGGTTGTCTGTTGAACAACTATCACATTTTGGTTCATTGTCGAGTATTTCTTCACATTCCGCCATATTAGAATTTATATTGGTTGTTCCCTATACTAATGTCCTTGTTATAAATCTTTAAAGCAAATTGGTTATTAAAGTCGAAACACTATCACGGTTCTGTATTAGGTTTTACAAAATAGCAATCGTACAGTCCTCCCACGATAATTAGATTCCCGCCAAAAATATAGACCATACCCATTTGATAAGGAAAGGTTACACATATCAAAACACAATTATCGCAATGAAAACAATGATTATATTGTAAGTATGACTTTCAGAAACAATCTGTGTCTGTGGTCTAATGGTTAAACAGTTGGCGCTTGAACGTATCAAAGGAGTTCTTTTTTAACTGTGTGAGTTCGATTCCACACATAGCCGTGTATTTTTTTTTATTATTATTTTTTCACTTATTTGCGTTTTACTTTTTTTGTTTTTGTTCCTTTCACATTTGTGAATAGATGTATATTCTTTATTTTCAATATAAACCATTGCCAAACGAATCTTTCATGTTTCATGACTTGAATGTTGTCTTAGGCCATATACCCACTATATAGCATATTATGTACGTGATTTTCCGATATTATTTTATAAATCTGTATAAAAATCACAAAGAGTCTGCTTTCTTCTCATCTTTTTTTCTAAAATGATAAAACAAAATATATTTGTAAAACAAAATATGTGATTACCCATCGTTCTATATGAGATTCGAACCCACGTTTGCTAAAAGAAAATGGACGATGCGCCGGTGCTCCATCCACTGCGCTATCGAGTATGTCTATATAAATCAGCGTAAAATATAAGATTTTAATCGTATATAACAAGTCTTTCTTACCTGTAGGCCGAGTTCATTCTATTTATAGCTTTGTTTGTAAACAGCACATTATCATTGGAATGCTATAATAGGTTCAAAGTTAAACGAGAATAATTTACGATTGTTTTGGTTTGTTTTTAGGTAGCACTATTACCCTTACCTACGTAAAATTAAAGCAAGACAACCGTATCTATTCTCGTTTAATTGTGAATCTATTATATACACGTAATTATTATTGTCATTAATTTTGTGTACATTCGTGTATCAAAAGGTTTGAAATGATTAAGATCTATATTCAATATCAATAATGCTTTATGGCTGAGTACATCTGTAGAAAAATGGAAATAAATTACCATATACCTATTGAATATTGTAAACTAGGTATTTTAATCTTAAGTTTGTTCTAATTCATAGGAATGAATGGCAACAAAATAAATGTCGCTTAGAGCAGAAATATTATATGGTATAGTCAATAAAATATTGAGGGAAAGGGAGAAAAATGCTGATCACCAACATTTTCTTCTTTGTCTCTATGTTTTCCGAAGCCTTTTCATTAGGGATATCAAAACAATGTATATTTGGTAAAGGATTAAACACGGTGGGGATTGTGCATGATGGGATGGATAACGACTACCGACAATAGGGAACGATTTAATCAAGTAAACCGTGACGTAATTTCGGACAAATAAATACAGTATTTCGTTGGTGTTGTTATAAAATCTCGTAACTATGGCTTGAATCAAACCGTAATTACGAGATGTTATAACAACACCGACGGTTTATCAAAACATAACGGTAAACTCGGTCTATGTTTTGCACAAAATTTGATGCCAACTCGCCTCGCTTCAGGTAAGACATTTTGCAATAACTCTGTTATTTCTGTATCAATTTTCAAGCGGTTTGCTGCATGTACCCCGCCTTATCGAGCTCTTTCATTGGATGTATGACATATTAGATAACTCATGATACTTTTTCCGAAATATTGTCCCAACCGACCAGAAAGCGAAATGGTAACGACCACGGCCAAATTAACCACGCTTCAGGTAAGCATTTGTGCAATAACTTTCTTATTTCTGCGTCAATTTTCATGCGGTTTGTTGCATGTACTCCGTCTTACTGAGTCCTTTTCTCAGATGTATTATTTATCTGGAACTTCCCTGTACTTTTCTCAAAAACCGATCCCAACCGACTTGAAAAAGGGCCTGAATTTTTTGTCGTTTTTCTGGTCGGTTGGGATCAATTTTTTTACAAAGTACAAATATTCTACAAAAAAGTCATATATCCGAGGAAAGAGCTCACTAATGCGGGGTACATGCAACAAACCGCTTGAAAATTGGAGCAGAAATAAGAAAATTATTGCACAATTTCTTGCCTGAAGCGAGGCAAATTTGTCCGTTTACTCCAAATTCGTTATCCATCCCATCATGCACTATCCCCACCGTGTTAAACATGAATAAAAGAATGAGTACACACAAAAATTAACCTTTCCACAAACAAAGCATGACTTGGCTTCTCTAATCTGAGATGGTTCGGAAAGCATCAAGAAAAAAAGACGAACATACTGAAACCAGAATATTCCTTTTCTCTAAATGATTTCCGTGTTATGTTATACATATTCATTACATATTGACCAACAGGTATTTATTCCGTTTGCAACCAAATTTGAACTAGTCAAAATCTTGTCGTTTTGGGAAAATGATTATAGGTCTAGATATTTAAGCATGCACGGTCGATTAACCCTGTTGCATAAGACAACAATTTTAGATCGTTTTAGACAAGTCAAGATTAAGAGACTTTGCAGACGACAAAAAAAAAGTACAAAGAAAAAATACTGTTTTCTTTTTTTATTTTTTTTTCTCTAAATGGAGCATTACTATGGTGCCATGGAGCATTCGGAACAACTCGGTCAATTATCTATTATATTGTTTCTACAGAGTTAACCGAGGGGCTCCGCTCGGAGTATAGGGCAATGGCGCCTCCCACTGAGCGTCTTAAAATCTTGCTCTTAAGAACGCTTTATCCTAAAATATCTTAGGAAGAAATCTCAAGAAATCTCTCTCTAAAGTACTTTCCATAAAAATATAAATCAATCCTTTTGCGGAAATTAAAGGGGCCAGCTACTGGACAAAACTTCGGTAAAGTCTAATATTTGGTCCATCCTTCCATCAAACGGAACCGGTAGCTGGCCAGATAAACGACACCAATCTATACTGTTGTAACATTATATGATCATAAATTAAATGTACTTTTTGTAGAAATATAAATTTATCCTTCTGCGGAAATTAAAGGGGCCAGCTACCGAAAAAAAACTTCGGTATAGTCTAAGATTTTGCTCTACCCTTCTACAAACAGAACCGGTAGCTGGCCTGGTAAACGATACCAATCTATACTGTTGTAACATTTGATTATCATAAATTAAATGTACTTTCAATAAAAATATAAATCAATCCTTTTGCGGAAATTAAAGGGGCCAGCTACTGGACAAAAATTTCGGTAAAGTCTAATATTTGGACCACCCCTCCTTTTAAACGGAACCGGTAGCTGGCCAGGTAAACGATACGGCAATCTATATTGTTGTAACATTTTATTATCATAAATTAAATGTACTTTCCATAAAAATATAAATCAATCCTTTTGCGAAAATTAAAGGGGCCAGCTACCGAAAAAAACTTCGGTATAGTCTAAAATTTGGTCCGCCCCTCCATCAAACGGAACCGGTAGCTAGCCAGATAAACGATACCAATCTATACTGTTGTAACATTTTATTGTCACAAATTGAATGTTCTTTCCATAAAAATATATATCAATCCTTTTGCGGAAATTAAAGGGGCCAGCTACCTAAAAAAACTTCGGTATAGTCTAAACTTTGGTCCACTCCTCCATCAAATGGAACCGGTAGCTGGCCAGATAAACGATACCTATCTGTACTGTTGTGACATTTTATGATCATAAATTAAATGTACTTTTCATAGAAATGTAAATCAATCATTTTGCGGAAATTAAAGGGGCCAGCTACTGGACAAAACTTCGGTAAAATCTAATATTTGGTCCACCCCTCCATCAAACGGAACCGGTAGCTGGCCAGATAAACGATACCAATCTATATTGTTGTAACATTTTATTATCATGAATTGAATGTACTTTCCAGAAAAATATAAATCAATCCTTTTGCGGATATTAAAGGGGCCAGCTACCGAAAAAATCTTCGGCATACCCTTAAATTTGGTCCTACACCCCCCCCCCCCCCATCAAACGGACTCGGTAGCTGGCCAGATAAACGATACCAATCTATACTGTCGTAACATTTTGTTATCATAAATTGAATGTACTTTCCATAAAAATATAAATCAATCCTTTTGCGGAAATTAAAGGGGCCAGCTACTGGACAAAACTTCGGTAAAATCTAATATTTGGTCCACCCCTCCATCAAACGGAACCGGTAGCTGGCCAGATAAAAGATACCAATCTATACTGTTGTAACATTTTATGATAATCAATTAAATGTACTTTTCATAGAAATATAAATTTATCCTTTTGCGGAAATTAAAGGGGCCAGCTACCGAAAAAAACTTCAGTGTAGTCTAAGATTTTTCTCCATCTTTCCATCAAACAGAACCGGTAGCTGACCTGGTAAACGATACCAATCTATACTGTTTTAACATTTAATTATCATAAATTAAATGTACTTTCAATAAAAATATAAATCAATCCTTTTGCGGAAATTAAAGGGGCCAGCTACTGGACAAAACTTCGGTAAAGTCTAATATTTGGTCCACCCCTCCATCAAACGGAACCGGTAGCTGGCCAGATAAAGGACACCAATCTATACTGTTGTAACATTATATGATCATAAATTAAATGTACTTTTCGTAGAAATATAAATGAGCCGGGATCTGGAAAAACGTCCCTTATAGCATTTGAGACAGCCACGTTTCCAGATCATCCAGTGTCTAGGTGCAGTCTGACTGGAATCAATGGTGTTCTCTTACATTTGCTACTTAACACAAAGAAGCTAATGGAGAACAACATGGTTCTTGATCAGACTGCGTGTATACGCAGACTGATCTGGAACCATGTTGGGCTCAAAAGCCTTAAGGGACCTTTTTCCAGATCCTCGCTCAAATTTATCCTTTTGCGGAAATTAAAGGGGCCAGCTACCGAAAAAAACTTCGGTATAGTCTAAGATTTTGCTATACCTCCTTCCATCAAATAGAACCGGTAGCTGGCCTGGTAAACGATACCAATCTATACTGTTGTAACATTTAATTATCATAAATTAAATGTACTTTCAATAAAAATATAAATCAATCCTTTTGCGGAAATTAAAGGGGCCAGCTACTGGACAAAAATTTCGGTAAAGTCTAATATTTGGTCCACCCCTCCTTTAAACGGAACCGGTAGCTGGCCAGGTCAACGATACCAATCTATATTGTTGTAACATTTTATTATCATAAATTAAATGTACTTTCCATAAAAATATAAATCAATCCTTTTGCGAAAATTAAAAGGGGCCAGCTACCGAAAAAAACTTCGGTATAGTCTAAAATTTGGTCCGCCCCTCCATCAAACGGAACCGGTAGCTGGCCAGATAAACCATACCAATCTATACTGTTGTAACATTTTATTGTCACAAATTGAATGTTCTTTCCATAAAAATATATATCAATCCTTTTGCGGAAATTAAAGGGGCCAGCTACCGAAAAAAACTTCGGTATAGTCTAAAATTTGGTCCACTCCTCCATCAAATGGAACCAGTAGCTGGCCAGATAAATGATACCTATCTGTACTGTTGTGACATTTTATGATCAAAAATTAAATGTACTTTTCATAGAAATGTAAATCAATCCTTTTGCGGAAATTAAAGGGGCCAGCTACTGGACAAAACTTCGGTATAGTCTAAAATTTGGTCCACCCCTCCATCAAACGGAACCGGTAGCTGACCTGGTAAACGATACCAATCTATACTGTCGTAACATTTTATTATCATAAATTGAATGTTCTTTCCATAAAAATATAAATCAATCCTTTTGCGGAAATTAAAGGGGCCAGCTACTGGACAAAACTTCGGTAAAGTCTAATATTTGGTCCACCCCTCCATCAAACGGAACCTGTAGCTGGCCAGATAAACGACACCAATCTATACTGTTGTAACATTATATGATCATAAAATAAATATACTTTTCGTAGAAATATAAATTTATCCTTTTGCGGAAATTAAAGGGGCCAGCTACCGAAAAAAACTTCGGTATAGTCTAAGATTTTTGCTCTACCCTTCCATCAAACAGAACCGGTAGCTGGCCTGTTAAACGATACCAATCTATACTGTTGTAACATTTGATTATCATAAATTAAATGTACTTTCAATAAAAATATAAATCAATCCTTTTGCGGAAATTAAAGGGGCCAGCTACTGGACAAAAAATTCGGTAAAGTCTAATATTTGGTCCTCCCCTCCTTTAAACGGAACCGGTAGCTGGCCAGGTAAACGATACCAATCTATATTGTTGTAAAATTTTATTATCATAAATTGCATGTACTTACCATAAAAATATAAATCAATCCTTTTTCGAAAATTAAAGGGGCCAGCTACCGAAAAAAACTTCAGTGCAGTCTAAGATTTTTCTCCATCCTTCCATCAAACAGAACCGGTAGCTGACCTGGTAAACGATACCAATCTATACTGTTTTAACATTTAATTATCATAAATTAAATGTACTTTCAATAAAAATATAAATCAATCATTTTGCGGAAATTAAAGGGGCCAGCTACTGGACAAGACTTCGGTAAAGTCTAATATTTGGTCCACCCCTCCATCAAACGGAACCGGTAGCTGGCCAGATAAACGACACCAATCTATACTGTTGTATCATTATATGATCATAAATTAAATGTACTTTTCGTAGAAATATAAATCTATCGTTTTGCGGAAATTAAAGGGGCCAGCTACCGAAAAAAACTTCGGTATAGTCTAAGATTTTGCTCTACCCTTCCATCAAACAGAACCGGTAGCTGGCCTGGTAAACGATACCAATCTATACTGTTGTAACATTTGATTATCATAAATTAAATGTACTTTCAATAAAAATATAAATCAATCCTTTTGTGGAAATTAAAGGGGCCAGCTACTGGACAAAAATTTCGGTTAAGTCTAAAATTTGGTCCACCCCTCCTTTAAACGGAACCGGTAGCTGGCCAGGTAAACGATACGGCAATCTATATTGTTGTAACATTTTATTATCATAAATTGAATGTACTTTCCATAAAAATATAAATCAATCCTTTTGCGAAAATTAAAGGGACCAGCTACCGAAAAAAAACTTCGGTATAGTCTAAAATTTGGTCCGCCCCTCCATCAAACGGAACCGGTAGCTGACCAGATAAACGATACCAATCTATACTGTTGTACTATTTTATTGTCACAAATTGAATGTTCTTTCCATAAAAATATATATCAATCCTTTTGCGGAAATTAAAGGGGCCAACTACCGAAAAAAACTTCGGTATAGTCTAAAATTTGCTACACCCTTCCATCAAATGGAACCGGTAGCTGGCCAGATAAACGATACCTATCTGTACTGTTGTGACATTTTATGATCATAAATTAAATGTACTTTTCATAGAAATGTAAATCAATCCTTTTGCGGAAATTAAAGGGGCCAGCTACTGGACAAAACTTCGGTATAGTCTAAAATTTGGTCCACCCCTCCATCAAACGGAACAGGTAGCTGGCCAGATAAACGATACCAATCTATATTGTTGTAACATTTTATTATCATAAATTGAATGTACTTTCCATAAAAATATAAATCAATCCTTTTCCGGATATTAAAGGGGCCAGCTACCGAAAAAAACTTTGGCATAGTCTTAAATTTGGTCCAACCCCCTCCCCCCCCCATCAAACGGAACCGGTAGCTGGCCAGATAAACGATACCAATCTATACTGTCGTAACATTTTATGATCATAAATTGAATGTACTTTCCATAAAAATATAAATCAATCCTTTTGCGGAAATTAAAGGGGCCAGCTACTGGACAAAACTTCGGTAAAGTCTAATATTTGGTCCACCCCTCCTTTAAACGGAACCGGTAGCTGGCCAGGTAAACGATACCCATCTATACTGTTGTAACATTTTATTATCATAAATTAAATGTACTTTCAATAAAAATACACATCAATCGTTTTGCGGAAATTAAACGGGCCAGCTACCGGGAAAAAACTTCGGTAAAGTCTAATATTTGGTCCACCCTTCCATCAAACGGAACCGGTAGCTGGCCAGATAAAAGATACTTATCTATACTGTTGTAAAATTTTATGATCATAAATTAAATGTACTTTTCATAGAAATATAAATCAATCCTTTTGTGGAAATTAAAGGGGCCAGCTACCGAAAAAAAACTTCGGTATAGTCTAAGATTTTGATCCACCCCTCCTTTAAACGGAATGGTAGCTGGCCAGGTAAACGATACCAATCTATACTGTTGTAACATTTTATGATCATAAATTAAATTTACTTTTCATAGAAATATAAATCAATCCTTTTGTGGAAATTAAAGGGGCCAGCTACCGGAAAAAACTTCGGTATAGTCACAGATTTGGTCCACCCCTCCTTTAAACTGAAGCGGTAGCTGGCCGGGTAAAACGATACCAATCTATACTGTTGTAACATTTTATGATCATAAATTGAATGTACTTTCAATAAAAATATTAATCAATCGTTTTGTGGAAATTAAAGAGACCAGCTAATGGACAAAACTTCGGTAAAGTCTAATATTTGGTCCACCCTTCCATCAAACGGAACCGGTAGCTGGCCAGATAAAAGATACCAATATATACTGTTGTAACATTTTATGATCATAAATTAAATGTACTTTTCATAGAAATATAAATCATTCCTTTTGTTGAAATTAAAGGGGCCAGCTACCGGAAAAAACTTCGGTTTAGTCTAAGATTTTGGTCCATCCCTCCTTTAAACGGAACCAGTAGCTGGCCAGGTAAACGATACCAATCTATACTGTTGTAACATATTATTATCATAAATTAAATATACTTTTCATAAAAATATAAATTAATCGTTTTCCGGAAATCAAACGGGCCAGCTACCGTAAAAAACTACGGTAAAGTCTAATATTTGGTCCACCCTTCCATCAAACGGAACCGGTAGCTGGCCAGATAAAAGATACCAATCTATACTGTTGTAACATTTTATGATCATAAATTAAATGTACCTTTCATAGAAACATAAATCAATCCTTTTGTGGAAATTAAAGGGGACAGCTACCGAAAGAAAACGTCGGTATAGTCTAATATTTGGTCCACCCCTCCTTTAAATGGAACCGGTAGCTGGCCAGGTAAACGATACCAATCTATACTGTTGTAGCATATTATTATCATAAATTAAATGTACTTTCCAAAAAAATATAACTTAATCCTTTTGCGGAAATTAAAGGGGCCAGCTACCGAAAAAATCTTCGGTATAGTCTAAGATTTTGCTCCACCCTTCCATCAAACAGAACCGGTAGCTGGCCAGGTAAACGATACCAATCTAGACTGTTGTAACATTTTATTATCATAAATTGAATGTTCTTTCCATAAAAATATAAATCAATCCTTTTGCGGAAATTAAAGGGGCCAGCTACCGGAAAAAAACTTCGGTAAAGTCTTATATTTGGTCCACCCTTCCATCAAACGGAACCGGTAGCTGGCCTGATAAAAGATACCAATCTATACTTTTGTAACATTTTATGATCATAAATTAAATGTACTTTTCATAGAAATATAAATTAATCCTTTTGCGGAAATTAAAGGGGCCAGCTACCGGAAAAAACTTCGGTGTAGTCTAAGATTTTGCTCCATCCTTCCATCAAACAGAACCGGTAGCTGGCCAGGTAAACGATACCAATCTATACTGTTGTAACATTTTATTATCATAAATTGAATGTACTTTCAATAAAAATATAAATCAATCGTTTTGCGGAAATTAAAGGGGCCAGCTACCGGAAAAAACTTCGGTATAGTCTAATATTTGGTCCACCCCCCAAGATTTGTCCAGGGGGTTTGGGGTCCAATCCCAAAAGATGGCTTAAAATTTATTCAATATGTAAAGTTATACTAATGGTATTTTGTGAAAATTTAGTTTTCGGCCAATGCAAGGGGGGGGGGGGGGGTGACACAACCGACCCCCTTGCAGAGAGTACAATGTTTGCAAATGCCTTGAGATAAAGTGGAACCAATTACAAAACCAATTAAGGAACTCTTTCAATAGTCTTAGAATATATATATACTCAACAAACGGACTTCATTCTATGTTAACTTGGCGACGTGGTCTCGTCCGTGTAGATTGAAATCCCGCGTGTATCATAAAAAGCGTGTGGAAACGGGTCTTGTTTTTGGAAAGCTTGACATTTATTGAAAAGTATATTGTAGTCTATGAACGATTACCCTAGACAAATTAATTTTCATCCGTTATCCTAAAACTTACAACCTTTATCAATATTTTCGATGCATTAGAAGAAAAAGGTCGTAAGTGAAAAAACATGGTTTTGAGAAAACTGGAAAAAAAAAGAGTTTTATTTCAAAGGGAAAAAAGAACAAACGACCTATTTCTATAGCCAAATTGGTCAGCATGACAAGTTCAGATGTTTATGAAATTTGCACCATATGTAGAGCTTGAAATGCCCTTTCCAAAAATGAATGCATCATAAAAGGTCGTAAGTACCACTTACGACCTTATTCTTCTAAGTCATCGATTTGTTTTATACCGATTGATGCTGTAGTTTGTAAAAAGACACCCGATTTCTTGATCGTGTAAAACTTATTCGTCTCTTTATCTTCCGAATCACAATTGAGGAAAGCTTGATAAGTGTTACTTTTACAAAACATGCAACGCTTTAGTGGTATTCCAAGTTGCAGTGCAGGATATCATTAATGAGGAGCTCACAGGCGCTTTGTTTTCTAGAACGCAAGGCTGGATTGTTTATTGTATGAAGCCGCCGGTATAACGTAGTAAAGTGACCCCCATAGAATACTGACCCCTATGGTCACTATTTTATATAGAATACTTGCCCCGGTCATAATATTATGACGAGGGGGTCATAATGTTATGACCTCCCCACACGTAGAAATGTGACCCCCTATAAAACATCGACCCATATACACACCAAAAGTCTTACTCTACTATTAACCCAACAATGGTACACGGACAACATAATTATTTCCATCGATATGCATCGGAGGTGCAATGGCACTCGTACGTGCATACGTCTGTCCGTATTGTTTTGACCGCAACTTTTCATTATTCCTTATTGGGCAAACCCGATTCAAACTGGCTGGTTAGATGCTTCCACCGCATCTGAATTGATTTGATTTATTGGAGCTTAACGCCGTTTTCAACTGCTATGGTAATATTGCGGCGGCTGGAGCACCTAATAAGGATTCCTGGTATTTCTCGAACCCGCACTTACAAAAAATACAAACAGAGCCTCCAGCTGCTCTCTCGTAGATGATCCACACCCATTGATGAGAGACAATGGCTTTTGTCAAATGTCAGAATGGATACATACCGAGCCAGGTTCGAACTTGCGACACCTTAATTGGCAGACCCCGACGTTACCGACTAAGCTATCCGGTCTTGGAGGATCTGTATTGTTTCTTAATCGTATGTACAGTAGACCTACAGTTTGTTCATGGATTACGAACTACTACCGATGTATATTTGTGTGAAAAGGACAAAATGATTTTAAAAGATTTCTGACCGAAAATTGTCTTTCAGCGTTATGAGTTCGAGGCTTACCAAGGTTATGTAGCCTATGTGTGTCTGCCATACGCACTTTCTTACCAGGTTGTTGCATATTAAAGTGATTATGTTAACATTTAGACACTTAAATAGCAAGATAGTTATCTAAGCTTCTCAATCTGATTAAAATCGTGTGTTGGTTTGAGAGTAAAGATATTGAACTATACTTGTCAAGTAGCTGGCTCCTTTAATTTTCGCGAAAAATTTAATTTATATTTTTCTGAAAATTACATTTAATTTATGATCATAAAAAATGTTACAACAGTATAGATTGGTATCGTTTACCTGGCCAGCTACCGGTTCCGTTTGATGGAGGGATGGAGCAAAATATTAGACTATACCGAAGTTTTTTTCGGTAGCTGGTCCCTTTAATTTCCACAAAAGGATAAATTAATATTTCTTTTAAAAAGTACATTTAATTCATGATAATAAAAAGCTACAACAGTATAGATTGGTATCGTTGACCTGGCAAGCTACCGGTTCCGTTTGATGAAGGGGTTGACCAAACATTAGATTATACCGAAGTTTTTTCCAGTAGCTGGCCCCTTTAATTTCCGAAATAGGATTTATTTATATTTTTATGAAAAGTACATTTAATTTATGATAATAATATGTTACAAAAGTATAGATTGGTATCGTTTACCTGGCCAGCTACCGGTTCCGTTTGACGGAAGGGTGGAGCAAAATTTTAGACCATACCGACGTTTTTTTCGGTAGCTGGCCCCTTTAATTTCTACAAAAGGATTGATTTATATTTCTATGAAAAGTACATTT
The DNA here is from genome assembly GCA_963680895.1 of Fragum sueziense. Classification (NCBI taxonomy): domain Eukaryota; kingdom Metazoa; phylum Mollusca; class Bivalvia; order Cardiida; family Cardiidae; genus Fragum; species Fragum sueziense. The sequence continues at coordinate 13,011,963 of OY804596.1, forward strand.
AATTTATGATCATAAAATGTTACAACAGTATAGATTGGTATCGTTTACCTGGCCAGCTACCAGTTCCGTTTAAAGGGGGGATGGACCAAATATTAGACTATACCGAAGTTTTGTCCAGTAGCTGGCCCCTTTAATTTCCACAAAAAGGATTAATTTATATTTCTATGAAAAGTACATTTAATTCATGATCATAAAATGTTACAACAGTATAGATTGGTATCTTTGATCTGGCCAGCTACCGGTTCCGTTTGATGGAAGGGTAGACCAAATATTAGACTTTACCGAAGTTTTGTCCAGTAGCCGGCCCCTTTAATTTTCGCAAAACGATTGATTTATATTTTTATTAAAAGTACAATCAATTTATGATCATAAAATGGTAAAACAGTATCGATTGGTATCGTTCACCTGGCCAGCTACCGGTTCTGTTTGATGGAAGGGTGTAGCAAAATCTTAGACTATACCAAAGTTTTTTTTCGGTAGCTGGCCCCTTTAATTTCCGCAAAAGGATTAATTTATATTTTCATGAAAAGTATATTTAATTTATGATCATAAAATGTTACAAAAGTATAGATTGGTTTCTTTTATCTGGCCAGCTACCGGTTCCGTTTGAAGGAGGGGTAGACCAAATATTAGACTATACCGAAGTTTTTTCCGGTAGCTGGCCCCTTTAATTTCCGCAAAACGATTGATTTATGATTTTATTGAAAGTACATTCAATTTATGATAAAAATATGTTACAACAGTATAGATTGGTATCGTTTACCTGGCCAGCGACCGGTTCCGTTTCATGGAAGGGTGGAGCAAAATCTTAGACTGTACCGAAGTTTTTTTCGGTAGCTGGCCCCTTTAATTTCCACAAAAGGATTGATTTATATTTCTATGAAAAGTATATTTAATTTATGATCATAAGATGTTACAACAGTAAAGATTGGTATCTTTTACCTGACCAGCTACCGATTCCGTTTAAAGGAGGGGTGGACCAAATATTAGACTATACCGAAGTTTTTTTCCGGTAGCTGGCCCCTTTAATTTCCACAAAAGGATTGATTTATATTTCTATGAAAAGTACATTTAATTTATGATCATAAAATGTTACAACAGTATAGATTGGTATCTTTTATCTGGCCAGCTACCGGTTCCGTTTGATAGAAGGGTGGACCAAATATTAGACTTTACCGAAGTTTTGTCCAGTAGCTGGCCCCTTTAATTTCCGCAAAACGATTGATTTATATTTTTATTGAAAGTGTAGTCAATTTATGATAATAAAATGCTACAACAGTATAGATTGGTATCGTTTACCTGTCCAGCTACCGGTTCCGTTTAAAGGAGGGGTGGACCAAATATTAGACTATTCCGAAGTTTTTTCCGGTAGCTGGCCACTTTAATTTCCGCAAAAGGATCAATTTATATCTTTATGAAAAGTACATTTAACTTATGATAATAATATGTTACAACAGTATAGATCGGTATCGTTTACCTGGCCAGCTACCGGTTTTGTTTGATGGAAGGGTGGAGCAAAATCTTAGGCTATACCGAAGTTTCTTTCGGTAGCTGGCCCCTTTAATTTCCGCAAAAGGATAAATTTATATGTTTATGAAAAGTACATTTAATTTCTGATAATAATATGTTACAACAGTATAGATTGGTATCGTTTACCTGGCCAGCTACCGGTTCCGTTTAAAGGAGGGGTGGACCAAAATCTTAGACTATACCGAAGTTTTTTCCGGTAGCTGGCCCCTTTAATTTCCACAAAAGGATTGATTTATATTTCTATGAAAAGTAAATTTAATTTATGATCATAAAATGTTACAACAGTATAGATTGGTATCTTTTATCTGGCCAGCTACCGGTTCCGTTTGATGGAAGGGTAGACCAAATATTAGACTTTACCGAAGTTTTGTCCAGTAGCTGGCCCCTTTAATTTCCGCAAAACGATTGATTTATATTTTTATTGAAAGTACAATCAATTTATGATCATAAAATGTTAAAACAGTATCGATTGGTATCGTTTACCTGGCCAGCTACCGGTTCTGTTTGATGGAAGGGTGTAGCAAAATCTTAGACTATACCAAAGTTTTTTTTCGGTAGCTGGCCCCTTTAATTTCCGCAAAAGGATTAATTTATATTTTCATGAAAAGTATATTTAATTTATGATCATAAAATGTTACAAAAGTATAGATTGGTATCTTTTATCTGGCCAGCTACCGGTTCCGTTTGATGGAAGGGTAGACCAAATATTAGAATTTACCGAAGTTTTGTCCAGTAGCTGGCCCCTTTAATTTCCGCAAAACGATTGATTTATATTTTCATTGAAAGTATATTCAATTTATGATACTAAAATGTTACAACAGTGTAGATTGGTATCGTTTACCTGGCCAGCTACCGGTTCTGTTTGATGGAAGGGTGGAGCAAAATCTAAGACTATACCGAAGTTTTTTTTGGTAGATGGCCCCTTTAATTTCCGCAAAAGGATTAATTTATATTTTTATGAAAAGTAAATTTAATTTATGATCATAAAATGTTACAACAGTATAGATTGGTATCGTTTACCTGGCCAGCTACCGGTTCCGTTTAAAGGAGGGGTGGACCAAAATCTTAGACTATACCGAAGTTTTTTCCGGCAGCTGGCCCCTTTATTTCCACAAAAGGATTGATTTATATTTCTATGAAAAGTGCATTTAATTTATGATCATAAAATGTTACAACAGTATAGATTGGCATCTTTTATCTGGCCAGCTACCGGTTCCGTTTGATGGAAGGGTAGACCAAATATTAGATTTTGCCGAAGTTTTGGCCAGTAGCTGGCCCGTTTAATTTCCGCAAAGCGATTGATTTATATTTTTATTGAAAGTACATTTAATTTATGATCATAAAATGTTAAAACAGTATCGATTGGTATCGTTTACCTGGCCAGCTACCGGTTCTATTTGATGGAAGTTTGTAGCAAAATCTTAGACTATACCAAAGTTTTTTTTCGGTAGCTGGCCCCTTTAATTTCCGCAAAAGGATTAACTTATGACGTCGCGCACGGTATTGGGGAACTAAATGTAACGTCAAACTAGCGAACGTCATTATTCTAATAGTTGCGTAACGTTGAAGTTTTTACGTAGACGGTTGTGTTGTGCTTTTAATGCTTACTCTCTGTACAAACTAAAGTGATTTAAAAAGACAGAACCATGTTTTAAGAAAATATCTACCTTTTCTGTCTTTTGCACTTCTTAAGCTTTAACTTCACTTTGATTCGTTTTATTTTCGTCTTAAAATGGGCCACATAGGTACTTTTAAGGCTACGTCAATTAAAAAAATTACGTTTATAAAAATTCTGTCCACACGAACAAATTTGAATATCTTTTTTACGTTTCATTACTTTGCTTTGAAATTTTGATATAACAAACAAGAAAAAAAAAATATATTTCCACATTGAAATTAAATCGTTGTATGAATAAGGGAACCGGTATTTTTTAAACTCTAAAGGGTAAAAAAGTAGAGTTTTGAACGACCTGAAACAATTTCTGTCCACACGCATTTTATATCATAAATGCTTCGTTCATTATGCTAACTAATTTTCTTGTATATATTATAGAAATAGAGAAAAATAATATTTTTTATATCAAGTTTTGTTGCATTTCAGTCATTAATTCACAATATATCAAACGAAATTGTGAATTTTTCTACGACGTAATTCTAATTGTTACACTGCAATTTTTCGTGTACAAACCGGGCTTATTTGCGTTATCGACATCAAAATTTGATTTTCGTTCGGCAAAACATTCTACAGCATTTCCACTGTCAAATGATATATTTTTAAATGTGTTTGACGTTACTTAATCGCAAAGTTGTTTATAAATATCCGTCGTCGTTGAAAATTTATGTTACATGTTACACGCGTTTTTTCGCGTTATTTACGAACAAAAAGTCTTTCTAGCAAATTTACATAAACTAACAACCTGAAAATAGTATGCCATTGAAAAAGATCATGGTTTTGCGGTTATTTTGATATATAACAAAGTTTTGAGAAGGAAAAAGGTTCTTACAAAATTCAATTAGGAATCGCAGAGGGTAGCGTTTTTTGAAAAATTCCCCAATACCGTGCGCGACGTCTTATATTTTCATGAAAAGTATATTTAATTTATGATAATAATATGTTACAAACGTATAGATTGATACCGTTTACCCGGCCAGCTACCGGTTCCGTTTAAAGGAGGGGTAGACCAAATATTAGACTTTACCGAAGGTTTGTCCAGTAGCTGGCCCCTTTAATTTCCGCAAAATGATTGATTTATATTTTTATTGAAAGTACATTTAATTTATGATAATAAAATGTTACAACAGTATAGATTGGTATCGTTTACCTGGCCAGCTACCGGTTCCGTTTAAAGGAGGGGTGGACCAAATATTAGACTATACCGAAGTTTTTTTCCGGCCGCTGGCCCCTTTAATTTCCGCAAAACGATTGATTTATATTTTTATTGAAAGTACATTCAATTTATGATAATAAAATGTGTTAACAGTATAGATTGGTATCGTTTACCTGGCCAGCTACCGGTTCTGTTTGATGGAAGGGTGGATCAAAATCTTAGACTATACCGATGTTTTTTTCGGTAGCTGGCCCCTTTAATTTCCGCAAAAGGATTAATTTATATTTTTATGAAAAGTAAATTTAATTTATGGTAATAATATGTTAGAACAGTATAGATTGGTATCTTTTATCTGGCCAGCTAACGGTTCCGTTTGATAGAAGGGTGGACCAAATATTAGATTTTACCGAAGTTTTGTCCAGTAGCTGGCCCCTTTAATTTTCGTAAAACGATTGATTTATATTTTTTCTGAAAGTACATTCAATTTATGATAATAAAATGTTACAACTGTATAGATTGGTATCGTTTACCTGGCCAGCTACCGGTTCCGTTTAAAGGAGGGGTGGACCAAATATTAGACTATACCGAAGTTTTTTCCGGTAGCTGGCCCCTTTAATTTCCGCAAAAGGATCAATTTATATCTTTATGAAAAGTACATTTAATTTATGATAATAATATGTTACAACAGTATAGATTGGTATCGTTTACCTGGCCAGCTACCGGTTCCGTTTGATGGAAGGGTAGACGAAATATTAGACTTTACCGAAGTTTTGTCCAGTAGCCGGCCCCTTTAATTTCCGCAAAACGATTGATTTATATTTTTTGTTTGAAAGTACAATCAATTTATGATCATAAAATGTTAAAACAGTATCGATTGCTATCGTTTACCTGGCCAGCTACCGGTTCTATTTGATGGAAGTTTGTAGCAAAATCTTAGACTATACCAAAGTTTTTTTCGGTAGCTGGCCCCTTTAATTTCCGCAAAAGGATTAACTTATATTTTCATGAAAAGTATATTTAATTTATGATAATAATATGTTACAACAGTATAGATTGGTATCGTTTACCCGGCCAGCTACCGATTCCGTTTGAAGGAGGGGTAGACCAAATATTAGACTTTACCGAAGTTTTGTCCAGTAGCTGGCCCCTTTAATTTCCGCAAAACGATTGATTTATATTTTTATTGAAAGTACATTTAATTTATGATAATAAAATGTTACAACAGTATAGATTGGTATCGTTTACCTGGCCAGCTACCGGTTCCGTTTAAAGGAGGGGTTGAACATATATTAGACTATACCGAAGTTTTTTCCGGTAGCTGACCCCTTTAATTTCCGCAAAAGGATCAATTTATATTTTTATTGTAAGTACATTCAATTTATGATAATAAAATGTTACAACAGTATAGATTGGTATCGTTTACCTGGCCAGCTACCGGTTCTGTTTGATGGAAGGGTGGATCAAAATCTTAGACTATACCGAGGTTTTTTTCGGTAGCTGGCCCCTTTAATTTCCGCAAAAGGATTAATTTATATTTTTATGAAAAGTACATTTAATTTATGGTAATAATATGTTAGAACAGTATAGATTGGTATCTTTTATCTGGCCAGCTAACGGTTCCGTTTGATAGAAGGGTGGACCAAATATTAGATTTTACCAAAGTTTTGTCCAGTAGCTGGCCCCTTTAATTTCCGTAAAACGATTGATTTATATTTTTATTGAAAGTACATTCAATTTATGATAATAAAATGTTACAACAGTATAGATTGGTATCGTTTACCTGGCCAGCTACCGGTTCCGTTTAAAGGAGGGGTGAAACAAATATTAGACTATACCGAAGTTTTTTCCGGTAGCTGGCCCCTTTAATTTCCACAAAAGGATTGATCTATATTTCTACGAAAATTACATTTAATTTATGATCATAATATGTTACAACAGTATAGATTGGTATCGCTTACCTGGCCAGCTACCGGTTCCGTTTAAAGGAGGGGTGGACCAAATCTTAGACTATACCTAAGCTTTTTTCCGGTAGCTGGCCCCTTTAATTTCCACAAAAGGATTGATCTATATTTCTATGAAAAGTACATTTAATTTATGATCATAAAATGTTACAACAGTATAGATTGGTATCTTTTATCTGGCCAGCTATCCTGTTCCGTTTGATGGAAGGGTGGACCTAATTTTAGACTTTACCGAAGTTTTGTCCAGTAGCTGGCCCCTTTAATTTCCGCAAAACGATTGATTTATATTTTTATTGAAAGTGCATTCAATTTATGATAATAAAATGTTACAACAGTATAGATTGGTATCGTTTACCTGGCCAGCTATCGGTTCCGTTTAAAGGAGGGGTGGACCAAATATTAGACTATACCGAAGTTTTTTCCGGTAGCTGGCCCCTTTTATTTCCGCAAATGGATCAATTGATATCTTTATGAAAAGTACATTTAATTTATGATAATAATATGTTACAACAGTATAGATTGGTATCGTTTACCTGGCCAGCTACCGGTTCTGTTTGATGGAAGGGTGGAGCAAAATCTTAGACTATACCGAAGTTTTTTCGGTAGCTGGCCCCTTTAATTTCCGCAAAAGGATTAATTTATATGTTTATGAAAAGTACATTTAATTTATGATAATGATATGTTACAACAGTATAGATTGGTATCGTTTACCTGGCCAGCTACCGGTTCCGTTTAAAGGTGGGGTGGACCAAAATCTTAGACTATACCGAAGTTTTTTTCCGGTAGCTGGCCCCTTTAATTTCCACAAAAGGATTGATTTATTTTTCTATGAAAAGTACATTTAATTTATGATCATAAAATGTTACAACAGTATAGATTGGTATCTTTTATCTGGCCAGCTACCGGTTCCGTTTGATGGAAGGGTAGACCAAATATTAGACTTTACCGAAGTTTTTTCCTGTAGCCGGCCCCTTTAATTTCCGCAAAACGATTGATTTATATTTTTATTGAAAGTACAATCAATTTATGATCATAAAATGTTAAAACAGTATCGATTGGTATCGTTTACCTGGCCAGCTACCGGTTCTGTTTGATGGAAGGGTGTAGCAAAATCTTAGACTATACCAAAGTTTTTTTTTCGGTAGCTGGCCCCTTTAATTTCCGCAAAAGGATTAATTTATATTTTCATGAAAAGTATATTTAATTTATGATAATAATATGTTACAACAGTATAGATTGGTATCGTTTACCCGGCCAGCTACCGGTTCCGTTTGAAGGAGGGGTAGACCAAATATTAGACTATACCGAAGTTTTTTCCGGTAGCTGGCCCCTTTAATTTCCGCAAAACGATTAATTTATATTTTAATGAAAAGTACATTTAATTTACGATAATAATATGTTACAACAGTATAGATTGGTATCGTTTACCTGGCCAGCTACCGGTTCCGTTTGATGGAAGGGTGGAGCAAAATCTTAGACTATACCGAAGTTTTTTTGGTAGCTGGCCCCTTTAATTTCCACAAAAGGATTGATTTATATTTCTATGAAAAGTACATTTAAAGTGTCCGATGATTGGCAAAATTTAAGTCTTGTGCCGAAAAAACACCTTACTATTAACCAAATATCAAAGTTTCTACAATTTTCCAACATTAGAAGTGTTTTTATTTCGTCTTTTAAATTGGATATTTTGGTCTTTTCCGATCTTTGCCGAAGAAAATACGCTAAACTTCCGACTTGAAATTATGACGTCATACTTGCCACTGAATGACGTCATGGCGGGAAAAACGGGCAGTCATGGGTCATTTCCCGGAAAGTCTGAAATTTTTGAAAAAGTTAAATGTTCGACTTTTCTGTCATAAAGCGACTTCCCCAATTGATACTCAAAACACGGAATTCGTCCTCAGTAAATATTAGAAACAATGTTAAAACAGTCAAAGAATAGGTCGTAAGTGAATTAAGGAATGTGCCAAAGAACGGTTTAAGTTTGTCTGTATTACTCTTACGATCGAGAAATGGATAAAAACTGAGACTTCGCTATATGACAGAAAAGTCGAATACATTATCTTTGTCAGACACCTCATGCTCTAGATTGGGGGCGGAGTCAAGCCATTGATGACGTCAATCCGTGGCAATTTTACGGAAATTGCCGATCTTTATTTTCTCGAAAATCAGTTTTTCAACGATGTAAAGAAAAGCAAATAAAATTTTAAAACAATCGAGTTTGGCGGATCTCTTATAAAACACATTAATTTAATGATTTTCTTCCAATATACGGTGCAATAAACTGCCAAGCTTGGTAGCCTTTAATTTATGATCATAAAATGTTACAACAGTATAGATTGGTATCGTTCACCTGGCCAGCTACCGGTTCCGTTTGATGGAGTGGTGGAGCAAAATTGTAGACTATACCGAAGTTTTGTCCAGTAGCTGGCCCCTTTAATTTCCGAAATAGGATTTATTTATATTTGTATGAAAAGTACATTTAATTTATGATAATAATATGTTAGAACATTATAGATTTGTATTGTTTACTTGGCCAGCTATCGGTTCCGTTTGTTATGGTGGAGCAAAATATTACACTATACCGAAGTTTTGTCCAGTAGCTGGCCCCTTTAATTTCCTCGAAAGGTTTAATTTATATTTTTTTGATAAGTACATTTAATCAATGATAATAATATGCTACAATAATATTGAATGGTATCGTATTTCTGACCAGCGACCTGTAACTTTTGATGGAATGGTGGAGCAAAATATTACACCATACCGAAGTTTTGTCCAGTAGCTTGCCCCTTTAATTTCTTGTAGCCATATTTTCTTTTTCAAGTAACTAGCTATCGGTTGCTGGCTACTGGTAACTAATTTTTTTAAGTAACTGGCTACCGGTAGCTGGCTACCGGTAACTAACTTTTCTTGTTCAAGTAACTGGCTACCGGTAGCTGGCTACCGGTAACTAACTTTTCTTTTTCAAGTAACTGGAACAAGTAACTGGCTACCGGTAGCTAACTTTACCTATCTTGGAAGTTATTGATGTTTGAAAAAAATCTTTAACCTTTGTTGCAACGCCGACGCCAACGCCCATGTGACAGTATAAGCTCTCATTTTCTTCGAAAAGTCGAGCGAAAAATGTGGGATATACTGTGGAACAAGAGCTTCGCAAAGAGGCGCATATCGTCGGTGGGAAGTCAAAACCTCGTAACCCCAGCTTATTCAAGCTGTAGTTACGAGGTCTTGACTCCCCACCAACGATATTACGTCCGAGAGGGGCTTGTCAGGAAAATTGGACTTTTTTCAATTTACAGGCAGATGATTCAAATAAGATAAGTTATCTAAATTTTGTAAGCGGTTTGCACAAGCAGACACCAGATTCAATGTGGCAAGTTTGATTAAACTCTGATTGAAACTGTACGAGTTGTGCATACGAGGAAATGGACATTTGTTAAAGGGTGAGGGTAACAGATGGTCTAATTGCAAAAAATGTTTTTTTTTTTTTAAAAATATGCAAAACTTTTGTATTGGCCACCTCAGAATGGTTAATAATATGCGATTCAGACAGAGATTGAGCCGAAATTATAAGAGAGATAGCCGAATTTAGGGAAAATCCAAACCCAAATTCAACCCCGTCACAGATGCGGTTGAATTTATTTTTTAACTGTCACGCATGCGCATACAGCGCGGACCAAGATTCAAACGAGATTCATACTTGAATTTCAAAATGACGTCATCATGTATGTTGTGACATCATTTAAAGAAAGTCGCATGTCCTACTGTTTTTGACCTACTTTCGACATCGCTTCATGAATTTGGTATCAAATTGCGAAAAAATGAGTCGTTGCTTCAATAGTTTGTCGTAATCATTTAATCAAGTCATATAAAGCTTAAAAAGTGTACATTTCGTTTGTTTTTGGCAAATTTTGGGTCCAAATCTGGGAAATAGTAGCTTTAAAGTTCAAGGGCAGATAATTCACAAACAAAATGTTATCGGAATTCCTAAAGCGGTGTGCACGACTAGACACAATGGAGATGTATTGTGGCAAAATCAAAACTATAGGAGTTGCACACACAAGAAAGTGCTAATGGACAGACGGACGAACGGGGCGATAACATCATACGACCCTTCGGGCGTATAAAAAGTTACTACTGCTTACGAAGAAGCTATTAGAGAACAGCATGGATTCTGATCAGACTGTGCGTATGCACAGGCTGATCTGGATCTATGTTGGGCTAAAATGCCTTAAGGGACGTTTTTTCCAGATCCAGACTCAAATGCTTTCTAGGAATCCAATTGATCTAATAGACAGTAGGGACCTAGCATAGATCTGATCAACTCGATCGCTGGAATTTCCCTATCAAACAACTTCTCGATCTCTAGTCTATCAAACCCGACCCATACAGTCTATTCAATCCGGTTACAAGCAAGTGAAGCAGAGGTCGAGTTGATCGAGAATCACTCTAGACCAAATCGGGGTGATAGAACGCAGGTCGGGTTAAAGATAATCACTCGATCACACACGATCTGCAGACACGATTGGTTCTCGATCAGGTAGATCTTCCACCGGTTTCCCAATCAATTTTCCAGTAGTTGGCACACACATTTTAACATCGAGTAAGGAGCTCGAGCGATGCAGATTAAGCCCGATCATCTCGACCATCGTGCTGATGGAGCTCGATTGCTTGATCAGATCGACAGTGGGAACCTATCATAAGGAACTAAGTGGGGTTGAATCCTTTACTTTGGAAGATGACGACTGGTGCACCTTATCATGTGACAGTGCTATTTGTACATGTATTTCTCTAATCAGTGCTTACACAGCATCCAATCCAAGCCACACATGATTCATGAACAAGTCCAAAGATGACTTCTCCGTACATCAAGTGATAATTAAAACTAGGCTTTACCAAACAAAACCTGGTTTTGACGTCCCCAATAGAAAACGCTTTGAATATTGGGGCAAAAGAAGAAAATACTGGTCACCAGCAAATTTTGCTGGTCACCAGCATTTTCTCCATATGCCTCAATATTTTCTGACCTATTGTAAACAAATAATACTAGCAAAAACTTCCATTGTGTAGTCTGAAATATACTTTAAATTGAAATAGTCCAAAATTTTGCCATCTGGGTTTATCCTTTCCAAAACAACACGATTTTATTGAAGTCCAATTTTAAAACGGATAAATGCAAAAGCTAGGATGTTAAAGAAGGGGTGACATATGTGCAATACAAAACAGAAAATATTGAAACAACAGTAGAAAATTCTGAGCATCAGCATTTTCTTCTTTTGGGTCAATATTTCCACTCTTCGTCTTATTTAGGGACGTCAAAACAAGGTTTTCAGTGATAAAAGGTTTACATAAATGGAAAATCTACAGAAAAGCTTTAACCAATTTATTCAAGCATCCTCTATATTTTTTCCAGATTTAAGTTATTTTACTCATTAACAAACAACAAAATGCAAAACAACACAATTTAGAAAATTGCTACAAGTGACTAAACCAGATATAGATCTAAAACAAAATGTGCATGTGAAACACAAAACAAGAGGACCATGATGGTCCTATATCGCTCACCTGAACCAAAATGATATGAGCAACACGTTTGTTCAATTCAATTAATATTTATTACTTTAAGACTGAAAGAGAACTTATGGTCAATAAGGTTGTGAAAATCTAACTCATCCGAGATCTAAATTATGATGCCAAACATTGTATCCAAGTTTTGTCTTGATTGATAAATAATTGTAGATCAAGGTCGAAAACAGCCGAAAACAGCAATCTTATCAAATTCAAGGGCACATAACGCTCGACTTTCTGATCAGATCAGACTGAAAATCAAACTCATATGAGATCTTATGGTCCCCAACATTGTGTCCACGTTTTGTATAGATTGATCAATAATTGTAGATTCTAGAATGTAAACAAGGTCGAAAACAGCCGAAAACAGCAATTTTGTCAAATTCAAGGGCACATAACTCTCCACATTCTCATCAGATCAGACTAAAAATCGAACTCATCCAAGATCTTATGGTCCCCAACATTGTGTTCAAGTTTTGTCTTGATTGATAAATAATTGTAGATTCTAGAGTATAAGCAAGGTCGAAAACGGCCATTAACAGCAATTTTATCAAATTCAAGGGAACATAACTCTTGACTTTCTAATCAGATCAAACTGGAAATCAAACTAATCTGAGATCTTGTAGTCTAAACATTGTGTCCAAGATTTGTCTTGATTGGTCAATAATTGTAGAGTCTAGTGTGTAAACAAAATCGAAAACAGTAAAAAACGGCAATTTTGTCAAATTCAAGGGCACATAACTCTTGACTTTCTCAAACTCATCTGAGATCTTATAGTCCCCAACAGTAAGTCCAAGTTTTGTCTTGATTGATTAACCTTTTCCCACACATTGACGCTTTTGGAGACCCCACAAAATAAAGGCTTTGGAAAACATTGTGGAAAATGAAGTAGCAAGCAATTTCTTCATTACCCACAATGTTTCCTACCATGAAAGACCAAAAAATGTTAAATTTTGTTCAATGGAACTTGTCGTCTGCAACACCTATGACTTTGGACTAGGCTAAAATTTTGTTGTTTGGTAATGGGTTAATAATTGTAGACTGTAAATCTATTTATATCCTCTATCAAACAACAGGGCTACGAATAAGTGGGGGTGAAGACATTCTAACTTTGTTATTTCAATTCCAAACCCTATGTTGTGGGTACTCATTTGTATCGTCTCGACGAAACAATACACATGAGTACCCACAATAAAGGGTTTGATGAACAATAACAGAATTATTGCAGTTTAAAAATTCATCACTCCCGCTTATCTGGAGCTCTGAAACAAGATAACTCTACTTATACTAAAGGAAAGTAGTGTCAAGAGTGACTTCCCTTAGATTAACGAGGTTGAAACAGCAAAAAAATGGCAATTTAGCCCAATTCAAGGGCACATTACTCTCATCTTTCTGGTCAAATCAGACTGAAAATTGAACTCATCAACATTATGTCCAAGTTTTGTCTTGAGTGATCAATAATTGTAGATGCTAGAGTGAAAACAAACTTAAAAACAGCAATTTTTGACATTCAAGGGCAGATAACTCAGCACATTCTAGTCCGATCAGGCCCATAATCGAACTTGTCCGAGAACTTATGATTCTACTTGTTTTGGCCAAGTTTGATCAAGATTGCTTAACTTTTGTGGATGCTAGAGTGTAAACACCCCAAATGTTGACGGACGGACGGATGGACGCCGGACAAAAAGTGACCACAATAACTCACCTCGAGCACTTCGTGCTCAGGTGAGCTAATAATAACTATGACCTTGATATTTGACATTGACCTAGACCTGGATAAACTTGAACATGGAACTAATCAAGATGTGTTTATGAAACACCAATGCCCTCGTAATGGCCATTTTTCTAAAATGTCAAGTTTTCTTGTAAAAGGTTGATAAGGGTTTACAGATGACCTTGAGGATGGTCAAATTGCATGGAACAGATATATCATTAAAAGGAAGTTGCATACCAATTTTGAGCTTTGTATGTCAAATACTTTGTGAGAAAAGGCAAATATTGAGTTTTCGGACAGACAGACTGATGGACAGACAGACACAAGTAAAACAATATTCCCCCGATTTTTCGGTACAGGGGAATAAAAATATCCAATATTTGGTTGTCTGTGCATCACCAACTACCAATATTAAGTTTTCACATTTAGTTTTCATGTAAAGTGGCATGTTAAGGGCTCATAAGGGTTAAGGGTGAGAAAAGGTTACAAGCCGAATTTGAGCCTTTTATGCCACTTTGTATGTTGAATACTTTTGAAGTGAAAATGATAATGTTAAGGACAGGCAGACAAGGGTAAAACAATATGCCCAATCTTTTTATACAGGGGCACAAAAAAGATCACAGGAATAGTTAATATTTACACTTTCCCTGCCATAGGCGAGTTCACTCAACATTTTTATTTAATTTTTCAATAAAATCAATAAAAGAAAATTGTCAATTTTATAAGGAATCCTGTTTCCGCCATCCACTTTTCTACCTGCATACAACACGAAAAGTCGAAATTAGTGTGTTTAACTTCCACATTTCTACCAAAATTTTACCATGAAATGTAGAAATGTTGAAGTTTTGTCTGTGACAATTGTAAGAAACAAGGGCCTATATTTGATGTAGGTAAAAGTCCAATGTCAAGGTAACAAGGTCCAAGGTCATGGTCAAATATGAAAGGTCTTGGTAGGAGGTGTCCATGTGTGAAATATCAAGGCTGTATATGTAAAAGTAAAATGAAATATAGGCCAGGTTAAAGTTTTTAACAGTAGGCCAAATGTCAAGGTCAATGTCAAATGTGAAAGGTCAGGGTCATGCCTGGTATATGTCTGGTTTAAGTTTTTTAAAAGTAGGTCAAACTCAAAGGTCAAGGTTGCAATATTCAAGGTCATGGTCAAATGTGAAAGGTCTTGGTAGGAGATGTCTATGTGTGAAATATCAAGGCTGTAGGTGTAATAGGACATAAGATAAAGACCAGGTTAAATATTTCTAAAAGTATGTAAAAATCAAAGGTCAATGTCACACAGGCCAAGGTCATGGTCAAATGTGAAAGGTCTTGGTAGGAGGTGTCCATGTGCAAAATATTAAGACTGTATATGTAACAGGACATGAGATATAGGCCTAGTTTAATTTTTTTTAAAAAGTAGGTCAAACTCCAAGGTCAAGGTCCAAGGTCATAGTCAAAAGTGGAATGTCTTGGTTGGAAGTGACAATGTGTGGAATATCAAGGCTGTATGTGTAAAATGCCATGAAATATAGGCCAGGTTAATGTATTATAAAAGTAGGTCATACACCAAGGTCAGGGTCACAAGGTCCAAGGTCATGGTCAAATGTGAAAGGTCTTGGTCGTAGGTGTCCATGTGTAAAATATCAAAGCTGTATGTGTAAAAGGACAAGATACATGTATATCTGCTAGGTTAAAGTTTTTTTTTAAGTAGGGCATACATCAAGGTCAAGGTCACAAGGTCATGGTCAAATGTGAAAGGTCTTTGGTAGGATGTGTCCATGTGTGAAATATCAAGGCTGTATGTCTAATAGCACATGAGATATAGGCCCAGATTAATTTTGTTTAAAAGTAGGTCAAACTCCAAGATCAAGGTCACAAGGTCCAAGGTCATAGTCATATTTGATAGGTCTTGGTCAGAGGTTTCCATGTGTCAAATATCAAGGCTTTGTGTGTAAAAGAACATGATATATCTGCCAGGTTAAAGTTTTTTAAAAGTAGGTCAAACTCCAAGGTCAAGGTCACAAGGTCCAAGGTCATGGTCAAATATGAAAGGTCTTGGAAGGAGGTGTCCATGTGTGAAATATCAAGGCAGTATGTGTAATAGGTCATAAGATATATGCCTGGTTTAATTTTTTTTACAGTAGGTCTCCAAGGTCAATGTCACAAGGTCCAAGGTCATGGTCAAATGTGATTGATGTTGATAGGAGGTATCTATGTGTGAGATATCAAGGCTATATGTGTAAACGGACACGAGATATAGGCAAGGTTAAGAATTAAGTGTAAAAATCAACAAAGGGCAATAACTCCAAGAATTTGATCGGCAGAGTTATGGTTCTTGTGCACTGTACCTCTCCATAATGAGATCTATCCGCCTGTAAAGTTTCATGATTTTACCTTAAGTACATACTTTTTGAGTTGTGCTCCGGACAAGAATCAGGTTATAAAATCAACAAAGGGCAATAACTCAAATAATTTGATCAGCAGAGTTATGGTTCATGTGCACTGCACCTCTCCATAATGAGATCTATCCACCTATTAAGTTTCATGATTCTACCTTACATACTTTTTGAGTTATGCTGTGGACAAGAATCAAATTCGAAAATCAACAAAGGGCAATAACTCTAATAATATGATAGGCAGAGTTACGGTTCTTGAGCACTGCACCTTTCCATAGTGAGATCTATTCGCCTGTAAAGTTTCATGATTCTACCTTACATACTTTTTGAGTTATGCTCCGGACAAGAATCAAGTTTGAAAATCAACAAAGGGCAATAACTCCAAAAAATTGATCAGCAGAGTTACAGTTCTTGAGCACTGCACCTCTCCATAATGAGATCTATCCACCTGTAAAGTTTCATGATTCTACCTTACATACTTTTTGAGTTATGATACGGACAAGAATCAAGTTATAAAATCAACAAAGGGCAATAACTCAAGAAATTTGATCGGCAGAGTTACGGTTCTTGTGCACTGCACCTCTCCATAAGGAGATCTATCCACCTATGAAGTTTCATGATTCTACCTTTAATACTTTCATAGGCATAGGAAGAGGGGGGCCAGGGGGGGCCTGGCCCCCCAAATAATTTGGAAAAGGGGCTTGGCCCCCCCTATGGCCCCCCCATAAAACACCCATATTTCCATTTACTTGAACGTTTGGCCCCCCCCCCCCCCCCCCCCCCCCCCAATTTTATAAACCTCCCTACGCCACTGCTTTTCGAGTTATGCTCCGCACAAGGTTTGGACTACGGACAGACCGACCGATACTTGTAAAACAATATACCCCCATTTTCTTCGAAAGGGGGCATAATTACTGTGACTAACTTCAACTTTTCGACTTTTCACAAACTCAAATTTGATAGAAAAGTTGAAATAAGTGCGACTAACTTCCACTTTTCTACCAAAAATTTACCTAGACATGTAGAAATCTTGAAGTTTTGTTTGTGACAATTGTCAGAAATTAATGTGACTATTGTCCGAAGTTAGTGTGACTTACTTCAACTTTTCGACTTTTCACAAACTCAATTTTGGTAGAAAAGTGTAAGTTAGTCGCACTGATTTGAGTGATTTCCACTTTTCTATCAAAATTGAGTTTGTGAAAAGAAGAAAAGTTGAAGCTAGTCACACTAGACCTATAGTCCCCCAACCGGTAACCATTGGGGGACTAATAATTATCAGTGAACATGAGATGTTTGTAAAACATGCATGACCTTTAACCCTTTCCAAAACAAGACCTGGTTTTGGCATCCCTTAACCCTTTCCCAAACGACAAAATTTTAGGGTGATCCACTTCAAAAACTGCCACAAATGACAAATGGATGTTATTAAAGATAGAATTTGTGTAAAATATGGCATAAAAACATTGAGAGAAAAGGAGAAACTGCTGGTTTTCAGCAGTTTCCTCTTTTGTCTCAATGTTTTCCCAAGCCTTTCCTATTAGAGACGTCAAATCCAGGTCTTGTTTGGGAAAGGATTAAAGGGAAAGCTTTTGAAAACATTGGGACAAAAGTAGAAAAATTACCAACATTTTTCAAATTTTGTCTCAATATTTACTGTGCTATGCAAAACGAATCCTAAATGTTTAACCCCTTCCCAAACAAGACCGTCTGTCGATTGGCGTTTGGTCAATTGTTTCCATAAAAGCATTCTAATTTTGTAAAGGACCTCTACGGATAAGGCGAGAATTCTTCCTAAAAGGCTCAGCTCGATGGGTCAATTCTCAAAACTAACAAATTGATAAACACTAGATGCCGAAGGGCAACATGTCGAGCCCGCTCATTTTGAAGAAAGAAGACCATACCTATGTCTACAGCTGTCATTACAATGGCGTTGTAAAAGTGGGGACAAAATAAGTTGGAATGATGGGGATCATGGTGAGACAGTTTATTGTTCACAAAATATTACATGTCTATGTATTTATAACGAGATACCAGAATGGATTAATTTGAGTATACATATGTGACCCGTCACGCTAAAAGGGACGTTATGCTAAGTCCATAAAACCAAATTCCGAGAAATATACCAGACCAAGCAGAAGTCCATCCGATGTCGTATTTGGAAAACGAAAATATTGTAAGGTAGAGAAAACATTCTAGATTCAGAAAATACTTAGCGACACTCCGCCTTACTGAGCTTGACATTTGTGCCAAGTTAAGGAATGGCCCGGACAAGCAAAAATCAACTCATTTTTTACATTTGACCTCAAAGTTTGACCTTGACCTTTCATCTTGGAATCTGGTTCTTGCACGCGACACTCCATCTTACTGAGCTTGACATTTGTGCCAAGTTATTTCTGAATCCCTCCATCCATGGTGAAGTTATGGCCCGGACAAGCAAAAATCATCTCATTTTTGACATTTGACCTCCAAGTTTGACCTTGACCTTTGAGCTTGGAATCTGGTTTTTGCACGCGACACTCCGCCTTACTGAGCTTGACATTTGTGCCAAGTTATTTCTGAATCCCTCCATCCATGGTGAAGTTATGGCCCGGACAAGCAAAAATCATCTCATTTTTGACATTTGACCTCCAAGTTTGACCTTGACCTTTGAGCTTGGAATCTGGTTCTTGCACGCGACACTCTGCCTTACTGAGCTTGACATTTGTGCCAAGTTATTTCTGAATCCCTCCATCCATGGTGAAGTTATGGCCCGGACAAGCAAAAATCATCTCATTTTTGACATTTGACCTCCAAGTTTGACCTTGACCTTTGAGCTTGGAATCTGGTTCTTGCACGCGACACTCTGCCTTACTGAGCTTGACATTTGTGCCAAGTTATTTCTGAATCCCTCCATCCATGGTGAAGTTATGGCCCGGACAAGCAAAAATCTTCTCATTTTTGACATTTGACCTCCAAGTTTGACCTTGACCTTTGAGCTTGGAATCTGGTTCTTGCACGCGACACTCCGCCTTACTGAGCTTGACATTTGTGCCAAGTTATTTCTGAATCCCTCCATCCATGGTGAAGTTATGGCCCGGACAAGCTCCATCCGGACGGACGCACGCACGCACGCACTAACGCACTAACGCACATACACCGAACCGCCATTGTGACAACAATTAACTTTTATGTCATTTTAAAAGTTCTATAGGTGCAGATAACTCTCGATTTTAGTACCCACCTAAATGGTTTCGTTTTCTTACACTAACGGTATTCAAAGAGATAAAATTAAGATTCTTTTATTTTTATTTGCATTTTTTTTTCTACAGATACAGGGATAAATGGTGTTGACATCATATGGCAGCTTTGGTTTTGTCCGTATTGCGCATGCGCACCATTGAAACAACTTTAAACACGCACTTTCCCGCCAAAACCGAGGCATACCTACCTTCCCAAGGCTGGCTAACATCGTTCCCCTCCTTGACCCAGCTTCCCATTGACATATGTTGTGTAACTGGATCATAGGCTTCCTTGGTAAAAAGGATTTGCTGGGTCACGGGGGGGGAACATACTTTTATACTAAAAATAGTACATATATACCATATGCCATAATTTTGGCGGGAAGATTTCGCCTTTAAACTCGTTTCAATGATGCGCATGCGCATTAAGGACAAATCGGAAAATGGTTTATGATTTCAACACCAATTGTCCTTACATTTACAGAAAATTTTTTGCTTATAAAACTAAAGAAAACTTAAATCTGGTTTAATGAATAACGGTGGGGTAAGAAAATGTAATTTTGGGGGTAGGTACAGAAACCAAGAGTTATCTGTACCTGTCGAATCGTTTTGATCGTACAAAATCAGTTTTCATATGATTTAGATACATATCTAACAATACAGTTCGAAATAATAATCAATTTGCATGTTTTGAAAAATGACTGTTCCATTTGAGCCTTTTAGGGAGATTTCTCGCCTTATCAGTAGAGGTCCTTTGATATTTCAAATACAAATACAACCCCCATGTTGTTGGTAATCATTTGAATAATCTCTATGAAACAATTCAAATGACTACCAACACATGGAAAGAGCAATAAAGGAAATAGGGACAGCCAAAATACATCGACATATCCATAGTTCGACTCATCCGATTTTGATTATTTTCGATGAAAACGTTTTCTAACCATTTTTGATGGGCATCATATGCGTCCATTATTGAAATATAGTACGAAAAGGAAAGAAATTGCTCGAAACGAGCAATTTCTATCCTTTCCCTACTAAATTTCAATGGCTGTATTTTTTTACGGAATTCATTTTGATATCCATATGTTGAGTATGGGACTTGACTTTCACTTCGACTTAAGGGGAATTACGACTTATCCGATGTCGAGATAACGAGTGTCGACTGTATTGCATTTTGAAAAGCCATCAACACCTCTTATCTGTAGCTCTGCTTCATAAGTCATGTATGTACATAAATGCAATAAGTAACCCCCACAATAGGACATTCATTGAAAGATTCAAAAGTAACACTCTTAACCCATTTACAGATGGCAAAAAATTTAGAAGTATCAAAATCAAAGATGTGCAGATGGCAAATTAACCCCTTCCCAAACAACAAAATTTTAGGGCAGTCCAAATTCAAAGATGTCACCAACTACAAATTCAAGTGAATGAAATTTAAAGTTCTTTGTCTTTTTGTGTGGAAAACATTGTGAGAAATGAAGAAATTGCTTGTCAAAAGCAACTTCTTAATTTTCCACAATATTTTCCAAATCCCTTATCTTGTGTGGTGTCAAAAGTGTCATTGTATACCCATAATGAAATGGGTTAACCTCTTCCCAAACAACAAAATTTAAAAGCCGTCGAATTTCAACACTGATGCAGACCATTTCGATGCATATCGTCAGCATTTTCTTCTTTTGCCTCAATGTTTTCCCAAGCTTATTCTATCAGGGATGTCAAAACCTGGTCTAGTTTGGGAAAGGGTTAACTGCATATTTTGGGTAATCTTTGATATGCCATTTACATCACTTAAATCTAGACTCTGCATCAATTATTGCAGCTTGAAAATTCTCTATACTAATTCTTTGGAAATAGGGCCTAACGTCTTTGTAAATTCATCTTGAACTCTAATGTCTTTGGAAAACAATTGTGGAAAATGAAGAAATTTCTATATCTTTTACAATGTTTTCTTCCCAGAAAGACCAAAAAATTTCATTCACTTCATAAAGTCATCTACAAAACCTTAGACTTCGGACCAGTCTAAATTTTTGTCGTCTGGTAAATTGGTAATAAGTTAAGGGGCATTTCTGCAGATCCCAGTTCAAGTGTATGCGTCTAGTTACACAATTGCCTATGTATAGTATGAAATATGATAAGTATTATAAATATTAGTCTTCAAGTTTGTTATATGAAGCTTCTTTTTTCGCCAACAGCCTTTCATTATTGTTCGAAGTTCTACAGTGGTATGTAAGTCAGCTTAAACAAAATCATACACATAAAGACATTTAGAATCACTGCAGCCTACCATAAGGCGATCGTAGACGTCATCATATGCGACGCTGATTGGTGCTGGTACATACGGAATGATCACTCTGTTGTGTTTGTAATTCGTACACGATACTTGATGAATGTTGTTTGAATCGTTTCCACAGACGTATATATTTCCTTCTCCATCAATATCCATTCCTTGGGTTCCTTCTAACATAACATTTCTGTAACTTTTATAGAACCACTGACGATCGCCATCTTTGTTGAAGGCAGATATTTGATCCGTCTCTCCGATGATGATGTTGCCACTTGTATCTTGGATAATATATAATGGGGTTTCAATAAATTCATCAAACTTATCTATGACTCTAAGAACTTGGCCGTTTGATGGATTTCTGAACTCAATCAGAATCTTATCCCCACTATCTATATTTTGTATGTGCCCTGATTTGTTTCGCATAGGTATATTTGATAATAGTAAAGCGATTGTCTTTGCAGATGTTGAACAAACTGATCGACAGTAATATCTCAATTTGAACTGACTAACATACTGTAAGGAATTCATTACTGAAAAGGTATGGACACTTTTTGCATCTATAGCGACAGCAATCCTATAATCCGCTATCCGACACAAGCTTTCAGGTAGTCCTTGAGTTGTTGCAACACTTTTAAGATGAAAGCCACGATCAAATATTTTCAATTTGTTATTCCCCAAGTCTGCAACTACAATGCTATCAAGGTCTAAGACTAGAATACCAGAAACACAGCACGACTCTTCATCTCCGTTGGTTATTTTATAGTTACCAGAAAACGTTATGTTTCTTTGTAACAAAGGTGTGTTTGGTTTATAGTAATCCCTTTTACTAGTTTGACTTTCTTTATTCACTAACTTCACATTTTGTTTAATCAACGACGCATTATTTAGAACGTGTGTCACAGGATCCGGCACAGAATCTGAACTAGTACTGTACCTGCCATCTTCAACAGTATGTGAATTTGTATAGATATCTTTAACTTTTGTTGGACATGTTCTGATGTTATCCTTTCTCGAGTCAAGTTTTGTATCTTTTGAACAAATGTTTTTCAAATTTAATCCAGCAATATTATTATTGTTGTTGTCCAATGCTGTTTGTGTTTCTAAAGCCCTTTTACCATTTTCCCCTTTAACACACAAAGATTCTGGGTCAGTTCTTCTGTCTTGCATAGAGGCACTTCTCATGGTTTGGATAAGTTTAATAGTAAATTGTTCCGCTTCTATGGTTTTTTGCTCTTCATCTTTTAAATCACAAAGACTAGCACAACGCTCCTTTGTAGATAGATGGATAAAATTTGCAACAATTTGCTCCTTCGTGTAATCATTCATTTTTGATACCACTTTCATAATCTCTTGTCTGATTGTTAAGAATGAACCTGATTTATCTTTTTCTACACCACTGGTTTCAATTGCATCATCAATTCTTTTAATAGACTTTTCAACAAAAGCTTGCAATTCCGTAAGAAGAAATTTCTGCTTTGCCACCGCTGACTTTTGACGCACCAATAGACTTGATCTTTTCTCGTACAATGCTTGAACTTCCTCACTGAGCTTGGATATGTTCCCTGTCACATTTTGTGGCGAGATGAGAGATTTTGTAAGCTTTTTACAGTTCCTGTGGTTTCTCTTTATGCACACTTCGCATATCAACTCTGAATGATCTTCACATACATACACTCTCAGATTCTCATGTTCTTTACAGTACAAAATGTCCTTGATGTCATGCAATATGTTAAAAAGATTGCCTTTCTTTTCAAGAATGGTGTGAGATTTCAATACTTCATTTTCAGAATGATCTGCTGTACAGAATGAACACAAAAAGTCCATGCATTCGCTGCAGAAAAACGTTGCCACTCTAGCACTATGTTGACAATTTTCACACAATGGTTCACTATCAAGTATTTCTTTACATTCTGCCATGTTGGATCAGCTCTGTACTTGGATTGTTGCAAAATAGGCATATGCCAATTGACAATATACTTTTATCTTCTCAACCAGTTCTGTGTCAATCATACAACAACCTGCAATAAAGGAAACATTCCATAACATGAATAAATTGTAAAGCAATTTCTTCCTTTTACAAATCGTAAAGACATACGGTAATCAAAACAAGATGTGTTTGTGAAACACAAATGCCCCCGAAATAGCCATTTTTCGAAAATGTTAAGTTTTCGTGGAGTAAAGGGTTGATAAGGGTTAATGGATGACCTTGAGGAAGGTCAAATTGCATGGAACAGATAGATATCGTTAAAAGGAAGTTGCATACCAAATTTGAGCTTTGTATGTCAAATAGTTTTGGAGAAATGGCAAAGGTTAAGTTTTCAGGTTAAGTTTTCGGACAGACGGACGGACGGACGGACAGACAGACAGACAGACGGACATGAGTAAAACAATATGCCCCCGATCTCTCGATACGGGGGCATAAAAAGTGTATTTGTGTGGGAATGGGTAACAAGACGGCCATGATGGCCCTGTATCGCTCCACTGGCATTTAGACTTTTAGAATATGAAATTCTTCAAGGAATACAATAAAGGTCTATCCATTATAGAAGATTCATGCTACACCACAATGAAATCCATTAAAAGGTTATGGAGGAGAAATGTTTTTAAAATTTTCTTAAAATTACACTATGTTTCACATGGCAAAATATAAGCCCAGTCCACAGTGGCCATGTTTTTCTTCGGATAGAAATTTTTTCAAAGAATCTAATGGAGATCTGTACATTGAACATTAATTTGTGCTAAATTACAATGAAATCCAATAAGGCGTTTTGGAGAAGATTTTTCAAGATTTTTTTAAAATTTAATTTAATTAATTCAATGGGGAAGCGTAGCCGGTTATCTTCCCTTGTTTTCCAATAATAAAAACAGAGGGGCACCAAACGTTCAGCCGGCCCATTTTTGAAATTACCTTTGTTTTTATCCTTAATCTCTATGGGGAAGTTGCGATTTTATTTTGAATAAAGCATTTAGATGATAAATAAAACTCTTTTTATCTTATAAATTCCTAAAAGGAAAATATAATGAAATGTGAAATTTGAATTCTGCATAGAGATAAATATAATCCTTTTATTTTTTCTATGGGTTAGTTGTAAATTTTATGGTGCAAAGAAGCCTACTGCAAAATCCAAGAAGACCAATTATCAGGACCGGCTATTCTCCAGAGAGTATTCAAGGGAGGAACCCGGCTACGGTTTCCCATTGAAAATTCAGTTCTACACCATTTTTTTTTCTTTTCTGAAGCAATTTTGGAGAGATTCATGCAAGAAAGGTTCTTGTGAAGTTTGGTTGAAATTGGTGCAGTAGTTGTGGGAAAAAAAGATTTTTTAAAGATTTTCCGAAAATTTAATTAAATTAATCAAAATTGAAGTTTAAACGGAAATTATTTTTTTGAAAAAATTTGAAAGAGATTCATGCAAGGAAGATTCCTGTGAAGTTTGGTTGCAATTGGTCCAGTAGTTTTGGAAAAGAAGATTTTTCAAGATTTTTCTAAAATTTAATTCGATTAATTTAATTAAAATTTAAGTTCTACATGGCATTTATTTTTATTAAGCAATTTGAAAGAGACTCATGCAAGGAAGATTCCTGTGAATCTAAAATGAAATTGGTCCAGTAGTTTTGGAGAAGAAGATTTTTAAAAGATTTTTCGAAAATTTAATTTAATTAAATTAATTAAAATATAAGTTATGCACAGAATTTATTTTTTTGAAGCAATTTGGAAGAGATTCATGCAAGGAAGATTCCTGCGAAGTTTGGTTGAAATTGGTCAAGTACTTTTGGAGAAGAAGTTTAAAGAAAATGTTTACTCACGGACGGACGACGGACACAGGGCCATGACAGAAGCCCCGCTGGCCTTCGGCCAGTGGAGCTAAAAATAACAATGAAGAAATTGATTCAATTTGCATGGAGCAGACATTGTAGCAGAGCCTGAATGAGTATGAGAATGAATGAACTAGTGCAAAGAAATCGGAGTGACTTATACTGGTATTTGCAAACATCCATTGTATTCTTTTTAAATAGCTGAAACTACAGAAAGTATCAATTCATCACATAAAAGGGCCCATGCTAGTTTGGCAAACATATTTATAAACAAGTAAAACTATTTCTAAGAAATATTGTATGAATTGGTCAAACAAGAGTAGGTCAGTTCTGTCCAGCAAAAATTTGCATCAAGTTACAGGGATTTTTTTCCTTCTATAACTAGTACCTGTAAAAGGAACCTTTCCCAATTACAACAGGCTCTTCCCAATTTTAGCACATGCCGTTTCCCAATCTCCATATCTACCGTTCCCAATGATCTTATGTGCCGTTCCCAATGGCTAATGTATTTTAATTTGGCTGGAAATATCTCAATAAATGCTTAATTTAAATTGCCAATACATCCAAACACTGAGAACTTGAATTCTTTTTAGACAGATCCAAATTAAAAGTTCTAAGCAACAGAACACTTATATAATAGCTAGAAAAGATTGAGAACAAAGGAGCTTCATGATCTAAAAGCGTTTTGTATAAATTTTCTTCACATTTTTTATAACCATTTGCACATTGTAGTTTTGGAATAGTCAAAAATGAAAGGAACTTCCATGCAGACAACAAAATTAATGTTTCTTTAATTAAATGTAAGGCAGAATTTGTATATAACTATATCCTAAGTAATGGAGAATTGGAGTGAATGCTGGATTTCAGCATATATGTATAGATACATGTAATCATAAGTCTAACAAGAGCTTCGCAGAGCGGCGCATATACGCCCGAGAGGGGCTTGTCAGTAAAATTGGCCATTTTTTCAATTTAAGGGCAGAAAATTCAAACATGAAAAGTTATCAAAATTTTGTTTGCACAACAAGACGGCATAGAGATTCATTGTGGCTAGTTTGATTAAATTCTGGTTGAAACAGTAGGAGTTGCGCACAGGAGAAAATGTGCATTTTTGAGAAAATGGGCATTTTTTCTTAAATTCAAGGGCAGATAATTCAAGAACGAAAACAGTTATCTAAATTTCGTAAGCGGTGTGCACAATTAAACATCATGGAGATTCATTGTGGCAAGTTTGATCAATTTCTGATTAAAACTGTAGGAGAAGTTGCGCACACAAGAAAATGGGCATTTTTTTTAAGTCAAGGGCAGATAATTCAAGAACGAATAGAGTTAATTGAATTCCGTAAGCGGCATGCACAACTAGACACCATGGAGATTCATTGTGGCAAGTTTGATTGAATTCCGATGAAAACTGTAGGAGGAGTTGCGCACACAAGAGATTGCTAACGGACGGACAGACAGACAGACAGACGGACAGACTGACGGACGGACGGACGAGCAGGGCCATAACATAATACGACCCTTCGGGCGTATAAAAACTCTAAATATATGTTCACCAGTAGCTTCCTGTTAAAACCTAGACCTTACAATGGTTTGTTGTGCAGAATATAGCCCCTAATGATAGACAAGATGCACTTAAAAGATTCCCTATTCATTGATTTTGCAAACAATTCTTTTCCCAAATTGAAGATTTCGCGACTCGTTTTTTCCCAATTTTGAAGATTTCGCGATGCAAAAAATTCCCAATTGCATGTAGGGGTACAGGTACCTTTCCCAATTGGCCAGAAAAAACGCTGAGTTAATTTAGTCCTTCTAAATCAAGTCTGTGTATTGTATTAAATGGGAACTGATCCTATATGGAATTTGCATCAAAATTCCTTCTACATTGTCCCTAAATGATGTGATGCACCAAACAGCTATGAAGACTGACTGTCCTTCTGAAATACCGGTATATAGCATGGGTCCCTTCAAACCATTCACACACAGAGAAGCCTTTGGACGCCCTGAAGAAAATTAATGCTAGTCGAAACATTGTGATAAATGAAGAAATTGCTTGTGACAAGCAATTTCTTCATTTCCCACAATGTTTTCTTTTCCCAAATGCAAATATTTTTAAGAAGAGTTGTCCGGAAAAAATGTAGCTAGCCTATACTGGAGCTTGTCACAATAACAACTTAGCTCCAAGATCAAGGTCATGGACCTAAATGAAAGGTCTTGCCAGGGAATTTTTTCAAAATGGTCAACAAGAATTGTCTGTGGACAATAAAGCTTGCCCTAACGAGAGCTTTTCACAAAGAAAAGGCATTTTCTAGCTCAAGGTAAAAGGTCATGGTCAACAAGAGGGCCAAGATGGCCCTGTATCGCTCCACTGGCTTTTAGACATTTAGACTACTAACTTCTTCAAGGAATACAATAGAGGTCTATTCAAAGAAGATTCATGCTACACCAGAAAGAAATCCAATAAGTGATTAAGGAGCAGAAATGTTTTTAAAATTTTCTTAAAATTACACTGTTTCATATAGCAAAAAAAATCCTAGCCCACAACGGCCATGCTTTTCATCCGATCGTGAAGGAATTTGGAAGAGATTCATGCAAGGAAGATTCCTGTGAAGTTCGGTTGAAATTGGTCCTGTAGTTTTGGAGAAGAAGATTGTTTAACAATTTTTCGAAAATTCAATTTAATTAAATTTATTAAAATTTAAGTTCTTCACATAAATTATTTTTTAAGGAATTTAGAGGAGATAATTGCAAGGAAGATTCGTGTGAAGTTTGGTTAAAATTGGTCCAGTAGTTTTGGAAAAGAAGATTTTTCGAAAATTTAATTTAATTCAATTAATCAAAATTTAAGTTCTACATAGAATTTATTTTTTAAGGAAGTAAGAAGAGATTAATGCAAGGAACATTTCTGTAAAATTTGGTTGAAATTGATCCAGTAGTTTTTGAGAAGAAGAGTTTTTAAAGATTTTTCGAAAATTTGATTTAATTAATCCTTTCCCAAACGACAAAAAATTAGGACGATCCAATTTGAAAGCTGTTGCAGACGACAATATGTATGTTAATTAAGGTTTGATTTATGTACAATTTAGCTCAGAAAATATTGAGACAAAAGGATAAAGTGCTGATTATCAGCACTTTCTTCTTTTGTCACAATGTTTTCCCATGCCTACTCTATCAGAGACGTCAAAACCAGGTCTTGTTTGGGAAAGGGTTAATTAAATTAATTAAAATTTAAGTTCTACATAGAATTTATTTTTTTAAGGAATTAAGAAGAGATTAATGCAAGGAACATTTCTGTAAAGTTTGATTGAAATTGGCTCAGTTGTTTTGGAGAAGAAATTTTTTTAAAGATTTTTCGAAAATTTAAGTCAATTAAATCATTTAAAATTCAAATTCTGTGCGGATCTTATTCTTTTGAAGGAATTTGGTAAAGATTCATGCAAGGAAGATTTCTGTGAAGTTTGGTTGAAATTGGTCCAGTGGTTTTGGAGAAGAAGAAATTTTAAAGGTTTATCCAAAATTTAATTCAATTAAATTAATTAAAATTCAAGTTCTGCATAGATTTTATTCTTTTGAAGGAATTTGGTAGAGGTTCATGCAAGGATGATTTGTGTAATTAGTTTTGTTGAAATTGGTCCTGTAGTTTTGGAGAAGAAGAAATTTTAAAGATTTTTCGAAAATTTAAATTAATTAAAATTCAAGTTCTGCATAGATTTTATTCTTTTGAAGGAATTTGGTAGAGATTCATGCAAGGAAGATTTCTTTGAAGTTTTGTTGAAATTGGTCCTGTAGTTTTGGAGAAGAAGAATTTTTAAAGATTTTTCAAAAATCTAATTTAATTAAATTAATTAAAATTCAAATTCTGCATAGATTTTATTCTTTTGAAGGAATTTGGTAGACATTCATGCAAGGATGATTCATGTGAAGTTTTGTTGAAATTGGTCCAGTAGTTTTGGAGAAGAAGATGTTTAAAGAAAAAGTTTATGCACGCACGCACGGACGGACGCACGGACGGACGACGGACACAGGGCCATGACATAAGCCCCGCTGGCCTTCAGCCAGTGGAGCTAAAAATGAAAATCCTTGGCAAGAGGTATCAATGTGTATGAGATAATGGCCAAGTTAGATGTTTTGAAAAGTAGGTCAAACTCCAAGGTCATGGTCAAATATGAAAGGTCTTGGTCTTTGTGCGAAATATCAAGGCTGTATCATACAGTATGTCGTCATTGTAAATGCAAAACCTCGTATTTCGTTTTTGAAAAATTTTAAAGGGGAGCAAAACAAGAGTTGTCCTCGGACAACGTAGCTCGCCTATACGGGAGCTTGTCACAAAAACAGCAATTTTTTTAAAAGTAGGTCAAACTCCAAGGTCAAGGGTTATGGTCACAAATAAAAGGTCTTGGTTAGAGGTATCCATGTGTGAAATATCAAAGCTCTATCTATAATAGTGCATGAGATATAGGCCAGGTTAAAGTTTTTAAAAAGTAGGTCAAACTCCAGGGTCAAGGTCACCAAGTCAAAGGTCATGGTCCCAAAAGAAAGGTCTTGTCAAGAAGTATCTATGTGTGAAATATCAAGGCTGTATCTCCAATAGTGCCTGAGATATAGACCAGGTTAAAGTTTTTCAAGTGAAGACGGGACGCGACGCCGACACTAGGGCTGTGACATTAGCTCCCCGGACATAGAGTCCCGGCTCGCTAAAAATTGTAATAACTTTTCCAAAACTGAAATGTTTTACTTGAAATTTGGACATTTTGTTCACAAATAATGTATCATTAATACTGATCATTAAAAATATCTCAAAACCTGCGAGAATTGTCTAAACTAGGCACACAAGTTTGTACTTTGAAAATCGCAAGAATCGACATACAAGGTTTTTTTATTTACACCGACGATGTGTAATAGGACATGAAATATAGGCCAGGTTAAAGTTTTTTAAGTAGGTCAAACTCCAAGGTCAAGGTCACAAGGTCATGGTCAAATGTGAACGGTGTTGGTAGGGGGTGTCCATGTATGAAATTTCAAGCCTGTATGTGTAATAGGACATGAGATATAGGCCAGGTTAAAGTTTTATGAAAGTAGGTCAAACTCCAAGGTCAAGGTAAAGAGGTCCAAGGTCATGGTCAAATGTGAACGGTGTTGGTAGGATGTGTCCATGTGTGAAATATCAAGGCTGTATGTGTAATAGGGCATGAGATATAGGCCAGGTTAAAAGCTTCTGTGTGTGAATGGTTTGAAGGGACCCATGCTATATTTCAGAAGGACAGTCAGTCTTCATAGCTGTTTGGTGCATCACATCATTTAGGGACAAAGTAGAAGGAATTTTGACAACATCCTATATCAAAGAGCAAAATTAAAATCAGAGAAGACTTTGATTATACAACCGAATACCAAATCACCAAGATTGTGGGTACACTTAGACTATGACAGCTAACACCAGGGTCGCGTCATTACAGGGTTGCCACTTGTCAGAAGAAATAAAATTCCCTGACATGTTTCACAGGGCGGGCTCCGTAACTCAACTGCAATTTGCAATATCTTTGAGCAAATTTAAGAGACAAAGTTGAATTCATTGTTAATCATACTGCACTAGATAAGATCCCGAGATCTACATTTTTTTTCAGATGCTTGCATTTTCAAAATTTCCTGACAACAACCCCCCCGCCCCCTCCCTTTGGCAATCCTGCATTAGCTTGCCTGGAATCAAAGGTACTCGGCCCATATTTATTTGTATAAGATTTTGGTAATTTATATGACAAGGTGTTGAAGTTCAGTAAAGGTATGAAACTATGTGGTGTGCATCAAGTCGTTATTTCAAAGCCAATTGGGGACAATTTATGTCGAACAAATGTTACAATACATGAATACTTAGAAAAATGAATAATCTCGGGATTATTGGACAAGATTCATCCACAGTGACAGCGAAATAGATATTATAGACCGAAATCACGGACAGTTTGACATCATTTTTTTAGTAGGACAAATCTCGTCACATCTAGTTCAATAACATATAACAGAGCTGGGAACCAGTAGAATTAAATCGTCGTCCGTGAAAGTAGAAATTTGACAGCTTTACAGGTTTTTATTTTTCGACCAAATAGATAAATACAGTATGCATCATGTAATTTATGCAAGATCCCATACTCGTGTTAAGTGAATGTGGTGATAGTATTGTAGAAGACACGATTTAGCCTTGTAAGGTGAGTGACCCCGTTGTGACAAAATTTGTACTGTTTAGAAATTTACACCAAACTATTTGACATTCCTGTCTGTATTACAAACATACTGCCACTGTGGAAACAAGAGCCGTCACAGACGGATTATGCTCACCGAATAAGTGTTTGTCACAAAATAAAAACTATCATACATTAAGTAGCAATAACAGGCCATTTTCAAACATTAGGTATTTTTAATAAAAAACCATTCCATCATGAAGTGCAGGCATTCAGAAGAATAGTGCTGCTTGAATTTTTAAAATCCATTCACAAACAAAAAAGTTTTGAACAGCACAACCGTTCAGAAATGTGTATCAAAATCGATCAGCTGGTTTACCTGTATTGTGTATTGACATAATACATATCACTGCGCATCTGCCATTTTCCCTATCAGAGGTCTTGCTACCAATTTTTGTTTGGGGCCAGGGGCCAGTGAAATTGGTAACAAGAGGGCCAAGATGGCCCTGGATCGCTCACCTGATAGAAGTTTGAAACTTTCTCCATGCAGAACAAGATCCACCTTTTACATGACCCAGGTATCTCTAAGACAAGAACACGAAACTTAAGAAGCTAGATTATGATCCAGCTGAAAACAGCATTCTTAATCTTGAATGATCAATATTTGTGGCTGTTAAAGTGAAAACCAAGTCGATAAAAAAACACATCAATTTTGTCATAATCCAGGGCACATAACTCTGTTCTGATAAAGATATTCTCATCAACCTTATGTCCAAGTTGTTTTTTGATTGGTCAATATTTATTGCTGTTTGAGTGAAATTAAAAACGAAATCGGCAATTTTGTAACCATCAAGGTCACACAACTCTGGTATTTCTAGTCCGATCAATATGAAAAATGGAATCATATACAGTGATTGGGAAATACATTTCTTCAATGGGACAATGTCGCTTCCACTCACAAAATCAATGTGACATTTTGAAAATTGATGTGACAATTATAAGCTTAAATTGCTCCATTCTCATATACAGCAAAATTCAATGGGACAAGGGCCCACTCATTAGCTAAAACAATGTGACATTTGGAATTTCAATGTGACTATGGCGCATGGCGCAGGCCTTTCCCAGTCACTGCATATAAGATCTCATAGTCACCAACATTGTGACCAAGTTGTGTCTTGATTGGTCAATATTTGTGTTTTTTAGAGTGAAAATAAAGTCGAAAACGGCAATTTTGTTAAATTCAAGGGCCAATAACTCTACTTTTCTGGTCGGATCAAGCTGAAAATTTAAGTCATTCAGCATCTTATGGTTACCAACATTGTTGCCAAGTTTTGTCTTGATTGGTCAATAAATGTAGATGCTAAAGTGTAAACAAAGTCGAAAACGGCAAATTTGTCAAATTCAAGGGCACATAACTCCACACTTCCTACTTCGATGACACTGAAAATCTAACTCATTCATTATTGTATGGTCACCAACATTCTAGCCAAGTTTTGTCTTGATTGGTCAATATTTGTAGATGCTAGAGTGGTAACAAAGTCGAAACTAGCTATTTTTGATATTCAAGGGCGCATAACTCCGGACTTCCTGATCAGATCTGACCCAAAATCAAACTCGTCTAAGAGCTTATTGTCATCCATGTTTTGACCAAGTTTGGTCAAGATTGGTCAATATTTGTAGATGCTAGAGTGGTAACAAAGTCAAAACTAGCAATTTTTGATATTCAAGGGCACGTAACTCCGGACTTCCTAATCCGATCTGACCCAAAATCAAACTCATCCAAGAGCTTATTGTCATACATGTTTTGAACAAGTTTGGTTAAGATTGGTCAATATTTGTAGATGCTAGAGTGGTAACAAAGTCAAAACTAGCCATTTTTGACGTTCAAGGGCACATAACTCTGGACTTCCTAGTCAGATCTGACTCAAAATCGAACTCATCCAAGAACTTATGGTCATACATGTTTTGACAAAGTTTGGTTAAGATTGGTCAATATTTGTGGGTGCTAGAGTGGTAACAACAAAATGTGAACAGACGGACAGACGGACAGACGGACGGACAGACAGACAGACGGACGCCGACGGACAAAAAGCGACCACAATAGCTCACCTTGAGCACTTCGTGCTCAGGTGAGCTAAAAATAGCGACGTTTTTACCTAAATTGGGAAAAACTTAAACAAGTTTGTATTCATACGGTCACTCAGTTTCAGCTGCAAATTATACTGTAGTGGTGTAAAATGCATTTGCACATACTCTTGTTTAAGAATCTACTCTAAAACTGTCTTCAAAATGTTTGTAAATGAAGATGAGGTCTTAACATGGGGCATTCTTGGTCCTCATTGGGAATTTTCACCAGAGAATTGGGATTAAAAAGATACTTTTTGCCATTGGGAATGGGGCCCAATAACGGCCCCAAATTTTGGCAAACAAGACCCTGCCTATACTTACAGTGCTATTTTTGCGTTGCAGCACCTCTGAGAAAAGCGAAGGCGCTAAAATTCGCTTATAATTAGATTGCTTAATTTATACTGATTTGTTTTGGGAAACCCCTACAAACATCCTGTCGTAAGTGTTGCGAAGTGTTCATGGAAAATAACGGAGTTATACGGCTCCAAAGTTGACCAATGTTCAAGCGTGATTTCCAGTCACATGGTTGCCGGAAATACCAGACTTTTTGCAATGATATCATTTCTATATTTATCCTAGATATCATTTCTATATTTATCCTAATTAATGCAAGCCAAAAATATTTCTTGTGAGATGATTGGTTTATTTTCTACACAATTTTAACCCTCATCCTACCAACATATTTTACATACACATCCTACCAACTGGGGTCCATTTGGACCCCACACGTAATTTTGAATTTCATGACAAAAATAAGTTTCACAAAAGACATATTCTTTGTTTAAATGTTATATTGGTTACTAACAAATAATAATAGCAAAAAAACATAAGGAAATGAAAAACTAGAAGGCCCTAAAGGGCTTGAATCGCTCCATGAGCCTGTATTTATTTTACTACTTTATGCAATTTTTGCATAAAATTCAAGGTCACATAACTCATGATCTATGATTTCGATCAAGCTGAAAATTGCACTCAGGCAAGATATCATAGTCACCAACATTCTGTTCACGTTTTGTTTTGACTAGTCAAAATTTGTTAATGTGAGAGTAAAAAATAGTGAAAAAAATAGTCAAAACCACAATTTTGGACAATCAAGGGCAGATAACTCGGGTATTTTTTATCAAATCAAAATTCCTCAAAGGAATTTCAGAGAGGGTCGCCCAAGTATTATTCCTGTGAAGTTTGGTTAAAATGCACCCAGGGTTTTTTTAGATGAAGATTTTTTAAAGAAAAAGTTTAAACAAGTTTAAATAGTTGTAATAAAGAGTAATTATAGTGGGGTCCAAACGGACCCCAGCAACAAAATCAATATAACAAACTCAAATAATGCTAAAATCTGAAAATGTTGCGTGACATGAAGAAGGTTGTGGTATACAACAAACTCTTAGAATTTGGACACAAGAGTGCATGCGGTAAAAATATGACACGCAAAAAATGACGCATGGGGTCAAATTGACCCCAGTTGGTAAGATGAGGGTTAAAGTTAACAACCGCACAAGGTCGGCGTCCGCCATTAGTCATTTTTTTCTGAAAATTTTACAATGTCAGCTCAGTTGAAATCGATATAGCGCGACAAATACATAACTTAGGTAGATGTATTTTATATCATCTATAAAAGTATATTCTTTCTAGAT
Source organism: Fragum sueziense (assembly GCA_963680895.1). NCBI lineage: Eukaryota > Metazoa > Mollusca > Bivalvia > Cardiida > Cardiidae > Fragum > Fragum sueziense. Next base: position 13,047,206 of record OY804596.1, read on the forward strand.
TTGATCAATGTTTACAGTATTTTTATTTTTGAAATAACTGCTGAAAAAAACATGATTGAATTCGACCAGGTTATAATGGCGATATATAAGGAGGCAATGTATTATCGATTCCTCTGTCATTGCTACATTAAGCCCCCTTTTCTTACAACAGCTTTTTTGTACACACATTATTTATAGAATATGGTCTAGAGCATCCCATTAATTATATAAGCGAAAAAATTCATTAAATTCTGCCAATTAGATGAAGAGAAATTGGGGAACTAATTCTTAGCTCGACTTTTCGAAGAAAATGAGAGCTTATACTGTCACCCAAACCCAAACCCAAACTTAAAATACTCATTCACCATCACACCCTCTACCTTACTTCCAGGGCCCATGACCCTGGCTCCACTATATTTGGAGTTATGCCCCCTTTATACTAAGCAACTTAGAAAGTCGAGCGCGCTGTCTTCGGACAGCTCTTGTTACACTAAGGCCCCTTTTTCCATGACGCAGCCTAAAATTTAGAAACGGAGAACAGGAGCAACACTGGGCATGGCATTATAGTAATATACACCCGAAGTTCAGAAAAAAATGGGTGATATTTGTAACTTTTTATTGATCCTTAGGATATATTTTCTAGCAAACACTATAGTATATTGTATTTATCATGATGGTAGTGTTTGTTTTGTTTTCCTATTTGTCTTTGGGAAACTGTGTTCTTAGGCAATTAAAGAACTGTGGATTACTTATGGATATCATCACAATTCTTCAAGTTATGATATGTAACTCACATTAAAACAGTAATTACAATGAACATGTAGTCATATACCTAAAATTACCACCCAGCCCAGCAAAGTCTGTGGTCTGTGTAATAGAAAAAAAAAACAAGAGGACCATGATGGTCCTATATCGCTCACCTGAACCAAAATGATATAAGCAACACTTTTCTTCAATTCAAAAAATATTTATGACTTTAAGACTGAAAACAAACTTATGGTCAATAACATTGTGAAAATTGAACTCATCCAAGATTTCATCGTGCCCAACATTGTGTCCAAGATTTGTCTTGTTTGATAAATAATTGTAGATTCTAGAGTATAAACAAGGTCAAAACAGCCGAAAACAGCAATTTTGTCAAATTCAAGGGCACACAACTCTCCACTTTCTAGTCAGATCAGGCTGAAAATCAAACTCATCCAAGATCTTATGATATCCAACATTGTGTCCAAGATTTGTCTTCATTGGTCAATAATCGTAGATTCTAGAGTGTAAACAAGGTCTAAAGCAGCCGAAAACAGCAATTTGATCAAGTTCAAGGGCACATAACTCTCCACTTTTTGATCAGATCGGACTGAAAATCAACCTTATCCAAGATCTTATGGTCTCAAACATTGTGTTCAAGTTTTGTCTTAATTGATAAATAATAGTAGATTATAGAGTGTAAACAATGTCAAAAACAGCCGAAATCGGCAATTCTATCAAATTCAAGGGCACATAACTCTCATCTTTCTGGTCAGATCAGACTGAAAATTAAACTCATCTGAGATCTTATGGCCTCCAACCTTGTGTCCAAGATTTGTCTTGATTGGTCAAAAATTGTAGATTCTAGAGTGTAAATAAGGTCTAAAACAGTCAAAAACAGCAATTTTGTCAAATTCAAGGGCTCATAACTCTCAACTTTCTAATCAGATAAGACTGAAAATCAAACTCATCCCAGATCTTATGATCCCCAATATTGTGTCCAAGTTTTGTCTTGATTGATGAATAATTGTAGATTCTAGAGTGTAAACAAGGTCAAAAACAGCCGAAAATGGAAATTTTGTCAAATTCAAGGGCACTAACTCTCATCTTTCTGGTCAGATCAGACTGAAAATCGAACTCATCCGAGATCTTATGGTCTGCAATGTTATGTCCAAGATTTGTCTTGATTGATCAATAATTGTAGATGCTAGAGTGTAAACAATGTCAAAACTAAGTATTTTTCGCATTCAAGGGCAGATAACTCCTGCATTTCTAGTTTGATCTGACCAATAATCGAACTAATCCGAGATCTTATGGCCATACATGTTTTGACCAACTTTGGTCAAGATTGGCTTATATTTGTAGATGCTAGAGTGTAAACACAAAATTGTGAACGGACGGACAGACGGACAGACAGACGGACGACGGACAAAAAGTGACCACAATAGCTCACCTTGAGCACTTCGTGCTCAGGTGAGCTAAAAATTTGGGAGTGCATGCACTCCCTGGACTAAAAAGTTGGGAGTGCAAAATGAAAACTGGGGGGGCAATTAAATACAATAGAATTAAAAACTGTTTGTTAAAAAGGCTATTTTTACATTGTGTGGTAATGATTCAAGTAATGGCGAGCAGGGTTTTCCCTGAGCATGAGAATTTTGGGGTCAGTGTGACCCCCTTGCCTTCAAAGTTAGGGGTCATTTCTACTATTTTGTGGGTCAAATGCCCTAGGACTCAAGTATCATAGGAAAATCTAGATTTTAAAACTTGCGTCATTAATGTCCCTCAAGTAAATTTCTAAGGGGTCATTTGTTTTGAAATTGCGACAATGACGCATGATTTGTGCATCATGGAAAACCCTGGGCGAGTGACAGGTATTAGAATTTCAGAGTTTTGTTGATTTGAACAGAAATAGTATTACTCAAACCATTTTACCTTTTTGAACTTGTATATCTAAACTCAATCAGTGAACATGTCATCATTAACACAAGTTGTCATTCCCATCCATTTTTCAATTGCTATTGTGCTTACGAGTTCGGAAAAACAATCATTCTGTTGACATTTTTGCTTCAATTATCTCTGTAGACAGCAAGCAGACAGCATGGTTTGTGACACAATAATCAAATACTGTTGAGATATGCTTGTTGATTGGTTTATTGAAGCCTATCAGCGAGTTAGACTGGTACCCATTCGTGTAAATAACTGAATTTACGACTGGGAACAGGTACTGCATTCTGTCCTTTGATTGGTCAATCGATATAATCGATAGACCAATGAAACGGCTCGGTGTATGGAAAGCGTCACCTGTCCAGGCCGTCTGAGTGACCGTCAGATATTAGCTATTACCGTACTTAAATCCGTAGTAGATTTCAGGTACGGGAACCAGACTATCAGCGAGTGTCTTTGAAAACAGGGTGCTCATAATAATTACTCATCATGAAACTTACATTCTGAATGTTAACAATAAAGTTATATGATATAATCCTATTTCAAGGGGCGATTACATCCATACTTAACCAGTTTTAACCAACAAAATATATTTTCATTGACTTAGAAATATTTTTTCCTGTCAAACAGAGAACCTTTTCATGAAAAATATGTTTTAAAGCTGTTTCCATTCTATGAATTCAGTGCGTGCATGCACCCTTTACACAGAATTTGCGTGCGTGAATTTTCTTTTCTGTACGTGAATTACGCACATATGTGCGTGAATGGGACCTCTGATAGGTCTCTAAGCAGTGATTTTTTTACCTGCGCATCCTGCAACTTTTACTCATAATTTGGTCTCTGGGATGCAAAGTTTTAATTTTAGCGAGTCCCAGGATGCAACAATTTTTACAGATGTCCTATTAAAAATAGTGTATTGGACATACTAAGCTAGTACCTGGACTCATTGATATGGAATCTAGCGAGTCCCCAGGACTCACAGTCTTTAAATTTTAAAAAAAATCACTGCTAAGACACCGGAACTACAGCCTTGGTCAAACAAAATGAAACAAAGGAAAATAACTCAAAAATTACAAATGGCAGAGTTGTTGTTCTTGCGCTCTGCACACCAATTCAATTCAATTCAATTCAATTCTTTTATTCAAGTACAAAGGCCTCTGGCCCATATACAAAACATATATACAAATACAATCAACAAAGAGTGACTATATTACGTTAGCTGTAGGTATAAAGTTGTTGTTAAAAGGATTATGTATAATGGCATGTAGAATTATATTGTTTAGAAAGCTTCCTAAAACACAGATACTTATGGTGTAGTTATCCAGCATTTTCTATAGCTTCAATGAGATGAGGTTTATTTCCAAATAGAATAATTTGGAAGCAAGCCTCATCTCATTGATATACTGTCTTTTCTCAGTTCAAATGCATCCAAAACGAACTTTGCTACCAAAAGTGTTGTGTGCTTATCTGTAAGAGATAGTATTCTGTAAAACATATTTCTATTTCTATTTTCTAACCAGGTCTTTGGGAAATGATCATTTCTCAGATTTTCGTATTCAAGACATTCGAAAAAGAAGTGATACTCATCTTCTATAACATTTACATTAATTCTTTTACAGGATGTACATAATCGCAAATGTCTGTCTATCCCCAGATGCCGACCCTTTTCTATCATCAGATCGTGGTTTGAACATCTGAAGTTAGACAGCGATTTTTTATATACATAACTAATGTTATAATTAAGATAGGATTCAGGGTTAAGATTTAATTTAAAATGTTTATACGTCAGTGCTTTGGAAGTATTTTCAATATCTGAAAACCATTTTTGAGAGAAAATATCTCTTAATCTTTGACAAAAGATTTTAATAAAGACATTTTCATTTGCGACTTCTTGTGCAATCCACGCGTAGCCGAAACCATATCGAAAAAGAAGATCTTTGATGTTAGATACCCAGTTACATCTACCATTCATATCAAGTTGTTTAAGCATAAAATAACACTGTTTTGGGTATCTATCATTATCCATACAAATTAGTTTCAACCAATACTTTAAACATAATTTCATATAAGTTATACTGATCGGTAATCTACCGCATTCCCCAAGTGCCATAGCGTCACATGTTGTATGCGATAAATGACCGACAATTTTACAGAATCTGATATGTACCTTTTCAATCTTATCTACATACGTATAGCCCCAAATATGGCTTCCGTAGCAAAGTATAGGTTTAACTACCGTATCGAATAACTTAAACATATCTTTAAGTTCAAGAAAACCAAACTGTTTGCGTATTTTACAAATACCACCAATTGCCTTTAAGGCTTGTTTAGAAAGCATATCATGAGTGGTAGTCCATGATAATCTAGAATTAAAATAAACACCTAAATACTTGTATGATGATACAACTTCTATTTCTTTATCGTAACAATACCACTTTTCGGAGTTTTTTATTATACCGCCATTTCTAAAAACCATAATTTTTGTCTTATCGGCGTTTATTTTCAATCCAACGGTTTCCGAAAATTGAGTAATTTTATCGATTTGCCTTTGGAGTTGTATAACCGTTTCTGAGAAGCTTGAAGCATCGTCTGCGAATAACAGACAGTTAATTTCTGGAACTACATCGGTTACAAAAATACCTTTATCACAATATTGTTTAAGATAATCTATTAAATCGTTGATAAAAATTGAAAATATTTGGGGACTCGCCCCACAGCCTTGTCGGGTCCCAACCGTGCACTTGAAATATTCTGTCAAAGTATCTTCTACTTTTACACAACATTTCAACTGCCCATATATTGATTTGAATACAGACAAAAATTTTCCATCAACACCTTTTCTAAGTAATGACTGCCAAAGTTTATCATGTCTGATACTATCGAAAGTTTTTTCAAAGTCGATGAATATACAGTAGAATCTACCTTTTTTCCTCGAGAGATACTTTTGAGAAAGAGACATCAAAACAAAAATGTTATCTATTGTAGAATAATTCTTCCGAAATCCGCCCTGTAACTGGTCTATAATTTGATTTCTATCACACCACAGAGTTAACCGTTTAGTTAAAACGTTCATAAAAATCTTAGAAATTGTATTAATGAGAGAGATCCCTCTGTAATTATTAGGGTCAGTTGAGTTTCCTTTCTTGTGAATAGGTGTTATTATACTTGCGCACCAATCATCGGGTACTATCGATGTGTCAAATATTTCATTAAATAATCGATGCAAAAATGGGAGAATATCGTTACTAACGCATTTATACATTTCCGCGCAAATACCGTCGGGTCCGGGTGATTTATTATTCTTCAATGACTTGATACTGTATGCAATTTCATCTTTTGTAATTATTTTATTTAAATCGTCACAATTTTGTGCCTGTCGTAAAACAGGTATTGGGGGATGAGTAGCTGTAATCACATTCCTGTGATTTAAATTCAGCAAATTTCTAAAATGATTAAACCAAGTTGAATGATCAATGGGATTTCTATGTTGTTTTTTACTAGTTGATGAATTAACAAGTGACCAAAACGTCTTGGGATTATTTCTACTTTTTATTAATTTGACACGTTTGCGATTCTTGTAATCATTTTTCTTTTTCCGACAATGGGATTTGAAATCATTTCTATATACTTTATACACTGCTAAATCGGCTTTATTATTCGTAAATCTAAACTTTTTTATATAGTTATTTTTCTGCCTTTTCAGCTGAGAACACTCTTTATCCCACCATCTATCCTTTCTAAAAGTATCGCGTTTGGTCGTACATGTCATTTTCTCTGCTGCATTTTGAAAAATGTTATTAAGATCACCCAAAAGAGGTAAAACAGTATGTATTTGGGTTCTTTCAATCATGTTTTTAATTGTGTTATATGAAGCAACAAACTTATCATAAAAAACGGGTTTCAAATCATCTTTCCATCTAAATTTACAGTACTTTGTATTGTTACCATTATCTGGAGTATTATTTTGTGTAAATGGCAAATTTGCAAAACGATTGAAAACAAGAGAACAATATAATGGAAAATGTACAGACAAATCGTTATCTAAAATGTTAAATTCAGACACATTGTCAAATAACTGTGAGGAGCAGATCATATAATCAACTATACTAGCTCCATTATTAGTTATACAATTAAAATTCCCCTCTTTATCCCCATATAAACGTCCGTTTAAAACATGAATATTAAAGGAACAACACATATTTATCAATGAGTGACCAAAACGATTACAGCCTTTATCTTTCGAGTTTCTTGGCATATCAAAGTAGTCAGATGGGTAAGAAACAAAATTTTCATGAGTTAGCGAAATATCATCTTCGATAATATAATCTTGCATATCCTCGCTATGAGATCTATACATCTGTGAAGTTTCAAGACAACAGACCTTATAGTTTTAAAGTTATGGACCAGACACGAATTTGCTAACTGAATCAAACAAAGGGCAATAGCTCAAAAATTACAAATAATAGAGTTGTTGTTCTTGCGCTCTGCACACCCTAGCTTTGAGATCTATACACCTGTGAAGTTTCAAGACTATAGGCCTTATAGTTTCAAAGTTATGGACCGGACACTAATTTGCTAACTGAATAAAACAAGAGCTGTCCGAGGACAGCGCACTCGACTTTCTAAGTTGCTTAGTATAAAGGGGCATAACTCCAAATATAGTGGAGCCAGGGTCATGGGCCCTGATAGTAAGGTAGAGGGTGTGATTGTGAAAAAGTATTCCAAGTTTTGGTTGAATCCCTTTGATAGTATGGAAGTTATTGATGTTTGAAAAAACTTTAACCTTTGTTGCAACGCCGACGCCCGGGTGACAGTATAAGCTCTCATTTTCTTCGAAAAGTCGAGCTAAAAAGGGCAATAACTCAAAAATTACAAATGGTAGAGTTGTGGTTCTTGCGCTCTGCACACGCCCTAGCTATGAGATCTATACACCTATTAAGTTTCAAGACCATAGGCCTTATAGTTTGAAAGTTATGGACCGGACACAAATTTGCTAACGGACAGACAGACGTCACGATAACATAATAAGACCCTTCGGGCGTATAAAAATGTCCATAGGTATTATCCCAGGGAGTTCACATGTGAAGTTTCATTGAATTTGGTCAAAGGGTTGCTGAGATCTGGCTGTGGACGGACGGACAGACGGACAGCATGGCGACTGTATGCTCCCCCGAAATTTTTTCGGGGAGCATAAAATATGTTGAGTAATCACAAAGATTGTTCCATTTTTCTTTGTATTCATGTATAATTCAGCATAAATCATACTCAACTGGCCTCAGAAATGTGACTTCATTCGTCCCAAGTAGTTTCACACTCTCAGTCAACTTTGACCCCTTGTCAAAATCATATATGTATCCACCAAAAATTAATCTAAAAACATTCGGACTAGTCCCCATCATCTATTCCTGGAATAATCAATTAACCACTAGTATTCCAGCGTTTTTTCTCTCACTTTTGGGAACAGGTCCGGTACCGGACAGATTGGGAAAAAATGCGTCGTTTTCTCAAAAATTGGGAAAAATGCGTCGTTTTCTCAAAAATTGGGAAAATCATTAAAATAATTGTTTCAGACATAGAATTAAGTCTTCTCTACCATTACCTATCTTAATCAAGTTTCCTGTACTTCCTGGACAATATTAGAATCTATTAACAAACAGAAAAAATTTAAGACTGTTCCAATTTGAATGCTATTTGACCAAAGTGATGTTAGGTACAATGGGATGGATGTAGATCAGTGTT